>WBNO01033500.1:153244-211605 GCA_013400575.1 Peucedramus taeniatus
GCCGCCGCCGCCGCTGCTGCTGCTGCTGCTTGGGGGCGGCCGCTCCGCGCTCGCCCCTTCTCGGTGCCGGTTCTTAAGAAGAACCCAATATTGAGGACTGAAGAGCTCGTCTGGGCATTTCCCCCCCTTGGCTTGATATGCTGCCTTTTGGAGATAAGACGAGGTATTTGCTCACTGTTGTCGCACACTTCAACAGCGGGACTTCAAGTTGAATTGGAGTAAATTCGGCTATTTTTAGAAGTGGAGTCAGGTTTCCATTTTGAATATTTTCCGATAAACAAAGCTGTGGGGATGCAGAGCCCGGGCGATCTACAGCTCCCACGGTATATCTTAGCGGGAGCTTGGGTTAGTGAGTCCTGCGGTTGGCTCCTCGGACACGGCGTCTCCGCGGGCTCGCTGCGCTGCCGCTCCCGAGCCACTCGCACCATCTGCTCACCGCTGCTGATTTGCTTCTTCCCCGAGTCACTTGGCGGGGATGGATGCATTCTGAATAAGGTTTTGCTGCTGCTGCTCCTCTCTGCATGGGATGGGGCGGTAAGAAGAGAAATCCCCATTAATAATTGACTCGCAGAGAGCTAGAAAGCTTCAGGGGTCACCTGCTTGCTTGTGACCATCTGTCAGGCAGTCCCCTTTCTTCTGCTGCTGCTTCCTTAGGTTCATTTAAAAGGAGAAAAAAAGCCTTTAAAATGTCTTTTAAATGTTGAATTTATTTTTTTAAGGCTATACATAGGTGCAGGATGCATGGATGGAAGTCGTTAACCTTGATGCTCTCCAGAACAGCAGCGCATGGTGTGGCACTGAAGGGCAGCTTGTTTGCCCAGGTAATAGGGTGCTAGCAGCTTTGAGAAGTAGCATTTTCCTAGTTCAGCCTATCACAGTTCCTTTGGAAACTGGATGTAGTATTGAACAAATAGGACTGCTAATTAATAGTAACCACTGTGTCAGATTTGTTTTCCCCATGGGCAGGCTTGGTTAGCCTTTTTTTTTCCCTCGCTCTGAGGCACAGTTTTGCGTTTGTGCCGTTGTGAAAGAGGCAGTACTTCAGAAAATACAGTTCAGTTGAGTCCCCGAGATTGCGATGCAGTTAGAGAGGGGTTTGCAGAAAGACTGTGGACTTTTGAGCCCTCACTTGGCAACAGTTCTGTGATGTTTCTGAAATGACGGAAACATTGCAATTGTTTCAAAACTCTCTTCTCTGCTGTCTTGCATGGAATGTTTTTTTGTCCTTATTGTATAAATAGAAAACTATATATAATAAGGAATACCTCTCTTATATGTAAGTTTGTATTTGAAAAGACAAATGGCAAATTACTTGATGGTAATGTTGGTTCAAAGATGATAACATGTAGAGCTGAGGGTTTTGAAAGAACAGCTGTACTTTTTAAAGAGGTTTAGTGTTTCACTTGGTAGTGTTATTTAGGGCTTGAAAAGAGAAAATCCTAGCATCTAATACTGTGCTTTGTTTTAGCTGAATCTTTGCAGAGCAGCAAAGATTGAACAAAGACTATGCTGTTAATGTTTTCCTACTTAGCATTATATTTACGCTCTCAAGTAAAGCAGGGTTCCCTGAGCTAGTTTCAACTCTTTTCTAATCGTAATTTACTGCTTCTCTTTTTTTTTTTTGTTTTGTTTTGTTTCATAATATGCCAAAGTTATCACAAGTCCTGAAAGCAATAGACCAAGAAGTTAATCTGGTATTTTGCGGAGCACAGAGGCATATTCACCTGCATGTGGTGAGGCACAATTGCTAATGGATAAAGATAGTTTCTGTATCTGTTTCTCAAATATTTCTGCGTAGGAAAAGATCACCAGCTCCATCATTTATGACTGCATATTCCAAGCTGTTTCCACTCACGTTAATGAGCTTTGAATTAGAACCTAATTTAGCAATTTTATAATGAGTGCTGAATAGTTAATATATTTTTTCTGCAATTAATTAATTTCCACAGTGTGGGAGTAGAACTACTATATGGTAGTTCTGTTGGTAATTTCCAGACACAAAGAAGTTTTAATTAGGTGTCTAAATACTACTTAGATGATGTATGCTTTGTGATTTTTTTTTTTTAAGTATGGGGTCAGGGTTATCAGCTCTTATATCATATTATAACTGAATAGTTGCCTCCTGATCCAGTTTGCATAGGGCAGTTTGATATTAGTATCCATTGTTGTGGTTTGAATAAAAACTGTCTTTTCTGCCAAGGTGGCATTTTAAAAGCTGCTTCTTTCTATTCACAATTTGTTCATAAAAAGTGACAACTGTTGGAGTTGCTGTGCTCCCCAGTCCATGCTCTGGATTCTTTTAGAGAAGGGCTGCAGGTCGTCAGCTTAACAAGCGTGCCCGTGTTCCTCTCTCTCCTCCGATGTGTTGCAGAAGATGAGCACATGCCAAGGGCTTACACCTCGTATTTTGATCTGCAGTGCCTTCAGGTTGGCAGTGTCTGCAGGAAGGCCACATCCCGGCCTCCTTCCAGGCTGGGCTGGCTTTATGGATATTGTCTGATAAAACTGCCTTGATTCAATTCCTCGTGAGCAATGTGAGGCTGCAATCCTACAAGAGTGTCATCCAGCTGAATAGCTTTGAGTCCTCCCTCCTTTGAGTAGGTGGATTAACTGGGATCCCATGAGTAGAGAGGTATGGAATCATATATTTATTACTTTATTTGGTACCAGGGAGGTGAGTGGCATGTAGAGGCAATATAAAAACCTGTTATCTCTGAGGTGCTGTTCCAAGATGATCAAAGTACAGCACAACAAAGGGGAAGTGTCACCGGCACACTCAGGGATGAGATGAATTCGGTTCACTCAGTGAGGCTGTGCTGGCTGACAAAACTTCTGGCTGGAGATTTTGCTACTGCACACCTCAGGGTCAAGAGTTTCTAAATGCCTCACTCCTATTAAGTTTAATTATTTTTTTTCCCAACTCTTTTTGTCACTTTTCCCTTTCCAAAGTTTTAGAATTGCCTATCCTATTCTGGCTTCCCAGAAGCACAAGCATTTTCAAGTAAGGGGATTCTGCGTTGTTGCTGCAACTATGGTCGTTCTAACTAGATGTTATAAAGGCATAATCTGCTGGGTTTTGGGGGTTTTTTTGGGTCACATTTATGGCTAAATTAATTAGCCTTTTTGTCTTCCTGAAGTTTTATCTTTTTATATTCCTTTAAAAAAACAATGCATGCATTACCATGCTGTAACATCACACTTACTTCAACCCGCTATGGAATATTTCTGTACTTCTGACTTCCTGTTTGTCCCTGTTTTAAAAATATGGGAGTGATTCTTAGTGCTCTTTGCACTCAGAAGCAGCAGACTGCCAAAACAGCCAAAGTAAAATTTCTCCTCTCAATTAGAGGTAACTGTATTCTTACAGGCAGCTTTTATCTGATTCCCTAAATGTATGGTGTGACGAAGGCAAATTATTGACCCAAATCCTATATGCCCTTCAGTGGAAATAAGATTATTTTGTTATAAATACATCTTGGCTTATTAGCAGGTTTGAGAAATATTTACAAATGAATTAAGGTGGGGTTGTATTTGGAAAAATAAATGTTTTTAACAGTATGGTACTTCACAGTGCTTCACTGAGGATTCTAGAACTGGTGTTTACTGGGAAACTGTGCTAAAATTCAGATATTGCATTACTTGAATATATCAATTACATTTATTACTTGGAGAAAACTCAAGCACAGTTGTTTGGGGCATTTTTTTTTCTTCTTGATGGCTGGTGGATAATCAATTTGTGATGTGCTGCCTGCGGTACTACATTAGTCAGGACATTTGCCTTCTAGTCTCTTTCTAGAGGGCTTTTAAAAATGCCTTTCAGTCTGAGCCAGCTATCTGAAGTTGAGTCTCCTAAATATTATGTGTCATATGCATTCTGTGCACTGGTAATGCATGTGTGCTAATTTTTTTGTAATTGAATGAAAATTATGATTGTCAAAGACAAAGCTATTGGAGGTTTTCTGCACTGAAATGTGCTGTGGCCTGTGTTTTTCTTTAAAAGTTGTTGCATACAAAAAAAAATTAATAATCTTAAAAATGCACAGGTATGAACCATATGCACTCCTAACATGAGCTTGGTGAGTAGACAGTGGGCTTTGAACTTCTGTGACAAGGACCCCAGTAGCTTTCCAGTGGAGGCACAGAATCCTGTGCAGATAGTTGGGATATGCTGAAAGGGGACTGGCTTTTCTAAGTTACCCAATGTAAAGCATTTATGAGAGGGCTGCAGACCCACTGATTCTTGGGACCATAGCTTGAAACTCACAGGAAGCAGTGGTGTTAATGCAGGGGATCAGAATAATTTCTCCCACTTACTTGGTTTTATTGGATGTTTACCAAGCTTTTCTGAGAACTAAGTACAGGAAAAAAATCAATTCCTGTGAAAACTTGGAAAGTTTTCTTGTTGGTATAATGATGTTCATAGTTATCCTACTTATAAATAATGTATCCATATCCTTCCTCATGCCTTTCATGATAACAGCAAAGCTTTAAGATGATCCCAAAATATTTTTAACTACTGATTCAAAAAGCATTCAGGAAGCTGAGGAATGTTACCCGTATTCATCAAGTTGCAAATGTAATTGACTACTTCTGGCATTTGTTGTTGGAAATAAAGCGAGGTGAGTGCTGGAGTATTTTGGAAGCAATCTCTAAAACAGCAATTACTGTAGACTGAAAAAATTGTCATTTGAGAAATAAGAAACCACTTACTAGCAATTTACATCTTAAATTCCCCCAAAGCTCTAAACTGAACTCCTATACAGATTCTTTGGTATGGAGATGAGCTAGTCAGCAGGAACTGAGTAGCTACAAGGAGAACGTGTTTTCACTCAGTTCCGCTTGCCCTATGCGATAAAGAAACAAATGGGTGTGCAGAATACATAAATTAACATACAGTGGTAAACCTTAGAGGATGAGTAGAAAATAAGATGGGGCAAACCACCCTGACAGTTAACATCCCCTTTTTGCTTCCTTCTGTTTCAGGCTATTACCATATTATAGTACTTTTGATCTTTTGATCTCCTCTGCAGGAGACTCAAGAAAGTTTGACACCTTTCTTTGATTTCTAAGTTATAGAGGATCATGGAGGTTCTGTATTGGATATCTGCTGAAAAATCCTCATGTGAGGAGGATATAGGCAATACATTCTTGACTTGAACTAATATGCTACTTTCATTTTCACCATTAAATCATTTTGGTTTTGTCATGGAAAAATATAGTTAAAAAAGCACAGTATAGAAGTATTTCTTTTCCTTACTGGAAAAGAAGCATACATCAATTTATACTGAATACTTTCTCATTTATATGATGGACTTGAAGAAAACTATATTTTAAAAAGGGCATTAAATACAAAAGGAGCTATTTGCAAAGTGCCAGAAAAGAAGCCCTACTCAAATAGCCCTTACAGATAATACAATAGTTGTAATTTCACATTGGGTCCAGCACTGAAAATATCACCACAAAATATATTTGCTTAGTAAAAGATATATTTTTTCCCACTTATTTGTGCATTATGGGTAACTCACCCCAGCAGAGAGAGCCATCCCAGAGCCTCTGCACCACTTCAACCATTTGGAAACGCGGGTTTAGGAATTCAGGTGGAAATGAAGTAATGCCGAAGATTCATGTGAGGTCTCCAAGCAGGTGTGAATTTAACTTTAATCCATTTTTCTTAACTGAAATTACTGGTATTGTCCTACTGCTTTCCCAAAAAAAACCATTTGGTACCTAGTTATTTTTAATTTTTTTTTTTTTTTTGAGCTTGGAGAATGAAGCAAACATAGGGAGGAGAAATAAAGGTCAGGTTTTAGAATTTTAACATTAATCCCTGAGGATTTATTCTGTCTTTCTTTATAGTGCAAGTAGAAAGTCTCCTCTGTGGAAGAAAGCTTTCTTGTAAAAAAGTGAAGCTTGAAGTTAGGTTATTAAAGAAAACTTGAAAATAGCCAAGAATAGCCTGTCAATGTTAGTTTTCAAATTTGAATACTTTTCCTACAAATAATAAAGCAATCTCTGCCTTCTATTTTAAAAAAATGAGCATTCAGACAAGATTAAAATTTCATCATTCTAAATAGTTATTTCAGTCTCTCATGAGCATGGTTTGAATCAAGAATTAATGTTCTAAATTGAGAACTGCATTCAAACAGAAGTCATTTGTGCCAATTGAAATGTTTAAAGCTACATGCATGCAAATATATTTGAGCGAGTTGTGCTAAAAAGCTGGCACTGTCATACTTCATATTCTAGAACTGCTTGCCTACCACTGTGAGAAATGGCATCTCCACTAACTATAACTGGGACGGGTTTAAGGAAAAACATCTAGTGTTTAGTCAATCTACTCTTTTAGTCCGTTTGAAAACACTTCTTTTACAGTCAGTTTACTGTTTCCATCTAATGAGGCCTTACACAACTTAGTTAAATCTTTCCATTGCTAGAAAGGAGGCAAAACCACTTAGAATGTGATTGTGAAATAGGAAGTACTAGAAAGAAAATGGGAAGGTAAATATAATATCCAAGTAGCTTTGCATTTCAAACTCCTTTGCTAAAATGGAATAGTTTTGGAGTTTTTGCTAATGCTTTAAATGATTTCCATGTCTAAATTATGTCAAGATGCTGGAGAGAAATTTGAAGACATCTAGTGGTTATTTCATGGAAGGCAATTGAGAAAACAGTTATGAAGTTTAGCTTGAAATATTATTGATTTCAACATTGTTAGGATTAGGCTAGAGGAATTCAGACACTCGAAAGCTGGCGTTTTCTAGTAGGCAAGTTTGTAATCCCTCTCCTGAAGTATGTTACCAATAACTGCTGCTTTGAATGAAAAATTAGCAGAACAGTCCAGGCAACTACTAAAACATCATACATTGTATATAGGAGTGGTTTGGGAGCGACAGAGAAAACAGGGAATTACTTGCTGTTTCACTGAAAACTACTTATGGATGTGTTCTGTTATGGAGCTGCCCGTGTTACACATTCTTTGTGCGAGATAAGTAACACGCAGTTTTACTGTCGTTGCATCTCTGTGTTACCTTTGCATTCTTTTTTGTACATTTGCATTGTTTTTTGTACATTTTCTCCAAAGGTGCCAAGCAGTTGTGCTGAATGATCGCATTGGTGTGTTCTTACATAGGCTATATGTAAGCAAGACAATTGCAACCTGGCTGTTAAACATCTTCAATGGGTTGGGGTTGTTGTTTTGGGGTTTTTTTGAGAAGTCTGCTGTGTACTTTGAAGATAATCGCAATGAAGCAAAGATGGGTATAATAAATTATTTAATATTCCCAGTGTGTGAGTAGCATAGTGATTAGTGTTGTGTCAGTATGGTTTGATGCATACAGCACAGGAAATACAGCAGAGTTCTCTTCAGCTCTGTATGTGCCCTCCTGCATGACCTGGCTCAATACATGTTGCTTCCTTGTGCCTGTGTTTTCTCAACCATTGATTTTTTGTTTTTGTTGCCTATTAATACTGAAAACTTCTTGCTCTAGGGACAGGTCTACTTTCTGTGCAGCATTTAAAAATTGGGGCCAAAGTTAATTCCTCTGAAGCTCACAAGGTCTCATGTACTGCAGATTACATGTTCTTGTATATGAGCAGTGATAGAGGGAAGGATCATACCATCTTTTTTCTTTTTTTCTTCAATGTTTTGCCTGCCATTGCATTTTTATCCCCTTCTTAGCACTACTGCTTCAAAATTCCTCTCCAGTTTTGTCATCTGCTGATGAAGTCACCAGCCAAATTCAGCAGTCATTACTGTCATGTTTTACAGAGGAAAGATTGGATTTGGCTGATAGGAGTTGACTAAAAAATGGTAACTTCATATTCTACTATTCCTGTTCATGAGCTCTGGGATAAACTACGTCTTTCTTGAGTGAAGGTTCATCTTAAAGGATCTTACTGCAGTCAAGGATGCATCCTGGCTGTGAGGCATATGGGTCCTGTAGCTCTTCAACTCACAGTGATTGCCATGGTGGAATAGACACTGCACTGAGTTTCTGTCTGCGTGGATCACTGTGGATTGGTATCTGTTCATGCAACTTCTAAACTACAGCCAGGGTCTTGTCCTTAGAATCAGCTGCTCTTGAAATGCCAGTGCTTACTGAAGACTGTTCGTATGAGTAGTCCCAAGTGTTGGTTTCTTCCTGCAGTCCTTTCAAATGACATCTTAATTGTACATGGCACTCGTTACTAATTTCCAGGAGCCTCACTTGTGGCTCAGGATGTGTCTGGTGTCAGATATCTGCTGAGCTAATTCTGTGCTGTGAGAGTACTTGTGTTAGTCATAATACCCTTCTTGTCATGCATTGTTAAATAGGACTGAGTGTCAACAAGCAAACGCATGTCAAGACACCAAAATATTTTAAATAGAGCTAGAACACGTCAGCTCGTGCGAAATGCTGGTTCTTCCACCCGTGTGTGTAAATGGGTGAGTAAAAGGAGCTAAATAGTTTCCTTGTTAGAAAAGGCATTTGGTAAAGGTCACTGAACACTGTTCTTTTTCCAGTTGAATTTGAATGGCTTTCCTGTTGCCCAAAGTAAAATGCTTAAAAGGCTTGAAGATGAAAGCCATGCTTTAACCAGTTTAGTTAAGGATTTGTTGTTAATCTAAAGAGCTTTCTGAGAATCACGCACTATGTTGGCAAATCACTGAACCATCACCCAAGAGAAATTAAAAGGACAGGAATATGTTACTCACAATTATGCAGCTCCACATATAGTTCTGTTCATTGTTTAAGTGCTTCATAAACAGTGTTGATACCCAACAAGTAGTCAGTTCTTGTTAAACATGATTCCTTTCGTGTGAAAGGTTTTTCAGCTGTGTTCCACATCCCTCAATAACCTCCAGAAGAAATGGAGGTTATCTTACACAGTAAAAAGGCAAGAGGGTAAAAAATTAATATCACGCCACAGTTTGAGAACAGGTATTAGCATTCAGAGTACACTGTTCTTACTGATTGCTATTGCTACACCATTAAGGCCTGGGGAAATCATAACATGGCACTGCAGAATAAATAAAATGACAGGTTTCTACTGATAAATCAAATTTCTGCTGTAGTTTTTTTCTTTATGCATGAAGGGTAACAGATTCTTTCTCTGCCTTGCATCTTGTATCAGCACATCTGTGTATGTAAATTCAGTGTAAATCGGGAGAAGGGAAAAGGATAGCTTTTTATATTCTCCTTTCCTCAGGAATAAGTAGGCAGTGAATCAGATTGCTCTGCAAATTGCTGTTGCCCAACAACAGCACAGGTTCATTTCCAAACATGCCTTCAAACATGTGCATTTTCAATTACACAGCTTCTGAGCCTCATCAGTTGTTGGAGAACACTCTCCATCTGGTACTATGTCATTACTTTTCAATCTTACCTTCCATTAAGGCTAGTCCTCAGTGCTCAGAAGGAAAGTCAGCACACACATGAATCTGGGTCAAGTCAGCAATCTTCTTTAAAACTATCAATTTTTCTATATCTACCTTCTTGTGTCTGAGGTTTAAATGCCTCCAGCTGGCATTTGCAGGTTCTTTTCTGCAGCCTTAGTGCTAGATGATAGTTTTGTTTTGGATAAGCTAAAATTACCAGGTAATTTTTTATTTTGAGGAGGTCAGAGTAAAACAGAAAGGACTCACGTATAACACACCAGCTAAAAACAGCAGCACTGATTTTAGAGGTTGTACTGTATTTACATACAGATTTTGGTATGTAAATATTAAGAAAATTTTCATTTTCTTAAGGATATTTTTGGTCATTTTAATTGAAAATGTTTATTCTTTCTCATTCAGTCTAATAAATTAAAATCCCAAGTGTTACCAAATGCTAGATTCTTATTTTGACTCTCAGTGAAACAACTTTTGCACATGTGACATTGTCTTATGCAAATCGTATTATGCATTGCAGTAATAAATGGTCACGGTTCCCACATTTAATGTTTATCCTGTTTAAGTACTGGAAAGTAATACTGTTAAAGTCAAATTTCTTATAATATATATTAGTTGTTCCTCACTGCAAGAAACACTTGGATGAGGTTACTGCACAAAAAATAGGTATCACTGCTTTAGCAAAGGAGGATTGTTGGTTTTTAATAGTTCAATTTTTTATAGCATGTTTGCCTATAGTTGAGGTCTCCAAATGGTATGATGTGATTGAAAAAAACTCTTTCAAGCCTTCCTAACAGAAGTCAAATGAGTTTTATTTTGTGGATGGCTTGCTATTGAAAATAATATCGTTGGACTTTAGATTTTAATTGATCACTTTGCTTTGACTTAAGGGTTAACTGTACTTGCAATATTGCATCCTACAGCAAAGATAAAGGTGTGCTATAAGGAAAATAAGACTTTGTACAGTGCTTTTCATATGTAACGTACACCGATGCGTGTAACTGATCAGTGGCTGACTAACCTGACTCAGTTCCATGGCTTCATTCAGCTTCACTCTCAGAATTCCTGTGGTCTGCTGAGCAAATAAAAAATATCCCAAATTTAAAACATGACCACCATGAAAGGTTTCCAAAAGATCAGACTTTTTAATAGGATTTTTGCTGTTTCTAGGCTCATATGTTATGTAATACAGCAAAAAACCATTTCTTCTGAGAGTAGGGCATTTGCTGTGAGGAATCTTCAACACTGAGCAAATAAAATAAAAATCCCTATATTTAAAAAAACCCAACCAAACAAAAGACAAAAATAAACTGAAAGACAAACCCCTCAGATTTTGGATAAGAAAATGCTATAGTGATAAAAAAAGCATACTCTTGTCATGATGATATGCTGTATTTAGTGAGGACATTATTAGGGTTGGCTTTCTAGTGCTAAGTTAATTTGAGATGCACATTTAAGTACTAGACATGCATGGCATTTTTTGATTGGTGGTGAACACTTAAAAATAAGAGTTTTAGGGTTATTCAGTATTTGGGGTTGAGTTAGACAATGAGTGTCATCTGCAAGGAAAGGAAATAGGAGAGATGCATGAAAACAGTCTTTTCTTTCCTTGTTTTGAAGGGGGTTGAATTGGTAGTATGCATGTTTCTTTGATGGTTTTTAAGCAAAACTTTTATGCTTTGAGTCCGACCAGCATTCTTTATTAACTTGGAGGGCAGGGAAATTAACTTAAAAACAGTATATTGGCAACAGAAAAACAGGAAAGACTGCCGGTGATGGACTGAGAGAATTAAAGTTTGAAATTCTTTCTAGAGGTTAGAAACAGAAAGTTTTGTCTTCAAATGAATATATATATGTCTTATATAGAAATCCAGGTCTTAGGAATGGAAAGGACTGGAATTTTCAGTCACAAAATGATGGTGTAAACTTCTGATCTGTACTCTGAATGCCACAGCATAAGTAGTCCTTCTCTGCCCTGTTCAGGTATTTCCTCTAGGCAAAAATAGCTTCTTTTTTTGGGGCAGAAAATGGTGATCTGGGCTAAGTGCTGTATAAAATTGCAGAATATTGATACAAAGGGTCTAAAGGTGCATCAGTGTCCCTGTGTGAAAAGGTTTAGTTATCCTCTCACAGTGTCAGCTTCCAATATGCGTTAGAGGATTTTCAATTCACGTCATGCGCTGTATTTTTGGTTTTGTTTTACAGAGAAATGGTTAATGCATGGTTTGCTGAGAGAGTTCACACCATCCCAGTCTGCAAGGAGGGAACCAAGTCCCAGAGCGAAGCCTGTGCCTGTCACCAGCCCGCCTGTGCCGAGACCACCAACTCTGGGACACCAGCGAGGAAAATCTCCGCTTCTGAATTTGACAGACCCTTAAGGCCTATTTTTGTCAAGGACTCGGTAGGAGCAGTGAGCTTCCTCTCTGACTCTGACAAGAAGGAACAGATGCCTCTGCAATCTCCAAGGATTGAGACCAGTGCAGGGGATCAGTGCTCGAGACTATTAGAACTTGTGAAAGATATTTCTAGTCACTTAGATGTCACGGCGCTTTGCCATAAGATCTTCCTACACATCCACGAGCTGATCGCAGCCGATCGCTACTCCCTGTTCCTGGTGTGTGAGGACAGCTCCAACGAGAAGTTTCTTGTGAGCAGGCTGTTTGATGTGGCAGAAGGATCCACCCTGGAAGAAGCTTCCAACAACTGCATTCGCCTGGAGTGGAACAAGGGCATTGTGGGTCACGTGGCAGCCATAGGGCAGCCTCTCAACATCAAGAATGCCTATGAGGTAAGCCAAGGAAATTTATTTTCAGCAATTCTTGAAAAAGAAGAATCTCCACTTTATCAGCTGCTGGAATATTGCGATTTTAGTGCCTGTGTTTGGTGCTGTATTGACTTAAAGAGGTCAATATGCAAACTTGACACTATGGTTTTGGTTATAATACATGTATTATAGATACATGTGCATACAGAAGCATGAAGCTAGGACTAAAAAAATCAGAGCTCTTTTGAGGTGATTATTCAGAATTCAGCACTGAGGTGAATAAATGAAACAAGCAATCTCTGATAAAAGCAAAATGAGGAACCACATTTATTAAACTATGTTCCTCTGTGAGCACAGTTCAGATCTTTCAGTTTCTGTAATTTCTTCTTGATGATAAAAGGTAAACTAGGGATGGTTAATCCATGAGCATATTTATTATAATGATGATTTAGGCTCAAAAAGAAGGCTTCTCCTAGGGTTTGGGGTTTTTGTTCTTTATAGCAGTGGTCTTAATCCATTGGCACTCATGTTCCACACAAATGCTTTTCTGTTGTTGACACACTGATAGGAACAACTTTATATAATTATTGGCTGGTAACGGAACCTTTGTTATCCTGGCTAACAGTCAAATAAAATATTAAACTTTTCTTAATCTATAAACCAAAGAAGAAAAAGAACAGACTTTTAGGCTAGTAGTCTAATAATTGCATTTTTTCTTGTATCAGGATCCAAGATTCAATGCAGAAGTTGACCAGATCACAGGCTATAAGACTCAGAGCATTCTCTGTATGCCAATAAAGAATCACAGGGAAGAGGTAAGTTGCAATCTTGGGATCACTTCACATAATACTATTTCCAGTCATGCTGATGCTTTAAATGTTCATTAGCTGGCAGTCATCATCTTCCAACCATTTTTTTTTTAAGCAAGACTGCTTATATTTGTTTAGACTGTAATTTTATCTTATCTAGTTGAGTAATGTAAGCCAAAGGGAACTGTCAGGAAGAGTTTAATCCCAAATGCAGCAGTAGAATATATGTATTTAACTCCAGAAGTGGTGGTCCTGCTTCCTGTATTCAGTATCTGTCAGCATTAAAGTTCTCTGCACACTTACTGGTCTGTCTCAAAATGTGATTAAGTTACTGTACTTCAGCTTAGCTTGTATCTATATTGCTTAATTCAGAGGGCACAAACTGGATTTTACCATTTTCTAAAAACCTGATTTTTACACTCTCTTAACTCAACACAGTTCCTAATTTATTACTTAGGAGCAAAGTGCCTGCCATCAGACATCGAAAAACACACGGGGTCAGTGTGATTCAGAAAAGGCATCCTCAAGTCAACTTAAATCACTCCTAATTTGAAACAGTGTGAATCTGCTCACTGAACTCTTGCCCATATTTCCTGTCCGTGCTGCTTCTCATGGGAGCTCTCTCATCCTGTCTCATGCTATTGCAGTAGGGAGAATTCTTATTCTGTGCTAACAACACTTTCTTGCCCTCAGTATTTGAAGAGTGAATTCAGTACAGTCCATGAAAGCCAATGAATGAGGAAAGGAGGAGATGCACTTTTGACTTAGGGAGTAAGGAAAGTATGGTTGGATTTTCTTCGATCCTCACTGTAGTGGCCTTTAGCCACATCACCAGTTCTAGAATACTTAAAAAGTACAAGATTCTCCACACAGTCTGTCAGAGCTTTGAAATGGAGATTTTTCTCTCCTGGAATTCATTTATTTTTTAGAGCATTTATAGTTTGCTTTGGGAGCTTCCAGAAAGCTCAGGCTCCCAGAAAGAAATGTTGCCAAGATTGATTTGAATGCATCATACCTTCTTTTTTTCTGCTCTTCCATCTTCCACTCCTCTTGTGGAGTGTCACCTTGACTTCTATGGCACTGAACCTTTTTTTTTTTTAATTAAATGAATTGATTAAACTCCTGCATTAACTTGTTTATTGAATCTTATTCTAGCTGACCCAGACGACTGGTCAGTATTTCCTTTCTTCACGTACTGCAGATTTCAGCTTAAATTATTTTTTTCCATTCTTCCAAGGACAGCACTTGATCCTTTCCTACTGCCATTCCTGCTTAAAAGTCTTCCCCTTTATACCTGGCAGAAGCCACTGCTGGCCCTGGCTAGCGGATGCACAAAGCAGGTGCCACGTGAAGAACTGTCAGGGATCAGTGGTCCGTGTCAGGCTGGTGCAAGGCTTCCAGTATCACCTGAGCCGTGCCATTTTCTTTTTGTCAAATGGAAGAAGATGGCATGCCCTATGAACTGGGTACAGAAATGAGCTACAAAGCCCTGCTGGCTGGGGAGTGTGGAAGTGCTCACTTCTTGCCAGGTGCTGGTGGTGGCTGGGGAAGGAATGAGAGCTGCAGTCTGTTTGTCCAGTCCACCATGACTTAAGGGCTGAATAAACCTGCAATGGGCCGTGTCTTCGGCCAGCTTCCTCCTCCTGAGTGCATCAGCAAGGGGAAATGAAGCAGGAATTTGTTTATTTTGACAAGTTCAGCCAGCCTGAAGTTTGAGTAGTGTTACTCAATAGGTAATAATTTGAAGGTGTTAAACTGTAAGATTTCTTACAGGAGAGGATGGCAGTTACTAATTTTTTTCAGAGTTTTACAGTCTCTACCAGAAGGTTTTCCTCATTCTCGCTGTAACAAATGACTGACATGTTTTTGGAGAGATGCTGGAGTCAGTGAATCAGTCCTTAATTTTCCATTTGCATTCTGCTGCTTTTTCTGTTTAAAAATCCCCCAAACAACAAAACCAGAATACTGGTTCCTCACTGTTAAAATAATACATAGATAAAATTTAAAAATCCCCAAAGCCCCTCTAGAAATATTGAGGCTTGTGAATGCTGCCTTAGCCCAAGATGTCAGTGATCACAGTTAAAAGATGATTCTGGAAGGCATCCAAAAATAAACACTGAGAAAGAGGAGCAACTGGGGCTTTCTGTTTGTTTGTTTAGTATTAGTGCTATTTTTTTAAAACAAAAGTCAGTAATTGAGAGGAGGAAAATCTCATGCTGATTACTAAATCCTCTGGGCCTGCTGAAGTATGGAGATTTTTCCAGTAGATGTTTTTCACATTTGCCTATATTTCCACAAGGCATGTGAGAAACCAAAGTCTCATTTAAAAATAACAGCTAGTAAGAAATTCCATAAATGAAAACAATTTGATTCACAGAAGAGCTCATGGAAAGGACCCAGGAATTAATAACAGTGAGACACATTGCAGTGCAGTAAGAGGACTTTACCTTTGATACGGTTTTGTAGACACTTGTAAACAAGCAGTCATTTTGACAGGACTGGATAGGGAATAGACATCCTTATTCCATTCCTCTGCTTAAACCAACTTGTGGAGCTCTCCAGCAGGTTTGGGATACCTGAAGAATGGACGGTTTCTGAAGCACAGAGCCACCACAGCTACCATACAACATCTCCAGGAGTGACACAATTTTCTGTTATTGCTGCTTTAACTTTTTTTTTTTTTTTCTTTGAGCTGAGCATAGTAATTTTCATAAAAGTCAGTCTCAGTTTAATGTCTACTAAAACCGGTAGGATTTTCTCATATGGAGCTTTTAGGTGAATTAACTGAGACATCTCTCCAAGGCTGTGAGCATGTGAGATTGAATTTCCTAGTAACTGGCTAGGGGAATGTTGGGGGGTTTTTCTGGCAATGTTTACTCAGTTGTTTGGTTCGTTGTTTCCTGGGCCCTATCTCCTGTCATTGGGAAGCTCTTTCCATCAAATCAGGGGTGCTACTACTTACAACAGCCTTTGAAAATCCCCTGTTAAATTATGTGGTGTAAAATGGGAGTTGGTATGTCACCTTTAGCCAGCTAAGTTATTTTCTCCCTCAGCGAACCCTTCAGATATCACATCCCAATCATTGCAGGATAGAGCAGGTCTAGCCAAGCTGACTTTAAACAATCTCAGTTCCAGCAGCAGTCTTGCTGCAGGATTATGGAGATCAGTAATTTGCTTCTTGGATGGATTTTCAGCTTATGCTGAGACACACATTATAGTAGCTAGACTGCTGCGAAGTGTGGAGGCTGCGGCTGGCATGAATGATAGAAAGGGATGTGAAATTTTTGTTGATAAAAAATGAAAGTCTGCAAATACAGTTCTGTCACTGCAGGATAATTTTATAAGCTTGAATCCAACCTCTACAAGACCAGGAGAGCAAAGTAAAGTCAACACTACTTTGTCTTCTGTAGTGGGTATGTTCTCTTATAAAAATGTCAGGTTTCCCATTTCTGTTACCATTCTTTGGCTTTAATGTAATTTTCCTTCATGTGCTAGCAAAGCAAATAAAAAATATCTCCTTAAGAAGCAATGTTAATTGCATCAGAAGTCAGCTTAAGTAAGAACCTACTGAAAAAGGCACCAGCTGCCTTTAGAGCTGGAACAGCTTTCACAGAGTTAGGCCTGTAATTCTAATGTGCAAAAAATTGCAGCATGAAACCATCCATATAAAATCCAGAGCACAGTCATCAGCATTGAAGTCATCTGTTTTCACCTAGTGGGCACTCAAGGTAGCCTGCTACTTTTAAAGATAGGACTCAGCTGTTGCAAGAAAACAGTAAAAATTAAGCTATCTGATAATTAGAAGAAATCTCTCCTTGAAATGTGGATCAGGATTTATTAAACTGGAAAAGTAGCACAGCTAGAAAAGAAAGATTAGAGAACAAGCAGAGCACAGAAAGATCACCTGTGTTACCAGCAAGAATACAATCAGGAAAGCTGTGTTCAGATGTGGTAAAACACATGAGGGTATTGAATCAGCAGCTGATGGAAGGTTTGTTCTTCTTTGGGACTGAAAGTAAGGGAACAGTCCCATCATCAAAATTGCTTTTTGTCTGTATGGTCTATGTTTGTATTATGTCATCTGAATGGAAAATAGTAAAGTACTTGGTTTCTGATCCAAGGGGAATTTCCTTCCGCTTACTCCTTATGCTCTTTGAGTGGAGCAAACCTGGAAACAGGCTCTTGTTGGGAACTGCAGGACTCCTCTAGATAGACTGTGTTCTATAACCCCACCTGCCTATTCTAAATTGGAGGGAAAGCTCAGGAAAAAGAGCTTGTAGCACTCCACAGTATAGTGCTTACTTCAGTGATCAGGCCATAAACTCAGAGGTGCCAAAGCATAAGCAGACTCTTATGACTTTAGTCTTTCCCTTAGCCTTGGTTTTCTTCAGTCCAGAGTAATATCTTAAGCTTTTTTAGTTCCCTGTCTACCTGGGCCCAGAGCAGCTGGTCACCTTTGATTCAGTTTTTTTGCTGGTGCAATCATAACTTCCAGCTGGAGATCACAAATTTGGCCTATTGTTATTTGTGATTTCTTTAGAATAAGTTTTAAAAATTAGGTTTTGGGTCTCATACTGTGCTTAGTATTCTCTAAAATGCAGGCATATGTTCTCCATGGCACCAAATGCTACCACATGATTGACTTTTGTCCTAATTACATAATTACTTTAGTAACAGGAGCAGGCCCTCTCGAGTTTCCTACATCTTCTCCTAATTACCTGGTTGCAGGCAAGGCTCCAATGGCTAAAAAAATGCCTCTCTAAAGTTTTTCTCATTACTGTCTCTGTCAGTGTGAATTTTTAGCACTGAGAAGTGCACTGAAATTTTAACTGACATAAATGAAGCCAGAATTTGGGCCAGTTTAAATTTTAAAACTGTTCATTTTGTATGAAAAAGAAATGGGCACAACACAAAGTTGTCTGGAAGCTTAGAATGCCACTGAAACAGCAACTAAAAAGAAAAAGGTTTGCATATGCACAAAATTTTTATCTTAAGTCAGTGTGAATTTTTAGCAGGTTTATTCTCCTCATTATTTCCTCCCAATTTGGTTAAAATCCTTTATTGAAAGACCTTATCAAAGATCTAAAACTGACCATTGCTCTTGGAACATCTACCTTTGTTAACATATCTGAAACCTGGAGTGCTGATGAAAGGTGCCTAAATAGTCTGGGATTTTTTTCTGTTATTAACATGGTCCTTTTTCTTATAGCTTTTTTTTTTTTAAGCACTGCAGATTTTCGTTTCATGAAGGGAATGTATTTACACAACTAACATGAAAGTACTCACCTTCTGGGTGAAAAGCCTTTGGCCTTGTTAAAATTGTCTTAGCTCATGCTGGATCAAAACTGGAAAAAAAAATTAAATCAGCACCCACGGAAGACAGTGGCATGAGAAGAGTTTTAAGCATTAACCTCTGCACATGTAGGTTAACATAAAAGCATGATAATTGGTTAAGGGGTTTGCTTTCATTCAAAGTCTGCCTGAGGAGTATACAGGCTGGTGCTACACTGTTATTACAGAAAGGAAGTCCACTGGATGAGAAATACTCCTCACTGAAGTAAGAGGTTGACTGTGGGAAAAATGGGGATGTATGGAATGGAGCTGACAGTTGAGCTTTATTTCAGACAGACATTTTTGAGCCCACAGTTGGCAGTGATTCATGTTAAAGAACAATGGCCTTACTTACAGCATCAATATTTTGGGAATGCTGGGCTGAGAGATAGTAAATTGTCTTCTTTTCCATTACAAAAATAAAACCACATATCCTCCATCAGTTTAGCATTTAGAACTTTACCATGAATGGTTAAATACAACTTCTTAAACTCTGCCTCACCACACAGTTTTCCTCTGATAGTATTTATCCTAAAAAAGCAAGATGAAAAAAAAAATGATCATTAGCATTTTGCATTGGTTTTACCATACTTACATTTCTAACAAAGGAAGTTCTTTGCAGCTTTTTTTATCAGTTCTTGTAATCCTGCTAAAAGTCTGAAAATACGTAAAAGCTTTGCATTATACTTTGTCAGATGAATAATACTTTGTCTCAAAAGGAATGGAAACACAGAATTATATTAGGGAAAGGCTAAGGTCTTCAAATCCTGTAATCTAGGAAATGTTTCTGCATGAGAGAAACATTTATTATCCTAACAAGTGGATTTAATAGTCAACCAAGTGAATAGCTGTAATGATCAT
Organism: Peucedramus taeniatus; assembly: GCA_013400575.1. NCBI lineage: Eukaryota > Metazoa > Chordata > Aves > Passeriformes > Fringillidae > Peucedramus > Peucedramus taeniatus. The sequence goes on from WBNO01033500.1 coordinate 172,383, forward strand.
TTATTATCTTATATAAATATGCCTAGAAAGAGAATCCAGTTACAGACCCCTAAAAATTAGCTGATTTCTCCATTTTGAATACACTAGGTTGTTGGTGTGGCTCAAGCAATCAACAAGAAATCTGGAATTGGCGGCACTTTCACTGAACAAGATGAAAAGGTATAAAAGCTGGATGTTTATGTCTCTTCTGTTTTCATAGGGGAAGGGGGATGGATATGTTTTTAATTTTCCTGCTGCTCAGAAATTTTAAAGTTATTAAAATTAAACATCTCTGAAAAAGTAAACATTCCTGGCAATACTGCAAACATTTTTCTTTATGAGGCCATGAGAAATGTGGATGTTAAATAATTTAATTTCTGGATCATCATGTCATACATCTCTGAAACATGTGCTTACTCTACTGGAATGCATTGTAAAACACTTTCATAAATTTCAATGGACATAATTTTTAATTACTTGGTTTTAACTCTCCTGGCAAGCCCAAGAAGCACAATTTGAATAATGAAATTTGTGGAGTGATTCTCTTTTAAATACCATGTTGCTTCATTTTCAGGAAAAGAAAAAGCTTCAGATAAATTATGAATATATGAGAGAATCAGGACAGCAGACAATAGAATGGATTCCTAATTCTCCCAGTGCGGTTGCTTTCCAAAAAAATTCCAGACTTCACGTTCAAATTGGTGGGGCAAAACCCAGGCTGTGTTCAGGATGAAGAAGCTGACTTAACAATCAGCAATAAAAGAATCAGAGTTCACCCTTTCTCTTTGAAAACTTCCCCTTTAAAATAAAATGCACATTGAGTATTGGTAGGATATCAGAATTAATCCCATCCTGAATGAGGAAATAACTGTGGGTTTGCTATATTAGCAAATCTTTATTTTCACTTCCCAAGAGATTGAATTCCCTCAGAGAGGCTGGTTGTCTGTGGTCAGTTTCTAGCTAAAATATGCATTGCTGCACAATTATTTTTTTTCTTTGAAGCTGCTTTTCAGATGAACCCTACTTGTACCGAGATAACGATCTTCAGATTTTAGCTAAATAAAAGGAGAAGGGATTCTTGAGGAAATAAGAAATTATGAGTAGCTGAAAAAAAACCCAGATCCTGAACGTGCGGTTTCCAAAAATAACAAAAATATCAATTAATACTTCAGAGCGAAAACAAAACGTTGCAGTAGCTTATCTCTGAATAGAGTTCAAATGCTGTGGGACATTATCTCTGTGAGATGTTGATGTTCATTTGTGTCCAGGATTTTGCGGCGTATTTGGCATTTTGTGGAATTGTTCTTCACAATGCTCAGTTGTACGAGACGTCTCTGCTCGAGAACAGGCGCAATCAGGTACGGCCAACAGGTTTGTCCCAGGGATACAGAAACCAGGAGGGTTTGCAAGTAATCAGTGCCTCCTCTTCGTGTTTCTGATGTGGGAGTTATTCCTTGGCTGCCTTTAATCCCTGTGACTGAATGCTGTGTGTCTCTGATAAAGCTCTCACGAGCTGCGCTGGGAAGAGGCTGGGCACATTCCAGCCTGGGCTGTGAGAAATGGCCTGTCTAGGGGAAGCAGGTAGAGGCATATGTCAGCAAATTCATTCCATGTTAATATACTTGATATTGCCTGCAGTTATCCTGTGGTTTATCATATGTATTAAACAACCAGAGGTGTCAGGCTCCAGAAATTACAGGCAGGAATACCCCTGTGGAATAGCAGAGGGCATACAGACTGTTCCTTTAGGCTATTACCACTGTAACAGTCACTAACCATATTTTCAGTAATGATCAAATGGAAAACTGAATTTTCTTCTGATTCTATAGCTCTACTTTGCTGCCAACTTGGTTTTGATGGGTTATTAATGCCATGGCCTTTATGGGTAAATATGCCTGCCCTGTATCACGTGATAATGTTTCAGAGAAAAGACTAGACAGCAGCTGTTTTAAAATTTTCCTGGTAGGTCTGAGTTTCCAACTGACTATCAGTGTTTGTAAATTGGTACCAATTTGGATAATTTATTAAATTGCCTTCATGTTTCTTGTGAGGAAAGAGAAATATGAGCATATCTGAGCAGCTAGGTCTTTCAACAGCAGCTTTGAAAAACGGCAGAGTGTATCTAAAGGATGTTTTCACCAAATTAGTTAATTAGGATGTGTTAGAATTACAACCACGAAAAACTGTGTTCAGAAGTCTTAAAAAATGTAAATATCACTGTTTTGAGAATGCACACATGAGCCATAGGAAAATAGGTTTCCTAAGGACAGTAAATGTGTCATCTGGATTTCACAGGTTCCATTTGACCTATTAGAGCCTAAATATATTCTGCTTCTCTGACTGAAAACATCAGACAGCTTATTGTTCTAATAATTCTTCCATAAAAAGTGTCAAACTGGCTAACACTGACTGTTACCTTGCAATCTGTAAGAGCCAAAACTTATTTCTGGTCACAGACATATACACTGGCTTCCCTGATTCAGGGGAGAGGAGAAGACTCAAAGACATCAGTAACAATAATTATTGCATAAATCACAATGAGTCAAACCCTCAAAAATGACCTTTTCTTCAGGTGCTTCTTGACCTTGCCAGCCTGATTTTTGAAGAGCAGCAGTCTTTGGAAGTGATCCTGAAGAAGATAGCAGCCACTATAATATCTTTCATGCAGGTGCAGAGGTGTACCATCTTCATAGTGGATGAAGATTGTCCAGTGAGTATGTTTATTCTGTCTGAAGGCAGAAATGTTTATTCCCTGGGAGTGGGATGGGCTTCCCTCCATTCTCATATGTTCTGTTGTATTTTCATTCTCTGTCTTTTCTTTCGTGGTATCTGTCAGGTTGGGTGTTGACATGAGAGGTTTTGGCCTTTGTGTAATTAAAGAATTTCTGTGCTGACATATAAATTTGGCACCACTTGTAAATACTGGCATTTCTTCTCTGGCATTTCTTTATCATGAGTAGAGGTTCAGGATACTTCAGTGATATTTAAAGTTGTATCAAAAGATACCTTTATGGTAGGATCCAGTATGCTTGATGATAGATGTGGAATGAAGCTAAATTTTACACTTGTCTTTAGTACAGAATAGGTCTTGATAACTGCAACAAGGTTTTAATGAGTAATACTGTTCTAAATAAAGACAAGCTTATACACCTGTGTATTCAAACATCCTCTTGATGTTCCAGGATACATTTTCTAGTGTCTTTCACATGGAATCTGAGGAATTAGAGGATTCAGCTGAAAATCTGAAGAGGTAAACTAATTAATTCTGACTTTTGTTCATCCTAGGAGAATTCTGAAGAAACTTATGCTTTTAATATTCTTTTCATAATAACAGACTTATTTCTGCTGGATCCCATGTATTACTGCTATTTTTATAGAGCAGCTTTTCCCCTGAAGTTGGGGATAGACCAGATCTCTTGCCTTAAAAAAGTCCCACTGAGCAGAGCAGGAGTAGGGCTTGATCTATTCACTTTGCCAGTCTAAGAACATATTTGTATTTCAAGGCTAAGCTATGGAAATGCACAGAGGAGCTACTCTAAAACTGATTTCAAAGAAATCTGTGTGAATGACTATGTTGTAGAGGAGACATATGCAAATTAGTAGATGATAATAACCAAAATCATGCTTTTAATCAATTATTTTAATCATTATCCTCATCTCACAGATATGGAAGATGACTCAAAGAACATGTCTGACTAAATCAAGACTAGAGTCCTAAAGTTCTGACTCTCACTCATCTTTGGGAAACCACTATGGAGTTCAACTGGGAGGAAAAGAAAGAGATAAAGAGCTGAATTAAAATACCCAGATAAAATAGTTCCCAAAGTTAGCCTGAACCTCTCTACTGAAGTTTGAAAATGACTGTCTCTGTCATCAAAAACAGTTGTTTCAAATACTGTCAGAAAGAGACATGGTTGTATATAAAATGCTCTGCTACATTTTGTGCAGGGAGGAAACAGATTTTGAGCCCCTTTGATGTTGTTTTGCAGTAAATATTTATCATATTAAATTTAATTCCATGTATTAGAGAATGATGTCCCAAGTGTGTAACTTGAGCTACTAAAAGCAGTTGAGCTGTGTTACAGTTTTAAGTGTTCAGCCAGAAAGTACAGAGGTGCAACAGCCTGGTAAGATCACAAGAGAAAAAGAAAATTCCTCTTCATTCCTCTTTTACTCTATAAGAATGGACCCTTCCTCCGCATTATCCCTTTTATGGTGACTAGTTAATGGACTCAAAATGTTCCTTGATGCTTGCATGGGCTGCCAGGAACTTATTTCTTATACCTGATAGGGAAGAGGAATCTTGGAGGCTTAGTTGCCTATCAGACTCTTGTTCATGAGACAGCACAGCTAAATGCTGAGGACTGCACTGTGAGTCAACCACTGCAGTTACAACTTCTGCTATGCTTGAAGGGCACAATTTCAGGCAAGAGCAGAAATGTAATGACATGGATTAGATGGAAAGTATTAGTTCACATAATATAAAATTTCAGGCTTGTTATGCAATCAAGGACACTGAATCAAGCCCCAGATCTGTTTTTCAGAACTGTGGGGCATTGCTGCCCTGTATGTGTGAAATAACAAAAGAATAATTCCTCTCCTCCAGCCCTGGAACATCCTTACACCAGGAGGGCAATGAAAGTCAAGTCAAATGTTAGAGGGACACCACAGGAGCTTGATGGGAATAAGTAGGATATATGTTGTCCTCCAAGGCAGGCAAAGGCTCTAAGAGAATTAAAATATTTTAAATAAATTGTGGCTAAAAAAGTGGAGATGATTGCTTTTGTAAAGATACTTTATGTCCTGATTTGGAATAGACAGTTCTATTTCAGTAACAGAACCTCCATGTGACTGTCTCTTTACTTTTGGAACAAATTTGAAATGAACTTGGAAGAAGAAAATTCACAAGTGATCCCTGTTGCATTCTCTTGAACTAATAGGCGAATTTCACCCAGTATTGGTTTTTTAGGAGTACCAGATTTGTGAATGCAGTTTGTTTTTGAATAGTTCTGTTTATTTCTGTATAAACCCAGCTGTTCATTCTTTATCCTTCATCTGTGTAAACTGTAGGGAATTGTTTATTTCTTCAGTTTGGTGTTCATGTTGTTGAACATTAAAGAAATGGTGGAAAGCATGCACCAATGCATGCTGCAGTTTTGTGATGACAGCTGGGTTAGGATACAGGATTTGAACTCAACTCCATAATATATCTATTGATTGTATCTATATATCCTTCTCTTACATGGGAAAGATATTGCTATTACCTGTTTGGCATAATGAAACTACTCACTTTTATGCAAAGCACATAATAATAATAATAATAATGTTGTATCCTTCAGGGACTATGACACAAACAAAATCAATTACATGTATGCTCAGTATGTCAAGAATACAATGGAGCCACTCAACATCCCAGATGTCTGCAAAGACAGAAGATTTCCATGGACAGTAAGTAAAATAAGCTTAAGTTTGAAATTCAGAAATGGAAAATGCTTTTCTGTTTAACTTCTAAACCTTTTTTGCTTTCCCCTCATTTCTGTCAAGGTGGCCCCAGTTAAAATGGTGCAAACACACAGGGAGTGTTGGGAGGCTCTCAGAAGTTCCTTCCCTTTTATGCTTTCATTTCCCTTCTTGTTCTGTTCTAAATAAAAGATTAATGTTACAGCTGCATGTTCTTTGCTGCAGTGGAGATGGATGAACTTCACTTTTCTTTGGGAGCTTTTGCCTAACACTTCCTCAAGTGTGAGCGGGTCATGTAGTGGATGACTGAGCACAGGGATACTGGAGAGTGAGGAGGGAAGGTCACTTGGCAAGGCTCAGGTTCCAGTCAGGTTTCCTTCATGGTCATCATCAGCAAAAAGCCAACTTTTAATTATGCATTTTCCCATATTTTCACTGCAGAAATTAGATGTCTGCTCTTACTATTATGTTTAACCTTGTTGGTGAAAGGGTAATGAGAGGGGGAGGAGCTACTATGGTCCAGCAGATGGCTTTTAACCAAAATTTGTTCTGAGATACACAAAAAAATGATCAGAAAAGACAGTGCTCAGTGTGATTGTTCCAGCAAGTGGAAAGAAGTGGCAGGCTTATGGTGGGGAGCTGGGTTGTTTCCCTTTCTTTTCCTGTGCAAGGTTTCTTGGATGTTCTGGAATGGGTTTCTGTGATGGATTGAGCAACACAGGAATTGAGTTCTCAGACTAGCCCTGTCTTAACTGCAGGACTGGAAGTAGAGGCAGAACCCAATGGATATACTTTATAGATTAATAAAGAAAGAGGTGATGATTTTGAAGACATTTAAAAATAAAATTAATACCTTGAGAATCATCCAAACAACTGTTTGTTGGAAACAGGCTCTTCAGTAATGTTAGAGTTACTTTATTTTTTTTCCTGGAATTCACCTTATGTATGTAGAAGAAATCCATAAAAAGAAAGCAGTAGTGCTTTTTAGAAGGAATCTGGAGATGTTTTTCAGCAACACAGAGACTGCACTTGTACTACAGCAGGAGCAGGGCAAGGCAGGGCAGTAGGATAAATGTTTTGAAAGCTGATGCACCCTGACATGAGGGAAATCCCAGGTGCTGCCAGTGCCCTAGAAACCTTGGTTTGCCTCATTCTTTGGAGGACATTCAACAGCACACTTACCTCATGAAAATCCTGCCAAGATACTCTCTACAGTCCTTGCACAGCACCAGAGCAAGAAGCAACAATATAGAAAAAAAATAGAACCTTTTGATTAGAAATATTAGTGTGTGCCCATTGCTTTTGATGTTAGTTAGAGATCAAACCAAACGTAGTCCTCAACCACTGCCACGTTATTCCTGGAGCAGTCAGAGCAGAGCTGTGGCCTTTTCTCCCCAGGTGTTTAAAAAGGAGGCATTATCTCTTTGTTCTACCTTTCCACTCCCCAGTTAAATTCATCTCCTTCTGTTGGAGCTCAGGACATGCTGCAAAGTCCCGGGAAGAGTGCAGAATGCTGACCCAGCTGTAGTACTTTTCCTGCCTGCTGTTTGTGGGCAAACTCACTGATTACCTGGTTGCTTTTTGAAGGAAGATGTAAGCCAAGAGTAGTTGTGGAGCCCAGCTCTACAGCTTTTTCCCTTCAGCCACCTGAAAAGCAGCCTTTAAAATTGTAATTGTATTTTTCTGTTTGTTTAACAGAATGACAATGCAGAAAATGTAAGTCGGAACATAAAGAGTTTGCTGTGTACACCAATAAAAAATGGGAAAAAGAATAAAGTGATAGGTAGGTATCTCAGCAAAAATAATGATGTACATTTCATGGATAAATTTATGTGCTCCACAGTAAAATCACAGCAACACACAATGGCAAGCCAGGAGAGAAGATCCTTAATTATCATGTTCTAAACTAATAACCTTGAATATAAATTGCTCACCTAATAAACTGCCAAAGAGTAGGGAATGAGTGTCAGCCTTTGTTCCTGGCATCAGTAAGCCCCACAAGCAAACAGAAAATAAAATACACTGATTCTTAGATAGGAGCATGGATCCAATTTCTTCAGCTTTAAAATATTTGGCAAGTAAATATTAAGAATTCCAAGAATGCATTTTTAATGATCTTAAAATAATTTTCTTTGAGAATGATGGCAAAACTGCATGGCCCAATTTATAGAGTAAATATGATGTCCCTTTTTTGTGAAGACAGATTTAGTTTTTTAACATCTGAGGCTGAAAGAGAAACCTCGTCTTTATCTAATGGGGTTCTGAAATTTCTTCTGCTATTAGCTTTCATGAGTTCTTTTATTGCTTTATTTAAATATTTCAACAAACCCTAGAAGACGAAGATGAAGGCTGAACTGTGGAACTTTAATTAGAGATATTTCACCATGCTGCGAGCTATTGATAAAACAGTTGCATCTGCTTTTTTTTTTTTTCTATTGGTATTTTCTATTGAAGTTCAAACTGAAAGTTTGTCAGGCCACCCATTTAGGTGGGCTTTTCAAATCTGAGTAATTCTCACTGGGAAATGTTCTTTGAAATATTTTATGGTTTCACAGCTGCCTCATGTTCAATTATTTAATAGGGTGAGGTCAAGAAGTTGTCTTTGGGATAGTACCAGAAGTCCCTTTACAATACTACATAGCGCGTATGACTATTATAATAAAGTCTGGTTTCTTTTTTAAATTATTTTTAAGATTAGGATGCCTCAAACCAGAATTTGGCAAGTGGGATGGGGGTGAGAAAAACTGTCCACATATAACCCGAGCAAATCTTATTAGCAAAAAAGATGAAAAGAACTTTATTCTCCTGACTTGTGCATTTCTAAGGTATGTGGTAAAAGCTTTACAGAATCTTGCTGTGATTTTATAACTCTATCCCAGGGAAAGACTTTGGAGTTCCTTCATTTGTAATTGATCGACCTCTCAGTGCTTTGGGGAAGCTTTTGAAAGAGGGTAAAGAGTCTTAAGTAATACCCTGTATATTTGCTGCAGTTCTCTATTTTTTTAAGAGACAGTAACGTGCAAATACTGTGTCTTTTAAGAATTCATTTACTTTTGTGGCATATTCACTTTTGGGTCTTAATCTTGTGTTCATTACATCACAGTTGCTATGGAAATAATTATAATGTCATAAGCTGTACTAAACAGAAATCTGAAGGTCAGTTCCATGGGATTTTCCTGAAGTGTTTTGTAAGTCAGCTTCTTTTTTCCCAGGGAAAGTTAATCTTGTTCCTTATTTGAATGAATCCTTTTCTAATGGGATTATGTGAATCACTGATCCATTCCTTTCCATCTCATTCCATAAAGGTTCAGAATTCTGTTGCCATATTCAGATACCCCAATCCCTGCCATTACACTTAACAGCTACAGCTATAATGGTCTTGGTCTCTTCAGAGAAGACTCTGATACTAAGCTCCCCAAACAGGATACAATTTGGAAACAGGACAATGTTGCATTGTCACCAGACATCAAAACTTGTGAGGCCAACATTCTTCTAAAACCACAGTTTGTATGTGCGTGCTGCATTTTTTTCCTTAGTTTTATGATCTGCTGTAATGGGGAAGATGCACACGTGGTAACTTTTTTCAGAATTTTTAATTTGCAGCTGGGCTATCTTGGCACTTGGCCAGGAAAATGCAGCTTTTATGCTCATGGGAGTGAGAAAACATTTGGACTCCCTTAAGACAGTACTCATTGCCAAAGACAACATATTCCTGTAATTCAGCTCCTTTAATTAACATTCTGATCTTAGCAGGTAAAACTAAGGGCAGGTGTATTTCTGAATTTCCCCCTGCTCACAGTGGTGTCAGGGATTTAAACTGCAGCAAGGTGTGGTAGAAGTTACTTGTCAGACTTTCAATGACACGTGCACAGAAAGGCCCCGAAATTCTTAACAGAAAATGAACAAATGTAAATATCAGCAAGTTTGAACCTAACGAGCTGAATTCAGTCAGATGCTTTTCAAGGAGTTCAGTAGTGTTTGTAAGAGGCTGTAATTCAACCACATCCTCAAAAACTGGTCGAGTGTACTTCAGCTTTGAACCTCAACTTGGGTATTCCCTGTTTAGCTCATTTACTTGAAAAAAATCCTAGTACTGGCTCAAATGAGGGAGTGAAAACTCTGTGTACCACTGTTCTGACTTTGATAAATGTTCTTTTGGCATGGTTGCAAAAATTTAATTAGCCTCCAAAGGACAAATTGTCTTTAGAGATTAAATCAATCTAGAATAGTATTAATAATAAAAGTTAGGATGAAAACGACCCTAGAATTTCACAGGACAATTAAGTCTCTAAGCCCTACATACTTGGTTTACAAATCCTAATAAATACTTTTGAATTTACTATGTATATATAATATTTTAACACTTATATTATAATACATTGAAACTACCCTTGGGGGAAAAAAGAGGAAAATCCTACAGCATTCCTATGTGTCACTTACGTATGCTGGTGGTTTATACTGTGGGCTTATCTGTCCTAAACTTAATTCCTGATGGTAATATGTTCTCTGTATTACTTCCTTTCATTTCTGTGTCCTGACATAGGGGTTTGCCAGCTTGTGAATAAGATGGAAGAAAACTCAGGAAAAATCAAGGCTTTCAACAGAAATGATGAGGAGTTCCTGGAAGCATTTGTCATCTTTTGTGGCCTGGGGATCCAGAACACACAGATGTATGAGGCAGTAGAAAGAGCCATGGCCAAACAGATGGTGACACTAGAGGTGAGCCCAAATCTAGGTGGTCCTTAATTAGCCCCAAACAGATCCTAATGTTCCCCAGACCCTCTCTGTTCTGCACATAAGTGCAGCTACTCACAGGGACACTGAACAGAGATTGTTACCCCTCAGGAGAGCAGCATTTGGGCTGTTGAGCTGCTCAGGAATTTTCTGCTTGTTTCTGACTCTGCCAGCAGACTCATTAATTTGGTATTGTGTCCTAACTTCACTCCTGAGATTTAGTGGGGAGCTGGAGGCATCTCTTCCTGTCCACAAGGCTGCACGCTGGCAGCACAGTGGGCACATTCTGTTGCGTAGGGAGAGGGAAATGGTTTGGCAGATTAAGGGGCTTCCTCCTCTTGTCTGAGGGTTTTTGTGTTGATTTTGGCTCAGTCCTTCAGACAAACCCATGTGAGGAGTAACAGCAGCATTAGTGTAGGTTCTCAGCAATTTCCTCATACTCCATTAAGATGAACAGCATCTGGTCTCAGCCTTTAAATTGGTTCCTGTTAAGCTTCACAGCTGAAGAGGGCTTTAGTCTGAGAAACTGAATTACTTGGGGGAGATAACTTAAAGCTGAAAGTGAAAAATGTGTAGACTTTGGATCTCCTAACATTCATTATATAAACAGAGTGTTTGCAAAGCTCCTAAAATGGGATTATGTGCCCCGTGGCCTCTAAAAGAAGAAACATTACAGTTCTCAAATTAACCTGTATTAGGTCATGTTAAATAAAAAGCTGGTAAAACTATTGTCCAAATCATTTGCTTATATGGCAAATTAGCAATTCTGTCTCCTACTATAGCACTTTATAGATAATATAGGAAGTTTCAGCCAGATTATAGGCTAGCGTAAAAAATTGGTTCTTAACCAAAAAATAAAACTCTAACATTTTCATGTCATATGCTCCCAATAGTTAAAAATCTGAGCTTATTTTTTAATTTAAAATGAATGTATTGTCTTTCAGACTTTTGTGCCAAGTTTCAGTTAGGGTAAAACTTTCTTTCATGTCTGAATAAACTCTTGAAACAATTACAATGGCTATAACGTCAGGCTCATAATAAGAGATGTTTGGTGTATTATTTGTCTTTGAAAGTGGGCCTTGAAAACTTTCCAAAGAGAAAATTAGAGTTGTTTGCTCTTTCATAGAAGATATTTATGTTTTCTCAGCCTAATTATCTCGAGAAGATTCTGTGCTGTGGGAGATTGGTACAAGATGCAGATATGTCCCCATATGCATTCAGAGAGCTCCCCTAAAACTGGCTTGGGCCCTGCATGGGAAAAAGATTTCATCTGCAAATGCAGTGGAATGCTGAAAAATCTGCTCTAGGAAAAGTACCTTGTTTTCACATAGCTCTTTTGTTTGTACTAAGGGCTGCTTTTTTTCTTCCCATAGGTTCTCTCATACCATGCTTCTGCTGCTGAGGAGGAAACGAGGGAGCTGCAGGTAACAGTGGTAATTGAATTTTTTACTATTACTTTAGAAATACTGCTTTAGTAGAGCAACCAAGAGCAGTCCTGTACACAGATGTCATTCCTAAAGGGGCCAGAAGCATATGTTCCAGAAATAAAAATTACAGTGAAGCTTACACTGATGGGTTCCTGAGCTGAATCACATAAAAGGAAAATATTACAATGTCTACAATGAGAGACAAAAGCTGGCCAGAGCACTGTAAGAATCAGACCTGTGCTGACTGATTTTTCTCAGGAGTTTGAGACAGTCACTGGTGCAATGTCAGTGTCAAACTCATAATGATTAGGTATTCAGAAGTAAAATGTTGAGAACTCTCCATTCTGCAGCTAAATCTGAATGTTGTATATCTTACAGCTTTGGTTCCTTGCAGACACCCCAAGTACGGGTGCAGCTTTATGGCCTTACATATAAATTCTGTATTAAATTTTTAATGCAATGATTTAATATTTTTTTATAGTTGCTTTTCTGTGCAGTGTCCTGTTCTGCTCATGTTTAATTCTGTGTTTAGAAGCCACTGCCTAAGGAATAACTACAGCTAGGACTTCAAGTGCATTTCAAAGCACAGCATGTGCTTAGTTTCTCCAAGCCTTCAGCAGCTATATCAGGGAAATAGCATCACCCCTGCTGCACGAAAACAAACGAGAGGGATGGAGAAGAAGGAAGCCATAGGGGACCATGAGCTGGGTAGCATGGGACTGGTCTGGCCAAGTGACACAACAAGGTGTGAGACTAGAGATATTTCTAGAATGGCGTCACACAGATTTTTGATCCTCAGTCCTACCACACTGCTGCTCATCAATAAAGAGCCATGACAGGACCAGAGTGCAATTCATATCCTAAGGTTTCTCTTCAGGGCTTGTGATAAAATCTTTGTGGTTCCACTGTTACTGCTCAATGAAACAGAACCACAGCAAACCTAGAACTGGGCCAGTGCCCCCTGGCGTGGCTTAACTGTCCACAGCTTCCTAGCACAGTCATGGCCTGTGTCAGCCACTGCTCTCTAAGGTGATACCAGAGCACAAGCACATGCCTTTTTATTTGCACCCATAAAATTTTTATTTTAGTTTTTATTTTTTGCACTCATTTTGTCATATAAAGATGGCCAAAGTAGTTTGAACTTTTTTCTGGATATACCTTTTGCTTCTAAATAATCTGGAAATAGATACTTATCAGGCAGTTGGACTAGAAGATGGTTGTAGTGCTCTTCCAACTGGCACTATTCTATTCTATTAATCATCTGCCTTATGGAATAGGCTGCAGTCAATTTTTTTACTTTAATCATAATTTCCAAATACTACAGAACTGTCCTATTGCATCGGTCACCTCCTTTGAGCCTGGCCACTGTCTACAACCTGTGTTTTATCATCCAAAGCAGATGAAACAAAGCAAAACTCTTTACAGTTGCCACACAGTGGTCCCATGTTTTCCATAGCCTTCTTTTTGCTGCCAGTGTATTTATGGAAACCGTAGCACAATAAATTGAAATTAAAATAGCTGATTAACTTTGGTGCTGTAAAACAGGAGGCAGAAGGCTCTAGTGGCTTCATTATAAGTGAAAAAGGAAATAGCTAATCTGGTTAAACAACACTATAAACTGCTATAGAGTGCAGGGTTTTTAATGTTTCAGCTGAAATGAAACTTACTGTTGTGGCTGTAAAAGGCAGGAGATCAAGGAAGGGAAAGATAAATTATGAATGAAGTGAGGCATGAGGTGTTCTTTTGAGCTCCTTCTGTGTCCTTGCAGCCCCTTTCCTTATGAAATCCCAGCCTGCAGTTGCAGTTATTAAAATTATGTCAGTAGCTTTGCTGAACAGTTGCATTATTTACCACTGAACATGCAGGTCTTTCACGTGCTCAGAGATGAAATCCCACATGAATCCAAACAGGGACACAAAATTACTGGCACAAGAAATGTGTAAGAAGGGTGCATTTTTTTTCCCCACGTCAGTATTCTTTTTCATAATCTTGCAGGGCTTCCTGATTCTGACACACAAGAGAGAGGACAGCAAACTGATATGGAACAGAGGCTGGCAGCCATAATTCTATGGATTTGCATGTTACATGTACTAATATTGTAGATGATGACAAATGCTTCCTTTTCAGTTCCTCAGCCTTCAGAGACACAGCTGCCCACACTGGAGAAATGTTTTCCCCTAGAATTACAAAGAGGAAAATAAGCACAAAGGTTTATTTCCTTCACCATTTCAGATTTGCCTGATTTTCTCTGGATGACACTCATATTGAAGTGAAACAGCTCTAAAGTAGTAGCACTGAGAATCCCACCTTTTATTCTACTGCAGAAAATGATACTAAATTTTGTTCCATAGTGTAAGATTAAGCATTTATTTTGTTAGTATGAGAGTCAGTATAAGACTGAGCATAACCTCAACACTGGTATTTTGAAGGGCAACCGATATAAATACTCTGTATTTTATAACTAGAAAAGGGATGTAATATATGGAGATATTACTGACAATTAAAAACTCAGATTTAAAAACATATAGGATGGGAGGTGTATTGCATACCTTGTAATTTCAAATTTCACATTGAAGGTTTATGGTTGTATGCAAACTGCACCAAAACCACTGATCATGGGTTTTAAAGATTACTGATCACAGATGGACTCTAATTTTTCAGGTTCCTAGCCCTGATAAAGCTCTGCCTGTGAACATGTTTGGACTCCCATCATGCTGAATGTGGAATCTCTTAGCAAATCTGTTTTACTGACATCTCTTTCCTCACCATTTTTAGGCAAATGCCAACAGTTATGGATTTTGCTGTCTGCATATCCATAAAAACAAACATATAACTCCACTGCCTTATTTTCTCCTTCTCCCAATTTCATCAGTACTTTTGGTTACAATTTGCCTCAGGTGATTTAGATAACCAGACCAACCAGGTAATTCTATCCTTGTTCTCTTGATCTATGGAAACATGCTTGGTAAATTGAAGGTAATAAGGTAATGTTAAAGAAGAGAGGCATGGGGAAGTAAATGAGAAGCAATCATCAGTTTTCAGTATCACATAAAGGTAAAATTGAGTGTCTCTTTTTAATTAGTCTGTTGCAAAAGCAGGTATTTGTTCTGCTTTCTCTGCTCTAGTGCTAAGCTGTGTTCTCTCATTCTTCTCCAGGCTGCTGTAGTGCCATCTGCACAAACTCTCAACCTGACTGACTTCTACTTCAGTGACTTTGAGCTGTCAGACTTTGAAACAACACTCTGTACAATTCGAATGTTCACAGACCTCAATCTGGTGCAAAATTTCCAAATGAAACATGAGGTATGGTTACTGCCAAATACTGCCCCACAGAAAGAGACAGCTTAATTATTAGGAATTCAGAGTAGTGAAATGATCCCACAGCAAATAGAATTGGACATCTGTATTAAGCAATAATTAGCAAGACATACAAAAAATTGGGGTTTGTCCTCAGTTTGGTTCTACTGAAGGATTAATAATTTTACAGTCTATGATGAATGGACTGGAAAACAGAATACTGAGGAGGGGGAGGATAGCAACTTCTCAGGAAGTGAAAACATCTTACAGAGAGGACAGTTACATTGTTCACTATGTCTGTATGAGGTAGTAATTATCTTAGTCTTTCCCTAAAAAATAATAGATTGGAGATTAGGAGGAACTTCATGGTTATGGAGACAGTAAAGATTGAAGCAGATGATAACTTAGATGGGCTGTGGGAATTTCCCTGAAGGCTTTTACCAATACATCTGTCAAAAGTAATCAAGACAGGTAAATAGAAAATCTCTTCAGCCTCTTCCACTCAGTGCACACAACATCTGTTTGCAGAAACCTTCATTTTTAAATACCTTATTTTTGCTTTATAACCTTTTCAACAAAACCATCAAAAGTTATATCAAAAAGCAAGATTAATTTGTAGGGCTTCATAGGCAAACACATTAGTTAAAGAAAGCATCTATTTTCTAGATCAGCAGTTTAGAGACCAGTTTAGATTAGTAGTGTTCAAGGGCCAAAAGTGCTGTATTACCTTATCTGATCTCTTGAATATCCCAGTACTTAGCTTCACCTCTGTAGTAAGGTGAACAATCTTAAGGAATATGTTCCAACATCAAATTACTACCTGACCTTCGTACCTGTCACTTCCTTAGAAAAAAAAAAAAAAGGTAGGAAACAAGTGTGTGTGGGTGTGTGTGTATATATATATTTATATATATAAAATTTTATAACCCACAATTTCTAATACTGTTGAGTAAAACATCCAGGACATGTTTTCCTCCTGCATAAAAAAGAAACTGCCCTGCAATGCAGTAATCTTTCTATCATACTTACTTGCTTTCCAAAGTCCAATTCTGCTTGGGTTTTGACAAGCTGATAGGAGGGAAAAGCTGCCTGTTCATTTTCAAAACAGCTCTTAAGAGGATTCAATAACTAAATAAATTTTCTCTATCAAATATGTCATTATAAACAAGGATTTTTGTCTCCCAGGTATCTCAACATACCTCAGTTTCTGAATTAACAGCTGTGCTTCTGACATTAACATTTAGCGTTTAGCAATAAAACCCCAATCCCACAAGTATTACACACTCAATTAGGAGCTGTACTAGTGGGTGTAAGCCTGTTTTTATCTACGTTCACAATTACAAGTGTGTTATATTTGAACTTAAAATTGAGTTAAATAGATTTATTTTTTCAGTAAGAGAGTTTCCAAGTGGAATTAAGAAAGCTTGAATGTATTAGAAATCTGTTTTTATGAAAACACATCTATGTGGTGCTGTTTCTTAAAGGTTCTCTGCAGATGGATTTTAAGTGTGAAGAAAAACTATCGGAAAAACGTTGCTTATCACAATTGGAGACACGCCTTTAACACAGCACAGTGCATGTTTGCTGCTCTGAAATCTGGGAAAATTCAGGTACATTTCCAGTTCCTCTATTAAGACAGATTCTCTAATGATGCACAGCTCTGACTGTCATGTCACTAAGATGTTCATTATTCCATGGTATTGCCAGTGGAATCTTCTGCTGAAGAGTTCTGGCTATGAGGGCTTTGTGAAACTGCTGCCGTGGTTTTTTGTTCCCTGTTTCAGTGAAATACTCTGGAACTGGTTATTGGGATGTTCCCAATGGGAATATCTCAAATAAGGCACGTACGTGGTTATGTCCTTTTTTTAAGTTAATGCTCATGCTACAAGCAAGTCAGAAAAGTGGAAAGAAAAAAGGCTGACCCATTTTCAGGATGTTTCCTTAAAATATTCAACAGGAATTCTTTAAGTTCAAATGCAGAGCTGAGTATACAACAGAACATAAAAAGATGTAAATAAATATTTAAATGCTCGTTCCAATGCTTTTGAACAAATTTTCAACCTTTCAACTTAAAAAGGCACCTAATCATTTAAAAAACAACCTAATAGTTCTGATTAGGGCTAGATGATCCTCTAAATAAATAAAATACTGATTCTAAATTCTTCCAAAACATGTTTTTAGGTTTTGGTTTTATATTTTTGTAGGAAACAATGTTTCTGTTCATTCTGAATAAACCTGTTTGTTCAGTTTGATTACAGACAGTTGTTACTAGTTGGTTTATACCACTTTAGAGTAAGTGCTTCTGAGAGCACATAAATCCCATTTGTAGGCCAAAATCCAATACCAATGAGGAAGAGGCATTTCTTTCCTCTACGAACTTTATCTCACTAATGAAAATGACAAAAGGTGCTGAAAGAGACCAAGGCAAGGACATCCATCTTCCTTCCCTGTTGGAATGGACATAGTAGTTTTGCTCTGTGTGCGGTCGAGCAATTTCTGATGATCCTGATAGTTTGCCTGCTATTTTTGGAATCCTGACAGTCTCCACTGCAATTTCCATAAATTGTTTATTCTTAACTACATTGGATTCACTCCCTGCTGATTCTCATGTCCTAGATTCTGGAGTCTGAACAGCATTGAACATAACTCAGTTTTTTTCTGGTTTGAGGGGAAAGGCAAGCATTGGGAGATGCATCTTCCCAGCAGAAACATAAAATCAGTCATTTCCAAACTGAGCTGTCTTTTGACTGTACTAAGAACAGGTCTCATTATTTAGAAAGCAGATGTAAAACACATTTTACTAAATAAATCCACAACTCACTTCTGGCATTACTCTTTGCATACAGAGCAAACTGACTGACTTAGAAATGCTGGCTTTGCTGATAGCAACTCTGAGCCATGATCTGGATCACAGGGGAGTGAACAACTCTTACATACAAAGGTAAGTGGGTCTGAGAGAAGTTAAATAAAAACAAGTGAACAAACACAAGCACAGAGCTAAATTAGGTACAGCCTGACTGCTTTGATGTGGGACTGTGCAAAGGAGCAGGTTTTCACAAAGCAGAAAGTGTAAGAGCAGGCAGAACCATTCACATGTCCAAAGATGCAGATGCACAGCATCAGCTGCTGACTAACAGTGATGGCAGATTGAGTCCTTTGCTGTGCAGGGACAAGGTTTTCCTGCTCCCCAAGTCCCCTCCCCCATTTCCCATCAAGTGACAGCAAAAGGCCCCGCAGTGTCCAAGGGACAGCGTGTAGGAAACGTGCAGCTTTTCAGATCACTCCCTGCCCAACCCAGCTGTTCTCCTCTTGTCTAGGCCAACACAGCACTGAGGTCTGTACCCCTCTGGAACAGAGGTGTCTCCCCACTGTTTTGAACTCAGATTGTTTTGTTCTTGATTTAGCCAGAATTCTAAGTTGTTTAGAATGAGTTACATGGTTAAAATCACATTAAAAATGTATGGTTGTTTTGCATTGATTGTGGGTTATCTGTATTCTCTAGCTTTGATCCAATCTGGAACTACAGAAAGGCCTTTACAATACAAAAAGGCAAAGTATATTTAAAACACTGAAAAAATATTATTACAAAACAAAATATTTTGGTGTGAAGTTATCAAAATGAAATATCTGAACAAGTCTAAAATTTTCCCCATATTTTAATTTTTAACTGAATATACTGGGTTTTTTTAGAATTTATTAATAGTTTGAATCTGCCCTATCCAGTGAATTTGGTATCACTTCAAATAAAAATATGAGTCTTACGTTGATTTGAAGTGTGGCTTAATGTGATTCCTGTGATATGGCAGTGTGTCCTGGTCTGACCAGAGATGGGCAAAAGATACCCAGAAATGTGTATCTTCTTCTGGCAGAGCTGGAGAATGGTTTTGAAGTGACCTGTGAAGAAGTGGTCTGCTGTTCTCACAATGTGTAAAGTAAGATAGTAGGGAAGGAAAAGCTTGTTTAAGGCACAGAATACTGAAAAGCAGAAAATAAATAAGCTGAAGCAGAACTCCTGCATTTCAGATTTATATGTTTGGAGTAACACTGGTGTGTAAAGGAAAAAAAAACCAAACTCCACAACATTAGAAGAGTGACCTTTTTCTAGCTTGGTAATAGAGGATTCCAGCAGTAACTGTAGCCTTGCAGTGATTGGAACTAGTTAGCTATTTTTTGCTTTATTTATTTAAAAATAAATTTCCTGGAAGACATCTGGAGATGCGTCATCTCCTCTCAAAAATGTCCTGGGAAAGTGTCATAGACAGCAAAATCTAACATTTACACATACTGTAAGGCTGAGATGGCTATAGCTTAATAATTCCTTTCTCTACAGAAAGTTCCATGAGTTTCTTTTTTTAAACCTAAATACAAAAGTTATTTCTAGGAACAGATCCCTTATGTTTTTTCCTTTGAAGCAGGGAGGGTGGATATTCAGTGTACGATTCTTTTCTTAAGCAGCAGGGTTTCAAAAATTGAAATGGTCCTGGCAGTAGAAATTACAGAAAGGGAACTGCTTGAAGGCCTCTTGGTAGTTATGCAGGGGGGGTTTTTTTCTTCTTGCTCCAATCCCACATGCAAAGTAGGAAGCACAGAAAGCTGCATAACCAAACCCCTGTGCTCAGAAAGCCACGGTGCCCTTTGGCCTGGAATGGGGGTTTGACACAAGTGCCACTACAACTACAGAAGTTGGACCTGAATTTATTTCCAGCCCCAGCCAGGGTCTGCGAGTACTAAGCAAGCTCTAGTTTGGAGCAATACTTGGGAAGATAACCTAAGAGATTTCTCACATATTTCTCTTTTCAGTCAGGATGAACTCTGGGACACACAATATGCATCCCACTTCATTCAATGGGAATTTCACCCAGTATGTGTTGGCACCATCCTGTGGTTTGTTTCCTTACAGAAACACATGAGTACATTTGCTCTATGCCCTTTTCGTGGTGGTCTCAGAGGAGGTGCTGGGCAGCCAGCCCATATTCTTCAGAGGCTTGCATCCTTTAATCTCTCATTCTGAGTTTTTGTTTGTCTTTCCATCTTTCTCTCCACATTTTTGTGCTTCTTAAATCCCCTGAGTATCCTCTTATGACTTTTATTTGAGCCTCAGTGCACTCACTCACACAAGGACCCAATCCTGCAGCCACTAAGTCTTGTGAATGGTCCTTAACCATACAGAAAACCTCATGGAATTTTATGCTAAAAAAGCTACTAAAATGATTAAACATTTGTAGGTCAGATTATAATTAGAGTAATAGATCCAGGATCATCAGCAAAATAGACTTCCAAAAGAATCCAGATTTAGTTGAAGAGATTACGTGAGCAATGTGGGACGGGGGTTGAAAATTAAGACAGAGCAGCAAAACCCAAAAACTGTATTATTCAACAAGGAACAGGGAGAAATTTGAAATTCTCAAGAGAGGAGGAGTTTCTGTACTTTGACTAAAGCTACTCAAACAGCAGATTCTCTTTTCTAGACTAAGATACTGTTTAGTCTTGCATTAAGGAATTTTTAAGTTCTGTACCTACACAATTGGTTTCCAGCTATTTTTCACTGCCTGTAGTACAATCAACATCACTGTTGGCCTCTAAGCAGTTTCCCTTTTGGATTTTACCCTGGGCAAAGGGTAGGTAACAATGTTGCAGTAGTTTGGTCATGACAGTAGTGGTGATGAAACAGCAGTACAGTTAGTCACACAAGGAAATTACTTGATCAACATTCTGGGCCCAGCACCATATTGCACTGAGGTCAGCAGGAATTTTTCCATTGGTATCAGTGGGTTTCCTATTAGGTTTGCATTACTACTTACAAGCTCAGCAGCTGAGCTAAGTATGCCAGGTGGGTTAAGAAATTTGGTTTAAGAACATTTAAGAACACGTTCTAGAAACCAAAACTATTTCCTAAACTGTGCTTGTGAATGAGCTCTTCATGTTACCTTTACTTTCTATACAGGAACTTTCACTCCTTCTCTAACCTTGTATTACATTGTCACTCCTTGCATGCAGCTGGTCTCTACAGGTAGAGAAGGCAGAGCTGTCAGTGCTCTGACAAAGGAGCAACATTTTCTTTTTATCTGTATTCCTACAAAGAGGATGTTTAAAGGGAAGTTATTTCTGGATCACTAATATGCTTGTCTAATTTGATTTCTCTTTTTCCTCCTCAGAAGCGAACATCCACTGGCTCAGCTGTATTGCCACTCAATCATGGAGCATCATCATTTTGACCAATGCCTTATGATCCTGAATAGTCCAGTGAGTGCCACATTCCTGTGTACGCTGAAGGAAACTATTTTACTTTCTATTTTTAGCTTCTGGATAGAATCCCACCCTTATATGTTCTTAAGTGCTCTTCATTCCTTTTTGGGTAAAGAAAGCAAATGCAGCAACATGGAAATCACAGTTCTTGTTGCTGAGTGCCACCAAAGCCTTCCAAATGCAGCCTGATAAGGGAAGCCTTGCTAACATCCTTCTGAGTACCTGCTTCCTTGGACCAAAGGAAACAAAGGGCTCTGTGCCATTTTCACGACCTCTTAGGAACCACCAAACAAACTCCAGTCCTTCCTCTAATTTCAAAAAACATTCCAGCCTACACATACACAAGGCAGCCCTGATGAGACCAAACCAAACACTGCTCGTGTTGACATTCCAAAGGGAAGCCAAACCTAAGTTTAGTAAATATGCAAATAAAGCTACATTCTTCTTGTTTGATGCCATTAACTAATTCTCAAGACCAGTTATTTAGAATTCACAATTCTTTCAAAGGACTGCTCCTTTTGTGCCACAGGTTGTGGTACTTCTGGTATCCTTTGTATTGTAGTGATCCTTTCCTATTCAGGTAGGCAAATATGGAAAAAACAATTGAGATGAGTTTCATTTCACCAGCTCTGTAGTGCTTTGGTTTAATAGGGGGCTCCTGAACTCATATTTCTATTTAATAGCTTGTTATTTATGCTGCTTCATAAAAAGAAAATACTTTCATTTACTAGAGGTGTATGGGCAGGTATGGGAAACTGTTATAATTCCTCTCCTTCAGGGAGGGGAAGGAATAGGAAAGAGAAGCTGTGATACAGCCAGTGACAAATTTAATTTTAATGAATGAAATGTACTTGAAGGCTTTGATGTTGCTCTGCTTGCAGTTTCATTATGTAATAGTCAGTGATGATGTTGTTGCTGTGTGGCTTCCTGCCATTATTCAAGAAGACTGGAATTTTTATTTTTAAACGAGGGGATCTGCAAGAGCAAAGAGGGTACAAGAATGACCCCAGATATCAGCAAGTAACTCGTACTGATTTGGTGACTTAGAGACACTTTAGTAAACTGGTATGCTGTTGCCCATTTTACTGATAGCACTGGTTTTGGCTTTTTTTTGTAAAGGGAAATCAGATTCTCAGCAGCCTTTCCATTGAAGAATACAAGGCTACACTGAAAATTATAAAACAAGCCATTCTTGCCACAGACCTAGCACTATATATCAAGTAAGTCAGAAGAAACTTTGGCTGAACAATCACTACTGGATATTAGCATCATGTCAACATCCTGCAAAATCTTTTGTTTTAACTTCTTTTTAAGGAGGAGAGGAGAATTTTTTGAACTTCTAAGGAAGAAGCAGTTTAACTGGGAAGATCCCTCACAAAAGGAGCTGTTTTTGTAAGTAAAAGAAGAATAATTAAGAAGTCAGTTAATATTACTGGGTACCCAATTCCCCATGCCACGTTGCTCTGCATTTCATTAAACCCAGCCAGTCATTGTGCTCTGGGCCTCTACAAGCTGGCAGTCACATAGATCACTGAACTCCCTGGGTCTGAACTACTAAGTGAGCAACCTGTATAAGAAACTTTGTTAAATAGCATGTGGAGTCATAAATACAACTTTGCTTTAATTTCATTTGTTTTTCTGGCTTGATGTTCCTTGAAATTCTACATTCCATTTTACTAGTCACTCGACTTGGTGGCTACATACATTTCACATAGAGTAATTTATCCCTTTCTTTCTGTTTGCTCTGCAGAGCAATGCTGATGACTGCTTGTGACTTATCAGCCATAACCAAACCATGGCCAGTTCAGCAACGGGTACGTGTTTAAGATTTCCTAAACACAAACTGCACTAAAGTTTGTTTCCTCCACCCAGTCCTTACTGCAAAAACAGTGGTGGAATGCTGAGCTGGAATCTCACGATGTGTGGGGGGCTAATATGATATATCCTAAGGAGAGGCAGGAACCACTCTTGTTTGTAGGTAGCAAGTAAACTTTTAGAGCTCTCAATGAGTGAAATCTCTTACAGATTGCTGAGCTTGTGGCTACTGAGTTTTTTGATCAAGGAGATAAAGAGCGGAAGGAACTGAACATAGAACCCACGGTAAGCAGCAGAATCAACTCTTGCAAAATTACTTTTGGGAACAGCACTTAAAATTTCACCCACTGACCACACTGTAGGACCAGTTGTCCCTGTCTTCCTAGTAGTCAGTTTTGTTCTGTGGTTCCAAAACAACAATAGTGTGTTGTTATCTTTGAACCAGAAGAACAGACAGGATTGTTTCCTTTGTGTCAGTATTACTAAATGGGCTAGGAAATATATTCCTAAATTGGCACCTATATGCAGCTATCCAAACCCACTAAATTTAAAAAAGTAAATAAAGTAATAAAGCCTGGTTATCTGGGCTCTGTCAACCCAAAGCCAGTCTCCTGAGGGAAGTCATGCAGTCCAATTCCTTTCATTGTAGCACCTGTAATGATACCCCACCGTGCTGAGCTTGCTGTGCTGTTTAAGGTGCTGCTTTTTAATTCCAGACTCTCTCTTTGGTTTTAGTTGGGTTTTATATTTAATGCATTTAAACACAGAGCTTGTTCACTTATTATCTGCAGGATCTAATGAACAGAGAGAAGAAAAACAAAATTCCCAGCATGCAGGTTGGATTCATAGACGCTGTTTGTTTGCAGCTGTATGAGGTATGGTGCCTAAGGAAGAACAGCAAACAGCTGAAACCAGAGCTGCTCACTGGTAGACACGGGTTTAGAATTAAAATAAAAATCAAATTAACAACTAGCCCCTTAGAAAATATTTTTTATTTTATATTACATATGGTTCATTATTCTGTTGAAGAAATTATTATTTTAGTATTTATAATTACTTGTATATTTGTCTGATTAACGTGTTCTGTCACAATTTTTTAAACAGTTAAAATGCTGTGCTTTGTGCAATTGGTGTTATGCCCCTGGGTTATGTTCTGGATTATCAGGGAAAGTCACAAAACTAATGCTTTGACCTCTAGGGAAAGAATGGTATCCAGGTAGTGCATTGATAGAAAATGTTTAAAAGTTTTAAAGACTTGAGAACTTGTTATACAAAAGGTGATATGCTATGTATAGGAAATTGACCCAATTTTAACATTTCCCATCCCATTCTTTTCCTTGTCTTTCATCACACACTAAAGCATTGCATGAGATAATTCACTGAAATGCTTTTTTGTCCTGGTCACAAACTGTATGAGAAGCTGCTTGGTCAAATACAGTGTGAAAAACAACATAATGATTTCTGGGGCATTTTTAAGCCAGTACAACATTGGAGTGAAAGTCTGTTTATTTGAACTGTAGCAAGTATTTTACAGAAACCTAGGTGAGAAAAAGAAAGGAGATGAACAGAAAACCGAATCCTTAAGAACCTTCCAGTGCAAGGAAGAGGATGATTACTTGAATTTTTGAATTTTTCCCTCTGACACAATTGGCTTTTCTGAAAAGAATTCACATTCACCAGTTCAAAGGAAACAGGGATAGAGAAAGGGAGCTACTAGCTGCTGTCCCCAAAAAATCAAGTGCTTCTGTGCTGTAGAAACTGTCAAGAAAATAAGGCAGCCTTTGCTTTGAAGCCTCAGAAAACTGTCACCAGTAGGAGGTAGGCCACTGAAAGAAGACTGAATGTCTCTGCAAAGGTACAGATTGGACAAACAGAAAACTCCTTAACAGAACACCTGAGCAGGCTTGAATGCCTGCAGTTCTAGAGCCTGAACATCTATATTTCTTCCTGTTAGGGGAGAGCTTTACCTTTCTATTTATGAAAAGACCAGAAAAACTGGAATTATTTACTCTGAAATATGCACTGCTGCTTATATCTACATTTACCAAGTGATCCTAGTCCAAATTGTACCCAGCTCTTGTGTCAGCTAACCAGTGCATTTAATGATCTACAAGTCTTCCTCTAAGTTCAGAAATTTGAAAAAAATACGAGACACGTTTCATTCTCCTATTTTTAAAGTAAAAAGTGAATGCAATCTGTTTTCCATGTTTTTAATTTTTTTTATTTCAGGCCTTAACACACGTGTCAGAGGCCTGCTCCCCTTTGCTGGATGGCTGCAGAAAAAACAGGCAGAAATGGCAAGCCTTGGCTGAGCAGCAAGAGAACCTGATTAATGGAGAAAGCACCCAAGGCAAACGGAACTGAGATGCCAATTTCACCACCACAAGCTCCAGTTCACGTAGGAGACACAGTAATAGGGGAGTACTGCATTTTGCTAAACACTGTATGAATTTGGCTTATGTTTTGCCACTGCTGTATTATTTTTTCCACATTTCCAAGATATAGCATGACCGTGTAGATGCCAAGATTATCTGAAGACTGTATGTTTCTCTTATTACATCTGACTGAGATGGAAAAAGACCTGCAGGGGTGGTTTTTGCTACCCCACCCCACAAGAAGGTACTGGTGCAGGCACTGACTGTGCCCGAGAGCCTGTTGCTTTACAGATGTACATAGTTGTTTAGTGATGATGTTGTGGCCAGTATCTGAAAGA
The DNA here is from genome assembly GCA_013400575.1 of Peucedramus taeniatus. Taxonomy (NCBI): domain Eukaryota; kingdom Metazoa; phylum Chordata; class Aves; order Passeriformes; family Fringillidae; genus Peucedramus; species Peucedramus taeniatus. Next base: position 198,054 of record WBNO01033500.1, read on the forward strand.
CTGCTGCATTTTGCATCTTTTCTCTCCCTCTTCCCATCTTGCTGTGTTATAAAAGTATTGAGCAGTCTTGCCTGTTCTCTTTCCAGAGGTTCAGGGAAAAGACTGGGGACTCACTCTGGGGAGCCTATTCCAGCATAAATTATTGCTAACCTCTCTCAGAAAGCAGAACTGGGCTCTGGGATGAAAAGCCCCAAAATCTGTGCAGCCAGTAGAGTTTGAGTTTTTTCCATATTTAGATGGATGTCTTAGCAAATGTGTTACTCCAGCTGAAGAAAAGTCTAAGACCCCTGTGAATTACTAGGCAGTAGAAGTCTTGGGAGTTCTGTGGCAGAGGTGTCTGAGCTCTCCATGCCCAGTGGAAACTGCTTGAAGACTGATGAAACGTCCCAGAGTAAGTGACGGGCTGCCATGGAAGAATGGCTCCCACAGAAAGCCGCAAGAAGCACGCAGAGAAATGGAAACAAAACAGGATTGGTTTTGTATGCTGGTTTTAACTTCATTTGGAAATTGATTTTAACATCATCCAACCAAAAGAGTGGATCACAGGCAGAAGAGAATGACTGCAAGAGCAAGAGGTGAAAAGCTGAATCAGAATGTTGCAGGAAGGGCACACTGCTGGTGACCATCAATGACTGATTCTTCAGGCCAGTGTTACTATGAAATGGCTATAACCACTTTGAAGAAAGTTTTATGTTAACATCTTTTAAAAATAATTTTTAACATTCATTAAAAATAACTGTAGTGTCTTGAAGAGATAGCAAAACCCTGTAAAACTCTTGGCTATTTTTGCTTTTGGTATTATTTTTTCCTATTTGTATGTGAGGCATTAATGTTCTGCAAAGTAAGAAATCAATTAACTTGCACTAGTTAAAAAAAAAACAAGGTGTGTTATTTAAGTGAAGATGATTAATAAAAAGCTGTTTTGAATTGGGAACCAGTTAAAGAAATTGGATGAATTGGACAAATCCCAAAAGAGGAATATAAGGAGAGTACTATTCTTTATATGGGCAGGATAATAAGACGAATGTCAGCAGTCTAAAAGGCATCAGCAGCACATATAACTTTGGCTGCACAGAGACACACAAAATGTTCCAGTTTTTTAATCTGTAATAATGATTTTTTTAGTTAGAATCAGCATTGCGCAAAAGTAGCACATTTGGCGCTGGACTTTGAAGTGTGGGAATTTAGTTCTATCACAATAATCCAGGAAATTCTAGATGGAAACTGCAATAAATTCTTCCAGGAGATTTCAACCCAACTCGTAAGAGCTGGTCAGAAAGACAGGGAAAACTCCCCCTTTTTATCAATTTCTTTATTTAGATAAACGATGCCAGAAGCTAAGAAAAGATGAAGCAAATGTTTCCAAATGTTTGACGATACTGAGTTATGGAGTTGATATTTTTTAAAATGTAGAACAAGGTATTCTGACAGCAGCATTTCTGCCACCCTAAATTATTTATCAAGACTGATTAAGTCCTATCTCAGACTTCTCTAGTGAGCACTAATAATAAATTATTGCAGCTGTGAATTTGAAAACATTTTTCTACAGAAGTATTTCTTCTTATTCTGTCCCAACAAATAAAAAAAAAAATATTTCAACAGTCACTAAGAATTCCAGGACTGCTGTTTGCAGTATTATATATGTGTATTTCTATGCATACACAGTATGCAGGTGACAGCAGCCTGACCCTGCCAACACAACCCCCCAAAAAAAGGTTTTAGGTACTTTTTGATAAATAGAAAACTTTGCTTCAGGATTTGCATAGTCCTTGTATAGTCTTTTCCTTGAGTGTTTGAGATACTGAAGTATAATTATTATGCTAACTGAGGAGGTACATATTTAATATAAATAGGAATAAAATATATGTATATAAAGGTGTATTCTTTCTATTATGGTTGAGACTAGTAACTCATGGTGACAACACAGCAGATAACTATGGTGATATCACAGTGTAGTGATGTAACTTTGACATGAATATTCCAGTATTTCTTTGCAATATTGTGTGTTCAGCAAAGCTTTATTATAACTAAATTTATAAATGCTACAAAGGAGTGCTGGATTCATACCTTTGACTTGAAAGAAAGGGCATGATGTTAAATTTTCTTAAAGATTCACTTAAAAGGAACAGTTATACAGTATGTGCATATATTTAATTACATATCTGTACACATTTATCCCATAGAATCTCTTCCACCATAAATGTTGGAACATACATATAAATACAGTTCCTAGTAAATAAATGTTTAAATATCATAACACAACTGTATCTGTATATATTTATACAAAACCAAAGCCTTTAAACTACTGGTTTAAGAACCTTAAAAGCATAGAGAGCTGTATTTCATGAGATTCAAAGCCTTTACATAGTGTTTTACTCTGCCTGAAGGCAAAATCGAAGTGTGTCATGGCTTTGTGTGACTCAGTTGCAAAAACTGCTCCTTCCTTTCATAATGTAGATAGGAGACAATATGGGGGAAAAAAAAAACCCAAACCCAGCCTGGCTACAGCAGGTTTCCTGCCTGAAGTCCACTGTCTTCAGAATTCAACCTTTGCAAAGCCAGCTGGTGGATTACAGCTATGCAGCTGTCATTAATTTCATCATTTCAGTCATCTTTCAAACACATTATATTGTCTAGCTGCAACAATCAGTGTGGCTCACCCAAGAAACCAGCTGAAATGGAGTTTATCACTTTGTCAGTTCAGCCTTAAGTCCACTGAAACCATTGTCACAGCTGAGATTTAAATTTCTGGGTACAAGAACTTGTCCCACTATTTCTTAATACCTCTCTCAATGAGGACAACTAAGTTAGTATCCTACTTGATCTCAGATACAAACATGATTCCTTTCAAACTCGCTCCACAGCACAGTTTAATGCTTAAAGTGCACTTTTATTTTTTGGTTTGTTCTGAAAAAAATTACTTGTGTTAACATACACAAAATTACTGATTAACCCTACCTCTTCTCATTCCAAATAACAGTGAGGCTCTTGAGCTGTAGGTACTGTTTCTATTCCAATAAATTAGCCACACATGCAATATTAGCTGTAGAAGGCCTAGGTTTTCTATTATACAGTTAAAGAAAGTGGGGGGGAAATAATGTAATGCTGACTTAGGAGATGGTGTTAATTTTTAATTAGAAGCAGTTTATAGTTAAGAGCAGATTACTCATATCTTCACTGAGCACATATAAAAGTGAGCTACTGATAAAAGGAGACAATTAATTTTAGTGATGATCAGCTGGTTTCTCCTCAGAAGAGAGAACCAAAGCCTCTTTATATGCATCACTCCCTGACAATTGCATGCATCTTCTGAATTCCAACCCAGTACATTTTACCTGTATTGGGCATGAAGTGACAAATTCAGGGCACTTATCTAATTCATGCATAAGGTTTGTCAAAATTACCAGGTAACTGATTTTCCAACCCATTATACAGAAAGATAATGAAGAATCAGATCTAGGCCCTTAAAATTAGAGGAGCGATCCAGCTGCTGTCTCTTCCAGTTATGCATAAGAAGATAGCAAAGACTTTTTATGGGAAAAAAAATTGCCTCACTTACAATAAATTCACGTGTTTTTAAAGGTTTTTATAAAGACCTCATATTTCAAGCAAATTTGTACAGTAGTATTCATTCAGAGTCTTATCTCTGTGATGCTGCAGGTTTTTTCTTCGTGTTGAATTACATGCAGTTTACATTCCACAAGGTTTCAGCTTTATTTCCCAGTTCCCTGCTGTACTTTTTCAGGGGCTTGCACTAATTTAAAACATAAGCTTGAACAGCAGAATGAGTTTGGCCCAAGTATGCTAAATAACGAGGGCTGAGTTTTTTTGGTTTGGACTTTGACAGGAAGAAGAAACATCACAGAATCTGTCCTGGTAATTAGTGACACTTGCTAAATGCAGCAAATTGTGACAACAGGATATTTCATCTTGGTCAGTGCGAGGTGAATGGAAACTGCATGGGAAAGTTTCTTCTCCACATAAGGAAGGTTGTTTCCATAGAGAAGCTCATATCTGAGTACCAGTGTTTGTAAATGTGTATTTATGTGACAATGCTCTGTAATTGCTGGTTCCCACTAACTCCCACAACACGAGCTTAGCATGCCAGGGCCTCACACATGCTCAGATGCCCACCTGAAGTCAATATTGTGATTCCCATTTACCTCAGGGCAGCTGGGTTGAGCTCTATAGAAAGTGAAAGAATGGATCAAATCCACCTTTTCTTACCTGTAATGAGGGACCAAACCCTTATCCTTGGTGACAGCTGCCTCACCTGCTCTTTGCTGGTTCAGCTATTCCCACTGATGCCCACAGTACCTTACAGATGTAACTGAGGTCAGAATTTGAGTCCTCTTTGTATTCACATGGCAGACACCTGCATGTGTCTCTTAAAGAATGTAGTTTGAAATGCACTGTAAATAGTTTTAACATACATTCCTATTATAGTTTAATAAAAACCTTAATCACGGTCACTAGTCACTGAGTTTGCCCATTTGTATTCTATCTTTTAAAAATACCTGAACAAATATATAGTTTCTGGGCACAGTATTTTTGTACTAGGTTAAGGGGCTTCTCTGTATATTATGTTTTGCCTTTAAGCAGTATTAAAGTCTTCTGAATATTACGTGTTGTCTCTTGCTTCTGTCCTATGAGTTCTTAGAATAAAGCTGGTTACATTACTTAAGAGTATCATTAGCCCTACTTACTGTACAGCTGCTAGAGAACATAAGGGTCAGCTTATTTTCTGTGGTCAGACTGCTGCTTATTACTTACTTCCTCATTCTTCTCTTTGTACTGTTTTCATGCTTTTTAAAATAAAGATTATGTCAAATTTTACTGTTTGTTATAATTAATATTATTGAGGTGTGATTTTCAGTGCCTGATTCAAATCATTGCTTCTGTAAATTTATATTTCATAGTAAATTTTCTAGGTCCTAGAAATCCTGAAGAGAAAAATATCTGTTAATATCAAGATACTTCTCAGTACTACTGAGATCAGCCAGCAGTAAAGTAGTTCTTGTTTCAAAACCACAAAAAATAATTCTGTGCCACTGACCACTAGGGAGCACTGGAGCTGCACCTCCTGAGAGCTGTCAGGAACCAGTTCATTTCTGACAGAAAGCAGAACCAGCAAATACAGGAGTTAACACAGATGTATCTTCATCCTCTGCCCCCATAGATCAGATCCTGGGGGATACCAATTGCAAGAGAGATAGAAATAGTCAGCCCAGTGACTTCAACCAAAACTGTGGAAAATTTTTTTTTGACAACCAAAGCCTCCTCTTGCACAAACTGCTGATCCTAGAAGTAGTGGGCTTCTTGGCAATTTCTCTTCTTTGCCTATTAGGTCCTTCACAGCAACACTTCTGGCTTGACTTTTTTTAGCTCTAGGCAAAACCAAAAAGTATGTACAGCCCTGACAAACAGCAGGCTCATTCAAGAAGTTATGAAGGGCCAGATTTAGCTCAGCACAAAACACAAGCACTGTTTGCTCAAACCAACTGCAATTTATGAGTGCAACTGCACAACTGCCCGTGCATATCTGCAAACATCAGGTCACCATTTTCTACTGGGACTACATCCTTTCCACCCCTCACCAGCCCAGTCATGCTGCTGCTCAGCCTTTCTGGCCTGCTGGAGGTTTGAATTCCCTTCTGAGAAGTGGCAGTGTTTGCAGCAGGAGTGCTGGGATCCATTTCTTACCCAGCCCTGGAAAGAACACAACCTTGAGCGAGGGCATTTTTATTGAAGAGGTGAACGGGGTCTTTCTCTTCTTGTACAGGTCTGATGTCCCATTAACAAATGGAAAAGACAAAAGCTCTTTCCTCCAGCCACATTTTTAGCAGCAGTGGTGACAGCTATTGCATTTCACATTCCCATAAAACCTCACCCTTTAAGATTTTTAGGAGAAATCTCACATGAGTGAGTTTGTTCTGATAGTAAGCTTTAGGGACAGACTTATGGAATCTGACAGTCACTGAGTTTTAGAACAGTAGCATTTCTTAGCACACACAGAACTTTAGAACCACTTCAGCTGAAAAATACCCCAGTCCATAATGGCTGCAAAATGGCTGAAAAATCTACAGTTCACACGGGTTTCTCTTGTTTAACACCATCAAATTCTAGGAGTAAAATCCATGGTTCAATCATACCAATGGTTTACACATGATACCTTTGTATATAAGCATTCAGGATGCTTTTATTGTAGTAGTTAATGAAGTCACTGGCAATTTATTCTACGATATATAGAGCTTCTTAATGCAAGGAAAGTTGATTTTACAGATAAGTAGAGGGGTTAATTTGGTCAAGGTCCATTTCTGAGCTGGAAAGAGCACCAGAACCTGGGTGTCTGTTCTGCTTTTACATGAGACACACGACGCCCAAACTAAGAAAGGAATTTTAATCTGAAACCATTTTTTCCTTTTGCAAATACAAATATTTAAATATCTTAGCCATACAAGGTGCTCTCTTGCTATAACACTGGACTCAGAAGAACTCTGAAGCTCACTATTTTACAGATGAAATTAGATTCAAGCCACTAATCCAGATAATCACAAAAACTTTTCATGTGGTTTGGAGCTATATTATTACCAAGAGAAAAAGTTCACAATAAGCAAAAAAGTTACATTGAAATGAGCTAAAATTGCAGTTCAGATTTTGGAGAAACTGAAATGACTGATGCAGACTTCCAACACTATACATTCTTAGTTCACTGGACTATAACTTGAGCCCACTCTATGATCACATTTCATATTCTAAACAAAAAGGAATTAGGGAATATAGAAATACTCCGATATAAATTTAAATACCCTTAGCCTGACAAAAAGCTCCACAGGGCAACTGGATTACCAGTGTCTGTGTATCAAATGGCACTAATACTCAGAGATTCATTTAACCTCTTCTGGAAAAGCACACTTAGTTTTATTGCCAATTGTTCATTGTCACCCTTTTTTCATTGAAACAAGGTCAGATTCTATTATTCTATGTAATCCTAGGATTCATTTTAGCATACAGAAACTGATAAACTAAATACCAGGGCTGTTAGCATTTTAATCCTAAATTTTGCTTCCAGATTTTTTCAACCTGAATCTTATTAACTCCTGCACTTTAGTTCTCTCCAGTAAAAAACTCTCAAAAATGCAGCACTTTATGGATCAGAACCATTACACAGGAACTGGAAAGCAGTGTATACAGACAGTTAAGAGCAAGCTTTAAAACCCACAGCCCACTACTAACTAATCACACAAATGGATCTGTACTCACTGGAAATTTCTAGGTAATCCTCAAATGCTGAATTCACTTGCTGAACAGATTTCACATTAGCAGCATCCAGGAGATTCTCCTCAAACCAAAACAAAAGCAGAAATTCAGCAAACAGGCAGCTGGAGTAGCACAACATGTAGCTCAAGCAGGATCTAATCCTGCTGCAATGCAACACCCAACTGCAATATGTACTTTGAAATTATTTATCCAAGACAGGGCATTAGTTAGGCTCCATCAAGCTCCTGGTTGCTAGGCCACCCACTGTCAGGCTTAAATTGGCTTTACTGGCATAGAATTGTCTATTTACCACATTGACATAGAACTGAGTATTGTGGTTCAAATGCTTAGCGAAACTTCCCAGTAAGGGATCCATCTTTGCAACCCATCCCAAGACAAAAGGAAGGACAATTCAGTAGAAAACACTCATAAATACTGCACAATCTGCATGGCTTTATCAGGGATTAATCTCTTATTATAGAAATCAATATTTTCATGAGTATATTACGTTTGTGCTGGCACCAAGCCTTAACCAACCCAACAGTTCTACTGTTCTAGCTAATTTTAGTCAGAACCACTTGAATACAAGCCACAAAACAATAAACAGGGGAGATTAATACAACCCACTGCACAAGCCTTTTTGTCACCCTGATCTTTGGAACTTCACTGTAAATTGCCATCACAATACACCTTGCTACAATGATCATAGATGAGCAGGATGAGGCTGGCATAACCATGTAAGTTAATAATTTATTGCCATCCACCTCATCTAAAGATCAAACTTCAAAGTTAGTACGTTTGTCCATTTTCAGTGTTCTGAAGCTGGCACCTTGGAGAAAGCCACAAAGCCAAGAACACACCCTTAGCTTTCAAAACTGTCATGAAAAAAGCAATACTAGAAAACAAGATTTCAATGCACCTTCAAAGAAAAAGCTGTAGTTCTAAAAACCACACAGGGAAGAGGGAGATAGAAGAAGGAAAAAGGTTGTGGAATATTCAAACTAAGAAAATCTACAAAACCAATTTTAATTATGATTTTAGAAGGAAAACCAGCTACTACAGGAAGACAAAAGAACTCAAAAGTGTAGATTGTATGGTTCTAGTACCTGTGAAAAACCAAAGTCATATTTTGTGACATTGAGCAACTCACATTATTTTAGACCTCGATTTTCTACTAAATACAGCAGAAGCTGCACTACAACCACTGCCAGAAGGAACCTTTCTGCAAAGACTATAAGCAGAGTTATCAGTTTTGTTATGTAACAGCTTGTATGAACTATAACTTGACACTGGGTGTTTTTGTTTATGTATATATACTACACAGATCACCTAAGACTGCCAGTGATAACAACAAAGGTCAAGATACACACCAGTGCCATAAAACCAGATATTCTGACTCTTAGAATAAAGTCTGCCCATTTTCTGACCTGGCTGAAGGGTAAGATGGGCATGCATTATTGGCACAGCACATGGCATGAGCTAAAACATTTTTTGAGTTATTCAGGTGATCAAAAACTACATGAAATTGTGGGAAAAAAAACCTCCACGTGAAAACTACACACAAAGACTTAAGTGTTGTTGTGAAATGCACAACAATGATGAGGTACTTCCCTCATCACCCTTAGGAGTAAACAGCCTGAACACCTTCCATCCGGCTGGCTTCTTCACTGAATGGGTTATAAGGATGAAAAATTTTAGATGCTGCTGAGAATTTAAACTATATATATAAAAAAGGGATCACATGAATAGGGATTACTATCCCAATTTTCACAGCTCAGTGTTAGGCAGCAAGAGGAGAGTTTTCTGAAAAAACCTGCATACATTCAGTAAATCCTCTTGCCCCATGCTGAGCAGAACAGACCCCAAACAAATTATAATGGGCAAAGTAGAGGCTTATGTTTGTTTTGTTGGGTAAATAATATCACCTCCAGTTCCTGAAGGCTCTCCCACAAGCTTGAAGATACAACTGAGATAGAAAATGTCAAGCAATGCTGTTGGTTTAATTATTACTTTCACTAGACACCTGATTTTTACCCCATGTTGTGGATAGAATGAGCAGTTTGCAAATCTTAATTGAGATGAGCAATAAAGATTCTGCATGATCTGGGGGCAATAAAGAGAGATTCAGCAAGCAGTGTCATGAGGACTGGGAATTTGATTAAGCTACAGGAAACTTCTCCTTGGAGAGGTCAGTGCCTCAGTTGAGCTTTACTCAGCCTCATCATCCAGTAAATTGCTCTCAAGATAAGGCAGCACATAAATTCCCGTGCAAAGACTCGTCCTGCAGAGCAGCCCTCCTGCAGGCACAGCCATGGCATTCGACGGCACTTGGAAAGTTGACAGAAATGAGAACTATGACAAGTTCATGGAGGCAATGGGTAAGGCTCACCTTTCCAATCTCTTCTGCAGGAAAAATGCCACTCCAAATGAATACAAACCCAAACTCTCTGAGAACTACCTTGGGGCCAACCTGTCCTTTCACTCTTGGCTGCTCTGCCCCTGCATTTATTTCCAAACTGTTCTGGGGCAGGGGGGGAAGATGCTGAGAAATGTTCTGATTTTAATTACACTGTGTTAATCTTAAGCATCTTAAGTAATTCCAAATTTATTTCAGCACACAAAAGAACCTCTAAGTCTAGATTTGAGGAAAAGGCTCAGACAACTTGAATGGATAAACTTTAAACTAAATTCTGTAGGTGGGCTATTATTTTGACAACATCAAACCAGTTTAAAAATTACACAGAGAGGAAATCATCACTCTTCAATCTCAGATAATCACTTAAGTAATTCTAACATCTTGATATTTACTTAAAGTGTGTAAAAACTGTGCATTATATGGATATAAATCTAACTACTCCAGTTAAGACAGTGATTTGTATTATATGTGTACTAGTGAACATGGCCTCGACGAAAAATGAAGGACAAAAATTTGGGTCAGAATACTCAATAAACTCACTTGGCCACATAGAATTCATTAAAAAGGGACAAATAAGATGCTCCAAAGGTTTGGGGCTTTTTTCTGATTTATGTTAACTGATTTTTTTAGGTATTGGCATGATGAAAAGAAAGCTGGGAGCCCATGATAATCTGAAGATCACCATCCAACAAAATGGGAACAAGTTTAATGTCAAAGAAGCAAGCAACTTCCGAAACATAGAGCTTGAATTTACTCTGGGAGTCAGCTTTGAGTACAGCCTGGCTGATGGCACTGAACTTTTTGTAAGAGTCTTCCTACATAGTTCAATATTTACTATGTGATAATGACTTTATAACGTGCAGTTTCAAGATGAATAATTTGTCTTCCTAGTTTTTCATTTAAATTCTCCTTCTGAATTACATTAAGCTTTCCTGAATCTGACTGTTCAGGAATGCTTGCAGCTTATACACCAAAGCACAAGAGAGTCTTTACTGCTAAAGGTGCAACATTGCACCATGGATCTCGGTTCCAGAGAGCCCAAAAAGCAGAGCAAGTAGCAATTTTCACAAGATGAAGTCCAGGTGATTTGCAATTTTACTTCTTCTAATGCTCAATTCCACCGCCTAGAGTGCAGAGTGGGTATTTGCAAGAAATTACAAATCTCTGTTGATACCATTATTTAAAATAAGATATATTGACCAGTGAAAAAACACCTAGCTTGGCTACTATGCATTTAAATAAGCCTATGGATTTTTATTAAAATCTCGTTTTCACAGCCTTTCTAAAAAGCATCATTACACTGTTTTAATTTTTTTCTCTAACTTTTAAGCGTTCTACAGCCTTTAAATCAAATCAGTGTCATAGCTGCTGCAAAACATTTGGGTTTTTTTCCCATCATAGGGTGCTTGGAACCTGGAAGGAAATAAACTTGTGGCCACATTTACCAGAAAAGACAATGGAAAATTACTTAAAGCAACCAGAGAAATCGTGGGTGATGAACTCGTTCAGGTGAGTTAAGAAGTCATTTACACACAAGTTTGCAATAGAATCAATAGAAAAAGTTCTAACAGCTTTTCTAAAAGTAGAAAATATTTTCTTCAAGCCAAATAACTTAATCTTTAGTTAAAATTCCCAGCTGCCTATAAAAATTTAAAGCTCTCTGAACCATATCTGGGAAATGAAACTTTGTTATTCCAGCCACTGATTTTTTCTTCTTATTTTTTAACAGACCTACGTATATGAAGGGGTTGAGTCCAAGAGATTCTTCAAAAGGAGCTAAGCACTTCACACAGAACTGCACCACAATGAAGCAACAATAAAAGACCATTTTCTACACATCCTCTGTGTTGTTTTCTTTCCTTTCCATCCCTCACAACACCTCCCTAGCTGCACTTACCCAGCCCTGCTGAAAACATGGGCTAGTACTTTATGTTACTGTTTTGCCTTGAATGAACAAACTCCCAGCACCAAACGCTAAAGTGTCTTTTGTACCAAGTCCTACCAAAGTGTCACAATATAAAAGGCTGCAGAAACAATTTTGCATAAGCAGAACTTCAATATTTTTTGCACTCACTCTCAAATGGAAACTTGGTTTCCTTACAAAGGTATTTCTACTGAGAAACAGTTTCTCTGTGTATTTAATATTGTGCAAAATTATTGGAAAACCAAAAATAAACGAGATAATACAGATGGGGACGAGGCTTAAAAGGGGAGTACTGTCATTGTTTTGTCCCAAATCTCTAACATACTTCACCTACTACACATGCTTAACCAATACTTGCTATATTAAGACAAATCCATCCTTATTTCTACTGACAGAACTTATAAAGGAAAACTGCTACCCTTAAGTGCTTAAGAAAAGTAAGCTCTGTTCAGAAGCACCTGCTTGCAACCTGCCCTATCTCTTAATAAAATCGCGAAATAAATCTCTTTATCTATAATAAAATATTTAAAAAATTAATATCTCCTCATATTGAGGCTAAAAAGGGGTAAGGTTTCGTTTCACACACTCCTGGGTTTCTGGTCATTCTTCTGAACACGAAAATAATAGCCCTGACTTCAATATGGGAAGGACTGAGGGTGGAACAGCCCAGCTGTGAGTGTGGCATTAGGCTGGCCACTTCATTTATTTTTATTTACTCCTGCAGCTGTGTGTTGTGCACATAAAGCACAACCGAGTACACTATCTACATGAACTTTTCCACGTTTGTTCCGTGCACAAGCTCCAACTAACCTTCAAGGAGAGGAGTGTATCTTAAAACTATTTCAATTTTCCTAAACTTCTTCACAACAGGATTTCCCAAAAGGTCTTCTAGTTTTTTCTCAGGGCATCATCTGCTCTCCAAGAAACCACATCGGGGCGAAAATTCGTCAATGTTTCTTTCCACACCAGCCCCGGCAGAGGTGGCAGGGCAAGACCAACACGGTGTGACAGGACTGACCGCCTGCTGTTCCCCAGGGTCCGCACCTCACCTGGCAGGGAGCAGCAGCCAGCAGCGCCCAGGAAGGAATGCCAGTCACCAGCCCCGGGGAATCCACAACAAGCATCACTTATCCCAAAAACAGAGGGGCAAGGAGACACTCTCCGCGTCCAACGTCTTTACCTCAAGAGCCCGCCCTACGAAACGGTGCCGGAGGCGGGAGGGGCGGGGCGGTGCCTGAATCGGGAATGGCAGTGCTGTGCCTATGGCAGGGATTGCGGGGCTTGGGCCGAGGCGGGGATGGGGAGGCGGTGCGTGAGGCAGGAATGGTGAGGACTTCGGCTGGGACGGGAATGGCGGGCCTGCAGCCGGGATTGCAGGGCTTTGCCTGAGGCGGGAGAGACGGAGCCGAGCCCGAGGCGGGAACCGGGGGCTTTCCTGAGGCGGAGAAGGGCGGGGCCTTCTTGAGGTGGGGATTAAGGGGCGGTGACTGAAGAGGGAATGGTGGAGCGATGCCTGAGGCCGGAGGGGCGGGGCGGTGCCTGAGGCGGGAACGGCGTAGCTGTGCCTGAGGTGGGGATTGCGGAGCTTTCCTGAGGNCTGAGGCGGGGATTGCGGAGCTTTCCTGAGGCGGGAATGGCGGGGCGGTGCCTGAGGCGGGGATTGCGGAGCTTTCCTGAGGCGGGAATGGCGGGGCGGTGCCTGAGGCGGGGATTGCGGAGCTTTCCTGAGGCGGGAATGGCGGGGCGGTGCCTGAGGCGGGGATTGCGGAGCTTTCCTGAGGCGGGAATGGCGGGGCGGTGCCTGAGGCGGGGATTGCGGAGCTTTCCTGAGGCGGGAATGGCGGGGCGGTGCCTGAGGCGGGGATTGCGGAGCTTTCCTGAGGCGGGAATGGCGGGGCGGTGCCTGAGGCGGGGATTACGGAGCTTTCCTGAGGCGGGAATGGCGGGGCGGT
>WBNO01033501.1:0-28447 GCA_013400575.1 Peucedramus taeniatus
GAATTTACCTTTTCCTTTCATCTGCCCTTCAGGCAACTAGTAAGGCTTTTCCAAACTGGCTAGATTAAGGGCTCAGAAACAGTAAATTGTGCTTTTTGAGGAGGCTTGAAAAGCAAAAGAAGTTCTGTGTTTCACAAATTTGAAACCATGCTCATCTGGGGCAGTTTAAGGTTTTGAAAACTGATATCAAGTACTATATTTTACTTCTTGAAATACTGTCATGAAGTCCTGCATTGTTGGGGCTTGGAAACCAGCTCATTTGGGCAGTTTTAGGATTAGCAAATTGGAGACCAAGTTCTGCACTGTTGAGCTTGGAAACAGACACCAAGTCGTGTTTATTGGGGACTTGGAACTAGACTCATTTGGCCAGCTTGGAGGCCAAAAAACTGAGGCTAAATCCTGTGGTTTGAGAAATGGGGATTAACTGGTGCAGCTTTGGGGCTTGAAAGGAGGTTCATTTGGTCAAATCTGGGTCTTGGAACGCAGGAGACCAAGTCCTGTGTTGCTGTGCTCAGAAACATAGACAGAGCCCAGGGCTGGGTTACAGCTGGTCAGAGCCTGGGGCTGGTAGAGCCAAGCTTTTGGGTTTGATCCCTGTATGGGCCACTCACGTAAGAATTGGACTCCACGATCCTTGCGGGTCCCTTCCAACTCAGAATATTCTGGGATTCTGCTTTGGGCTCTGGAACCAGGACAGTGCTGCTGTTCCCAGTTTGGCAGCAGAGTCCTAACCCTGCATGGTTGGGCTCAGCCCCGAGGCTCCCCAGTTGACCCTGGGGAGGTTTGGGGGCAAAAGGCAGTTCCCAAATCTCCCCACAGCCCAGTGCCAGCCCTGCTCCAATGGCTGGAGGAGTGGGGGCTCAGGGCAGGCAGATCTGAATCCTGGCAGCTGCTGCCTTTCCCACATCTTTTGTCATCATCATCGTCCCCACACCCTGGACCATGTGGTGCTGCACTGGGAAGAAGAAACCATGTGCCCCAAGGGAGCCTGGTGATAGGAGGGGTAACCGGCCAAAAATATCCTGATTGCCCCAAAATATGTTGTTAAATATTGTTAAATATATGTTGTTCATATTTTGAAGGTTGTTAAACTGTTAACAAGAGCAGTTGGATGAGGAGATCAGCTGGACAGTTTCCTGGAATGTGGTGCTTCAAACACTGCTCTGATTCCCTGCTGGTGTTCCTGAGGTGGTGGTGGTGGTAGTGGTGAATTTTTGTGTGTGTGTCATCCCTCCCTGCAGCACCAGGGTACCACACAGACAGGTCACTGGGCAACAGAACCCTGCCAGAAAGTGTATTTCATTAAAAAACCCTGCCCTTATGGAATTTGGGCTGAAACAAATATCTTGTTCTTTATGCCTAGGACCTTTATGAACAATTTTAAATGAGATCACGATTTTTCAGTGGAACAGGAATTACTCGTGTTTACACCTTTTCCAGTTAGTAAATAGCAAACACTAAGAAATAAGTATTCTCTTAGAAATTGCTTGGCAACGTGTCTCATCTCAAGAGAGCCATAGAAATGCAAATTTGAGGATGTGTTTGATTTTTTGTCCTGCCCGATTCGCTTTGAAGACAAAAAGAAATCCTGCCAGTTATACTCGGTTGTCTTTTGTAGCATTCGCTGGGGGGCAGTAGTGACGGCAGATGTGATTAATGCAGATGGTGTCAATTAGTTTCACCTTTATATAAACAAATGGTCCACTTAGGTTAAGCCCTCAAGCTCCTGGTAAGCTCTCTGTGCTATTTCCATCGCAGCATCTGGACTCCCCTGAGATGGTAACACAGCTCAGTGCACGGTGCTGCAGCCACTGCTGTGGTGACTTGAACAACGCCCTGAGGTGGGACAGATGAGCCCCTGCTGTATTTCAACAGGCAGTGAATTTGTTTCTTCAGTCCTCTGTGGCACTCTTTGTTTTACTTCATCTCATACCTGCCAGCTCCATTTCTTCATTTCTCTCAGTCACATCCAACAGGCTGATATTCAAGGGTGTGTTTCTTTACCTAAGAGTGCATCTTGGAATTCAAGCTTGTTTTTTTGAGCAAGAACTGTCTTTGAATGAGGCTCCCACGTGAAAGATAATGACTTGCCCATTAGTGCACTAAAACACTTAAATAAAACTTCTAGGTGTTGCCACTGGACAACCTGAAACTGCCAACATCATGGGATCAAGTGCTGTTGGATGCTTGGGAGCCCTTTCCTTCAGAGCTCCTGGCATTCTGCTGGCAGCTGCAGAGTTCAGGCTGTGCATGCCCAGTAGGTTCAGCAGCTGATGGGAATTTTCTAGTGGGATTGTTGGAGAAAATACACACCAGTTGAAAAGTATGTTTTTCTTACTGGAACTGAGACCAATAATTTGTTACTGAGCTGAGTTCACACTGGTCACTGATGTCTTCCCACATTCTGAAATGACTGCCTGAAGTGTGGGCCTCTGGCAGAAGTGGAAGTGGGAAACCAACATGGGGAAATGAGAGACCGGACCTCTGCAGGGCCATGCTCGGTTCCTCTCGGCTCCCAAATACAACCACTCCACACCTCCCAAGAAAATCACTGGTTTCAACCCTCTGCCTTTTTTCATTTCTTACAACAGGATTTTGCAGCACCAAATGCATAGAAGTTTGCAGGTACTAATGGAAAACAAATAATGCCAGATGCTGCCTTTGTGGTAGTAAACTCTGCCCCATGGGAGATCCCTGATCCTATGCTGGCATCTGAAAACGTATCAGATAGGTTGCCAGAATGTAAATTTCTTAAATGACATCTTTTCACTGCATTTTCTTCAGGCACAAAGAAGGTATGTACATGCTTTTAAAGAGAACATATGTGTTTTAACCACACCTATGGTTAAAACACATGGTTTTAACCATAGGTGTGGTTAAAACTCCAACCAAAAGGCTTGGAGTTCTGGTCTGCACTACTGTGGTATATTTTCCAGGGAACTCAGCACTTTGAAGAGCACATCATAGTAATGGAAAACTATTATATGCAGGTTGAAGCAGCATAAACTTGCTGGTCCTGCAATGTCATCCCACATTAACATAGCTTTGATGTTCCCTTAAATGATGTTCCCTTAAATGATGTTCCCTTTTATTTATGTCCTTGTCCTTTTCACCTTTACAAAACAGGAGATAGTCACCTTCAACAGAGGAAAGGGGAAATTAATCCAAGTTATATGAAAAATTTAACCAGAGTTGTAATCTTTGGGCTACCCCTTTTTTAAAGCTGATTTCAGCTCCATGTTCCCCATAGCCTGTGTTTTTTGGCTCACTGGATGAAGAAGTACATCGAGCAATGCCACCTGTGGTACTTGCTCTGCGGGTCAGGGCTTTACTGGCTGTGTTGGAGCCATCTGGTCCAGCTGCAGAAGCTGTGCAGTAATCCCAGAGCTGATGGCAGTTGTGGTTTTCCTGCTGGCTTGGTTAGCTTGGAGTTGTGAGCCAGAGCTGAAGAGACTTCCCTGTGCCATGGCTCCTGTGGGAGGCTGTGCCTGCCCAGGCATCCGTGCGCTGCTGAGCTGCACGTGGAAGGGCAGGAAGTGCTGTAGCTGTTGAGCAATTTCTGTTAAACTGGAAAGGGAAGTGCTGCTCACCTCACTGGCCACGAGATTATCAGCTTTTGTGGTCACAAATTAAATGCCCAACCCAGGGTGCTGGGGGCACATTGCTGCAATGTATGGTTTATTGAGCAAACCAAATGCAAGCGAGCAGAATTTGGCAATAACTGAAGAACCTAACCTAAGGTAGCTCCTTTCTTTCTTCCACTGCAGTGGTCTAACACAGACCATATCAGCTGGGTTGCTCAATAGGAAATAATATCACTTCTGCCTCCAACCTGGAGACATCAGATACTTGGAAACAGAACAGTATGAAGCAAATACAAAGGGTGTTATCTCAACATGAATCTTTCAGTTAAACCAGGCACAGTCGGAGCAAAGGCAAGGTTAGATCATCTCTGTGAGTCCTACACTGCAACGTGCTCACAATCAAAACAGGAAATGAGCAGAAAGGCAATCTCTGCAGAGGACTTAAAAGTGATCTCTTGCACTGATGTTTCTGGAAGAGGGAGAGTGAAAGAGCTCAGCTTTTATTTGTAGCTATACCAGAGAACTGGAAGAAATCTGCTTCAGAGGCAGAGTCTGGTCTTCTACTCTTGCAGAAAACCATACCATAGCATCTCTTTTGGGAACAGACAAGCTTTATCCTAAAAGCTCTTTCGAGTTCTTGTTGTCACTGGTGTAAATCTTCCAGAGTCTTTCTCAAATGAGGGTTTTGCCTAATGTGTGGACTAAAGTTACTAACAGTTTAAAAACTAGCTACCTAGCTACCCTGCAGCCAGCATTACCCTTTCACTTATGCTTTGCCCCATGGCTTCATTTTGCATTTAAAAACAAGCCACCTTCCATTAAGGTTTTTATGAAAAGGTTTGAAAATGTGAAAATTTAAATATAATTTATATTAAAAAAAGATTTAAAAAAAAATCAGTGCAACACTATGGCTCGTTACATGTCTAGTAAAAGTAAGTCCAAAACATCCTAGGATTATTTTTTCCTGACAGCCACATCTTATCCTTGGCTCCTGCTCATCCAGTGAGCAACTGAAGCTTCAGCTATCCTCTGTCCCATCCAAGAAATGAGCTCTTAGGGTGCCTTTTCATGAATTCAGAGCTATATGATCTTGCACATCATACTATTGTAAATTTACTTCTCCCTTTTTATATAACTCCAGGCCTTAATTTTGAGGCATTTTGCATAATCCTTCCTATTGTTTTTGTAAGTTTCTTACATGCCTAATTCTTGTGCTGCCATCACTACTACAAATATGAACAAGGTAGGTGTACAAGACCTCACTGTGAAGAGTTCTCCTGTAAAATTTATTCCAGTCTGACAGCTTTTCTTCAATTCCCTTGCCTCAGTTGAAGTTTGATTACACCTTTTTTTTTCCTCTATTGTATAAATACCTTACTGATTTAGAAATTGGCTACATCTGCTGCATCAGTCCTGGCTCTGAAATCAGGTATCAGGAGTATATAGCTCTAAGAAATAAATTCACGTTTTTTTTTGTGTGTAGTTTTGTGCAGAGGGGTAAGTTTTCTGGTATGCAAATAGGCAGCCTCAAGTAAGCAATTTTAGAAAAGTGCAGCAGTTTCCTACTAACTCTAAGGAGTCTGGGCTTCAGGTGCTCCATTCAACCATTTCACTGTTCAAAAGGCAAAATAGGAAACCCAAGCAAAAGCTACAAATGTGCTAAACTTCCTGGAAAAGCCAAATACAGGAAAAGGCTTAAAACTATTTAAATTTAACTTTTTAAAGGAGAAGACACCTATGAAAGTATCAAAGGCTTAAGAAAAGCTGAGCTTGCTGAAGATCAGCTCAAAAGTAAGCCATGAGGCACATAAATAATTTATATTCTTTTTTCCCTCTCTGCACAAGTTAATGCTGCTGCAGAGCTTGGTTCCTTCTTTGCCCTTACCCACAAAGAAGCAGGAAGCCCCACTCAAGAACAGAAATAACATGCTGAAGCAGAAACATGCTTTAGCATGTTAAGAGTCCAAAAGTATTCAAAAAAAGCTTTGCAATAGTTCATTTTTAGAGACAATAATGATTGAACTGATGCAGAGAGGGCACTATAAAGGACTGCCACAAAAGTTTATCAGCACCAGAACATATTTGCAGCTTGGCCCACACATGTCCAAGCTGTAAGTTGCTGGGAAGGGCTGGAGATCTCTAGAGTGGCCAAACACAAACCAAATAAAAGCTCAATTTAATTAAACAATCAATAGCTCTTCAGGCTGTCTGAAATTCAGGAGTCAGTCCAGTCCTGGGCAGTTGTCCACAGCTGATTCTGTTGTAAGCTGGCACCTAAACACCTACTGGCTTTCTGATGTTGATGCCTTTGAGTGCTGAACACCCCTCTTTGTGACCCTTAAGGGAATTTGACAGTTCCTTCCCATCTTCATGTGAGCTTTAGTTTTGTGTCTGAGAGACACTTTTCAAGACCAGCACGTTATGTGACTGATGAAGAGAGAAGGGCAGAACCCCCTACTTACTGTGGGGCTGGGGACCAGAATGGGAGCCAGGGAAGTGCCAGGCACAGCTCAAGGAAGGAGGCCCCTGCACAGATGCTTTAGATGAAAGATCAACGTTTCAAGACATGAGATGCTACATAAATTAAGGTACTGTGTGCAGTATGTGAGGATGTTTTAAACTGGGTTTTGTAGCATCAACCTTCTAAAGAATACAGTAGTTTCATTTATGTCTGTATTATTAGTAGCAGAATATGAAAAGGACACTCCTGAAAGAAACAAATCAAACATTTAATAATTTTTTTACTGTGACAGCTCATTGTCCAGCTGGGAAGGTAAGAGATATTACATATCTGTGAACTGCAATGCTAGAATGGTTTTACAAATTTCTGCTGTTAGTAAAGTCATTGAAGCAGGAAGAGATAACAAAGATAATCATCCCAATGTAAGGCACTATTAACTGTGAAATTTTTCCACGGAATGCTTCAGTGCTTTTTTACAGTAATGATGGCATGGACCCTTGTGCCTGTGTGCATTTTTCATGCAGTAAATTCTATTTCTTTTCCTCACAATAAAATGCTTTTGAATTCAGCAAGTAAAAGATGTTGATTCAGCAACACACAGAGGAC
The DNA here is from genome assembly GCA_013400575.1 of Peucedramus taeniatus. Classification (NCBI taxonomy): domain Eukaryota; kingdom Metazoa; phylum Chordata; class Aves; order Passeriformes; family Fringillidae; genus Peucedramus; species Peucedramus taeniatus. The sequence goes on from WBNO01033501.1 coordinate 6,652, forward strand.
ACCCACACACATTCAGCTGGCATCACATGGTATCTGCTGAAACACAGCCACCACAAGGAAACAGGCTCTGGCACGGCTCTTCAGGCAACTGCTAGGACATATGGAAGCCCCAGGATGTCCTGGGAGGTGAAATGGGAAGACTCATATTTAAAGACTCCCTGTGTTTTCATTTTACAAAATAATAGTTCAAATGTCACTTCTTTATTTGAGAAATAAACTATTCTATGTATTCCTTCTAAAAAGCCCCAAAGGAGAAAATCAGAGACCTACCCTTAGTTTGTTTTTAAAGCTCAGAGCCTGTTCTATTTTAGTCCATGCAAATATGCACTTGGCAGAGGATTCCACCTAAACCATCAGTCAGAAATCGAGGCAAATGCTTTACAACCCCAAAGTGAGCCAGAATTATCCTTGCCCATGCAAGGAGGGGCAGCATGTGCCTGCCCTTTGAGGGTCACTGGAGATGCAGGTGACTTCTGTCATAAACCACGTTATCCCTCAGAACAGTGCTGCCATGAAACAGTATGGATTTCTGATGGATTTCCTCCTAGGGTGCCAAAAAGCCAAGATGCAGGCTTGCTTCAAACCTGCCATGGAATGAGCCTTGCTGGAAACACCTTGGGCCCCAGGCTGACACAGGGCAACACAAGGATATTTTTCTGGGCAGGGCTAGAAATCCCCTCTCAACAGCAGCATCCAACAAGCTTTCAGCTCATAATGGATTGAATAAAAGCATAGCGCAAAAATGTCAAGATGGAAAATGTTAGAGCTCAGAAGATAAAAATTAACTCTAATATTCATTGACTACAAACATGGAAAAAACCCAAACACCAGGAACATAGGAAATAAATCATTAACAGTGCTGAAAGTTAAGGGAATAAAAGATTCAGCTACTTCCACTGTTTTATGGGAAACTCCAAAAAAACCTTTGCATCTTATCAGATCCCATGACAGTTAAAAATCTTATTTCTGGCACGCTTCTTAATGACTCTGTGTTACAGGGAAAACTATTGAAGGTTGAAAACTCCCTTTGAATCTTCACAGTGATTTTGCAGCTTTCAGCTTTCTGAAAAAGTCTCCAGGGCTGAATTCAAGTCAGAATGGAAGGCACATCTCCCACACCCCGGCACAACTCTTTGCCCTGCTCTAACTGCTCTTGTCCTCTTATTTTTATTTAATAATTCATCCAGAACCACCTCTCTGCAAAATCACTGTGAAGATTCAAAGGGGGTTTTCAACAGCAGGCTCCAGTAAGCTCAGTCACAAACCTGCTTTTAAATGCTACTCATCAAAACAAGTGCAAAGAAACAACACATTTGATACAGGAGTAGAGCTGATTCTGAATTAAATAGATTCTGAGCTTCCCCAGGAGAACTCTGAAGCACTTAGGAAGGAAAAACCATCCTGCACTACTTCTAAACAGGAAGTAAGTGCCTTTTAAGTGGGAATTGCTAAACTTTTCTTTTTTTTTTTTCTTCTCCTCTAATATCTGTATTACACAGGAATTTGGAGGGGAAAAAGAAAGGTGACAATCAAGAAAGAAGTTTCAGAAAAGGTGGGAGAGGGGTAACATCAAAAAGGATCTGTGCTACCACTCAGAAGTGGAGAGGACTTAAGTAGAGGACATTAGAATGCACAGAATTTTTTTTTAGTAACAAAGGAAGAACAGAGCATTAATGGCAGAACAGTTACTCATGAAGACCTCAATTCCATTTTATAGGATCTTTAGCTCAGTTTTTGAAGTTCTTTGGAAAACACTGTCATTACAACACATGGCTCAGTCTCCTGGGAAGCTGGAGCAAAGCCACCAGTGCACAAGCAAATTAGATTAATCTCCAGTCTTAACTGTACTTTAACCCCCCTGCTCTGCAGCTGGTAAAGCTCAGCTGACAAGATAGGCAGGTCTTAACAACAAGGCTCAAAACACTAAATTGTCCAACAGTCCCACCACCACTGAGTTATATCCAAAGCAAGGAATAGAGGCTCCCCAAAGTGTGTTTGGCTTTCTTTCTTTAAAAAAAATCCACACACACACACAAAAAAGCGAAGCTAATTCATTAGACCAAGGAAAAATAGAAATTCTGAAGGAAAGGTAAAAAATACAGCAATTTGCATTCATGTGTTGAATACCCTATTAACTAAGAGCCAAGCTCTATTGCTAACAGAGCTCAGCCAAATACTCTTATCTCTCTAATCACAAACTGAATGAAAAAAAAATAGGAAGCAAAATGAAAAAAAAAATTACTCAAACACTTGCATGCCTTTAGTTCTCTTATCTACAAAGCATCAAAAGTAGACTCAAAATTGTTAAATTTTTCTTTCCCTTTCTGCAACAGGAAGATTCAGAGAGACAGAGAAATGTTTGTTCCCTCAGTAAAACTGCATCATCATGCTTTTCCTAATGCTATTAGGATGAGGACATGACTGTGGGATGTCAGACAGTGTTTCCACTCTTAGCAGGAAGCAAAGGACAGGTATGTGGGTGCCCAGCTCTGCGGAGTCTGTTCAGCAGCACAGAACAAGTTCAGAGAAACGCCTGAGGAAATCAGGTACTTGGCTACTGCAAGCTCTCATTCAGCACCTAACAAGATGCATAAATACATAAAGTGACAGCAAAGGAAATGCCAAAAACCTGCTTGAAGGCTTTGTAACACCAGCCAGGGAGCATTAAAGACATATCAGTCTTGCCCTCTGACCTGCCATTCCATATTCACAGGCTACCTTCAGCCCCACCAGTCACAGCTATTGACAGAGGAGTGACTTTCAAGAATTTTGGAATCATATTACCAGCTTTTAGAAACAACATGAATGAAAAAATGGTTTAAAACAGTAAACAGGCAAAATATTCAACATGAAGATTTAATAAGCCAAAGCACTGGCTGAAATTTCATTCAAGTCAAGAAGAGACTTCTTGTTACAGATCAGGATTTTGGCTGACAAAGAAATTTCCTTAATTAATAATTCACTTCCTTGCTCCAGATTTCTTGCACCTAGGAAGTGTGCTCCAGCTAGCCTGAGGAAGACTGCTACAATAAAACCCAGACAATTAATTAGTGAACTAGGACAGAAGAATGGTCACTTTCTACCACTCATTCTGGATAGTATGCAAGTCCATGTACCTTGTACATTCATCACCCACACATCAGTTAGCATCTTTTTCCTCTGAAAGGAAGCCCTCAGCAGTGTGCCAGAGACTAATTTGGCTCCCTTCTCACAGATATTAATTAAACTCTCATCCAAATGAGGACTGGAAGATGAGCCCTTTTCCCTTGTAATGTTTTAAAATGCAATTAAGAGTAAATGGTACAACTGAAAGATGCCTAGACACACAGAGATGGGTTCCAGAAGCAGAACAATTTGCCACAAGCAGCATTCATTCTGAACACAAGGTGATGGCACCAGGACAAGCTAAGAAAGAATGGGGCTTAATTAAATTTCATTAACTGAACATAAAATCTTGACACAGCACTCTGTAAAAGCTCTGTCTCAAACACTGCCTGATCAAATCCCTTGGACTGTGGTGTAACAGTCCTTCCCATTCCATGCCACTTGGACTCCAGGTATTTCAATAGTACTGGCAGCCTGCTGTACCCTGGGAAGGAGACAGTGAGAGTGCAGCAAGAGCAGCTCCTGTCACCAGAAGGGTTTTAATCACACCCCTTCTGCCACTTGAGGGGAAAAAGAGGGTGTGTAGTTCTCAATAAATTGGGAAAAACATGTATTATCACAGCAGCTTTACTTTTGTACCAATTAGAAAATACATATATAAGTTGAGGGGGGAAGATAAAGACTTGTGACAACTGCACACAAGACAAAAATATTATCTGGATAGGACAAGACCAGAATTTGAAAAGACCAGAAGCTTGCATGCAAGTTAAAACTCACAATTATTAGTCCTATTCCCCTCTCCCATTCTCATCTCCTTTGGTTCGTCTGTGTAAAACAGAGCTGGTGAAAGCTCAGTTTTCTTCAGAGTAAATGTAGAAGGAATACTGATGATTTTATATGCATTTGGAGATACTCCTGGAAGCAACCAAGGCACTGGCAGGAGCTAAGGGAAGTTACAAGTTCATCTGCCTAAGCTTGAAACAACCCTAAGCCACGAGCTGCTTGACTTGTCTATTCTCAAAATCCTGGTGTCAGCCTCCCAACAGCTCCTTACCCTGCACACTTGCAATGCTCTCTTTGGTGATTGCAAATCACAATTTGTTAACCATCATCTAAACCAGCTGATAAGCACTGTAAAAAAGAAGTGACTGACCAGCATACACATATTTTTAAAAAATCCTCTAATTTTTTCCCTCTGGTGTTAAGCAGGCACACAGTAAAACAAACAAAACACCAATCTGAAAATAGATTTTCTGTCTAGGTGGCTTTAAAGAAGACTGAATGATGAAAAAGCCTGAACCCTTGGCACAGAGAAAGACTGTTCAAAGTCAACACCCCTAGAGAAGGAAATGCCAGAGTTTAAGGAGGAATGGACAAAGCAGATAAAGCTGTCAGTTCTGGCAGAAGGGAGAGGCTAAGAAGTTCCTAAACCCCAGAGTAAAGCCCAGGATGGAAAGAATCAGAGTCAAAGCCAGGCTTTTCTGAATTTGCATGCACCTTATTAAAGGCCTGACAAAGACACTTTAACTGGAATAAAACCTGAAGGCTTGAATTTATTCAGGAATGAACCTTATTTCTTTTGTGCACATTCACCAATAAGAGTTCAAAGGACCAAGATTCAACTTTGCTACTTAAAAAAAAAAACTCAAATCACTAGGCATCCTGAGCAACACAGATACATTGAAGTGTCTGCTGGATGTGGCATAATGAACACCTTTCTGACTTGCAGAAGCAAACCAAAACAACAGCTTGAAGTAGGTTTGTTTTGAACCACATAATGTTCTATATGTATCTAAAAAAACCAACTGAAAAGACCCAAACCTTTCTGTGGCACAGCAATTGTCACATCAAAGGATTTTTCACACCTCTGACTACATCTGGTTCCCTTCAGAGGCTGCTCTGGATGCAAAATATATATGCTGTGAAGTGAAAGCTACTTTACACCTTAACTTTGCCACTATTTGTTAACATCTAGATCTACTGTTTATCTTCTCCTATTTAGCGTAACTTGCTGCATACAGCCATAGAGACCAAATGCAGTTTATCCAGCTCTTGTACTGCAGTTTTTTCTCCACCAGCAGTAAGTTAACTGATTTCAGTGGATATCTGAACACTGCCCTATTTTATCTGGGCCTACCACGACATTTTGAAAGGATCCAAGTAACTTTGAACCAAGCACCACAAAGAATTCACAAATCTGATCAATGGAAATACTGTTTATTAGAAAGAGTAACAAAGTGCTTCCCATAGGATTCATTCAATACAGAGTTTTTAAGAAGTAAGATTTTTCCTTTTTATATGGACAGTTTGGATGCGATGATGTTTCAGTGCACACAGGGTTCTCCAAGATTCTCCTGCAGAGCTTCTCTGTACACACTATTTCAACCATTTATCCATTTGGCAGGCATGAAACAGCACTGAAGAGTCCATCCCTTAAAAAATGGATGTTATGTAAAACGCTTGCAATGTCACTTTGACCAACAAGAATTACATTGTTTCTTGTTGTTTAATGCAAGATTTAAGGGACATAATTCTTTCATACAGTCCTACACACAGATGCATAAAGGTGCTTTCAGTTCTATCAATAATAATAAGTAACAGCATCAAACAACATCAATTTTTACTATATAGATAACAGTGAAATTGTCTTTTTTTTTTCTTAAATTAACCTCCTGCTTTTTTAGCTAGGGACATCCTTTGAACATTTGGTGCTTCCTTTGCCTTCCTACTATGTCTGGATGGAATAAAGAACACAAGCAAGGACTGTTCACCCATTTTCCCCCCACTTTTGGCACACATTTATGATCAGACTTATTGGGACACATATATGCATCGTTTCACTGCATTCCACTTTCCACTCTTTATGTCTGATTCTATCCAAGTTCCCCTTTTTCCTTAGCTCCTCCTGCCTTCCCTGGAAATGAGAGGGAGATTCTACAGTAATAGCACAAAATTAGGACAGATGCTTCAGTACAAATTGTTATATACAAGGGAATGTATGAAACAGGAGAGGGGGATTATCCATGCAATGCATTCTTCTTTTCCCATTTTCAGCCAACCTTACACCACTAGCACTGTTTTTTCAGGCTGTTAAAAATGAAAAACTTCTATAAAGGACAAGACATAGTTTCCCTTAAAGAAACCACCTAAGACATTCACTAAACACAGTATCAGCCCAATGCTACCCTGCCTTTCCCCAGGGTACATGTACACAAACATGAACATTGAACAAACAACTGAACTGAATTCATGAGTGCAACAGTCAAAGTTCTGTACATACTGAAAGGTCACATGCACATAAACAATGTCCTCACTGAAGTTGTTGGTCACACCCCTGGTTCACTGTTCCCCCTTCCTTATGTACAGAGCACAATCACCACTTGAAGGAAATACCACATGCCATCTCACAGCACAGCACCTTTACACAACAGAACTACTGCAACAAGGGAATCACAGATACAATTTTTCCTATGGGATGAAGGAAATTAGATGAGATCCTCTGTACAATAACTGGATTGTGGGAAGAAAGAGAGGTTTTTTTTTTAAACTTTTAACAACAGGATGCTTTTGTAATACAGCCCTTATACAGGAGGAGAATACACATAACCCCATCATTCTATTTATACAAATCTGCTAAGATGTAAACAGATGTTCTCTGTATAACAGATGTTATAGGGGATTTGAAACAAACCCAAAGCTTACCCCTAGGCACTTCTGAGTACAGAGCTCCTGGCTCTGAGTTCAGCCTGTACTTGCTGCCCAAGGTTTCCCTGCCACCAGCAGAACTGTTTAACCAGGTGCCAATCAACACAGGTTGCCATCTAACTCAGTCCCAGTGCCCTGCAGTCCTGCTGGTTCAGCAGAGCCTCCTGAATCCACATGCAGGGTCATCTGAAGATCCAGAGAGGTGACTTGCCTCCTCAGAAGGATACTACTTGTTCATTAGAAAAGCACAGAGACACATCTAGAGATGGCATTTCAGTACAGAAGACTCTAGAGGAGCTGGGCTTTCATGTTCACTGCCCTAAATAACAATTATTTCCCTAACAGGAAAGTCTGTAAGAACTGGGGCCAGGAGTCCTGGAAACAGAGCCTAACAGACAAAATGATCCATGCATAAAGCTGGACTTGAGAATCCAGCTGCAGGAATGGGACTATTGAGAACCCTCCCTTAACTTTAAAAGTCTTTGAATAAGACAGCATCTTCAACTAATTTATTGTTGTAAAAACATTTAGGAAAAAAGTCACTGCAAAACATTAAGTAATATTCCGTAGATTTCACATCTTCTATTACAACTCTTTAAGCAAATATGTATTTTCACTCTACCACAGATAAAACCAATTTTGCAATTAAATTTCTTGCTAAAAATGAGGCGCAGCAAATATTAAATTGGTAGCCTATTTAGCAGTAGTACTAAAGTATAAGCAGTAAAGAGTCCGTCCCATTTTTCTGTTTCTCTTCATGAGAAGAGAACTTGGAAATACCCAGCACACCCCTGGGGTGGCTACTGGGGAGCTGAGTGAATTTTGCACCCACTCCTGAATCTATATAACCTATTCTCTAGGTTGTGTGGCCCATGACATACACCTGTAGGTAGGCATTTTTGCTGCCTAGTATGGAAAGGAACCAGTCAAGACTACTAAATAAAATGACCACGTGGTTTCAACTCCATTCTTGCCTTGAAGGAGGAAACAGGTCCAGTTTGCTTAGGTGCACAAAGCTTTGTGTGGGCCCACAATGCAGCAAATGTGGGAAGCATTGAGAGATCTGGTCTGATATCTGGTTGTTCAGCCACTTGTCACACCACCCACAGGAAGCAGACAACATTCTAGCACTGCTGTCTGGAATGGCAAGTGTCCAACACTGCAGCTGGAAATACCTACAAACTCCAGGAATTATCCAAATATTTATCTTAAGAAGGAGGGCTGGGGGAAAGAGCAAATATAAAAAATGAAGAAAGAAAAATAGCAGCAGGAGCTGAGTACATTTCCAAAAAACAAGGCAGTTCTACACTAGACTGCTTGGCCAATGTAGGACTGCAATTTCTCCTGAACAACAGCTGAAGTCTTGTGTGATGTCCCTAACATTAGTATAAAGGCATTTTGCTGGTTTGTTTTTCCTGGGGGAAAGCTTACTATAAACTACACTACCCAAAGTTGTTTTTGTGTCTGGAAATTGTACTCATCTTATGAATGCAGGTTTGTTACCAAATCTCCCTTCTGCAGATTTAGCTTTTCAGCAAAACACTAAGAAATTATGCAGATTCAGGGAACAAACAGCACATGAGCCCTCCCAGCAGTGAAACAGAGCACTCACACCAAGTGTCCTCTTAAAACCAGACACAAAATTTTCACTATACAAAGCAAGAACACGGGGAGAGGGGAAGGGAAAATGAAAAGCCAGTCCTCTGGCTAAGGCCCCAAGAGCACAGAAAACAGTACATTTCACACCAATATATTACAAACATTTCCTTTCCTCCCCCTAAAAGATGTAGCAGGGCACTACTGATTTGGTTTAAAATGTAATTTTAGTCCCCCTCATTGGAAGCCCAGCAATTTGAAGCATTGCAGCTTTTGATATACCACCCATTTACTTAAACACATAAATCCACTGACATAGTGACAGTGTTGAAACACATAATCCAAATAGAATCTATAAAATTTTACTGTTGTACATAAATAATGACAAGGCACAGAACAGCCACCAGTCCAAGAGCTTGTAGGCCAAGAAACCAGAGCATAACCCAGAAGAATATAATTATGACGGGTTCTACTATCCGTTCTCCAAAGTACATCCTTGTGAAGCCTATTCTGATAAGGCTTTTGTTTAGTTCTCCAAACAGAGTCCCCATCTTTTTGTAGTCATCTATCACAGGTTCTGTGGTGTGGTTCCTTTGCTCTTGGTGGACCTGCAGACGGAAGACAAAAAGAGGAAATACGTTGTACAATTTTATTACTGTGATTCTGAACAAGTCTCTCATCTGTTTCTATCTGAATGCATAAAACTAAGATACATATGCAATAAATCTACTCCTTAAATCAAGAGATTAAAAATGCTACATAACTTGTGACCTTGGTACAATGCTAAGCATGTCATTTGTCCAAACCTGGGACATCTGAAGTGGTGCTACAAACACATGACAGCCCCCCTCCCCTCCAGATGCCACTCTAGAGGAGGTGTAAAGCTCTCCTGCAGGTCATACCTGTCTGTGCAACCTGCCTGTGGTTGTCAGGGCAACCACAATGGAATGAGATGTCTCTGTCTCTAATTTCAGGGAGGGGATTAGGCTGAACTATTTCTAGAACATCTCCAGAACTACAAGAATGATATCAAACTATTCATGAACTATGAAGTATTTTGCACTGAAGCCCAGGGAACTGAAGGGCTACTAATCACTGCTGAAAGAAGGGCACTGGATCTGACCAGGAAAGTGACAAACATCCATCCCAATGTTGGTGTAAGAAGCCATGCAAGTCAGGCAAAGGAAGACAGACCCAAGGACTGCACGGACACAAAGTGGTGGTATAAAAAAGCAAAAGGAAGGAGAAACAACTTCTGGACTTTTTGTGAAATAAAAAATGGCAGAGCAAATGAACAGGAAGGCAGAGGCCCACCTTTAAATGAAGATGCCACAGGTAAATATCACTGAAGAAAACAGGAATGTTTCAACATGTAAATTGTAACTAGATTAGAGCTTGAGATCCCATCTCTCTTCCCCAGTGCCCAGAGATTCTTTGCACAAAACCTTATTGCCTTGTGTTTGGGTATGACAGGGGAAACATGCTTTCAAGATGATGAACATGAGTCTTCTAACACTTCCATTAGGCAGCAGTGAAAACATATACAGCAGGTACTCATAAATAATTCAGTTGACTGATCAATAGGTCCTACAAATTGCCCACAAGCTCTATGTGCAATTAGTCTATTCCCAGATTCAAAGCAAATATGTTCCATCTTCAAGGATGAATGCTATTCTGCATCCCTTGTTCCATGGCATGTTCTTGGTAGAAACACAAACTCCCTTTCACACTAGTGCCAGGATCCCCATTAGAGAGCAAATAATAAGGTGAATTACCTTTCTTACAGAAAAACATACAGCAAAGACCAACTGAAGCCAATATTGTTTTTCTAGGTCAGACTTTAGGCTACCAGGCAGAACCTGCTGGCTGAATGCTCTGGGTAAAGCCCTACAGCTACTGTTGAAAAAAAAACCCAACAAAACCCCAACTGCTTCTCAGTTGAAAGTACAGGATTTTTTGTCTTTTTTAAAATTTACTTACTCATAAAGAGTCTGGTTTAAGCTTCAGTACTGAATCCCATAAAGGGACAGGTGCAGGAAGCCTAAATAGTAATGTGTTCCTAAGTAATTCATAACTAACACTATGTTCACTCTTTCTGTGGTTCTACAGAAGAGCCTGAGAGGGAAGAACTGCAGTACTGGAGGTTATGTACACACAGACACTCACTTGCCTCTTTTCAGCCCACTTCAAAGGCCCAGGTTGTTTTCTCCCCCTTACTGGATTTCCTTCAGCATACTGGCTTTAACTGCTTTATTTAATTCAATTTAATTCAAAGAAACATTGACTCATCGATAACCCCAATATTTCAAGATCAGTCTCTTCTGGAAAAGCAGAGCCTCTTGTGAGCCCCTGTAAACTCAGTGGGGCTGGGAACACAGTGAAACTCTTACCCCTCCATTCCTAAAGAGCACAGGGAGACAAACAGACTCTTAGCCTAAGTGTACACTGATCACAACAACTAGGGGAAAAGAGAAGGGAGGTGCTGGGAAGAGAAAATAAATTTATTTGCTTCCTGCATGCAGAGACCAGAGGGAGCATGTGACAGATGATGGTGGAGAGAATCGGAGCACAGCTCACATCAAGTGGTGCAGAGACCACTTCTGAGAGAATAGCTGAGAAATCACTACATTTTTTAGCCATGGCCAGGACAACCAGGAGGGGGAAAACATGCACATCTCTTCTTTACCCCTGGCTTGTTAGTGGTACTCAGCAAGGTCCTGGAAGCCTTCACACAGAGCAAGTGCAGCACTGGCTGGGAGGCTGCCAGCAGGCACAGGTCTGCAGGTCCCCTGCAGCTCCCAGTGGGCTAAGCAGGATTAACCACACGTGTCCATGCCAACAACGCCTTTCCTGGTATGGGGCAGCGGTAGGACACATGATTGTGCTTGCAGTGCCACTTGCTTTGATAAGCTAACAGCAAGAAGTTGCACACTGTCTCTTAAACAAAGTAAACATAGCAAATTCCACCTCACTTAGGCTGTCCAGGTATTTTTTATTTTTTCATTACCCCTCAAAGAAGGGTAGATTTATGGATTCTAAAACGATTACACACAGGGAGCTGCCAGGCACAGAGACTGACAAGTGTATGTTTAACTACAGAACAAGTGTCAAGTTATTTTTCCAAATATTTTTCAATAGCTTACAAAACCTTTCAAAATGATCAAGGAAATTCTCAAGACTTCAAAGTCTGATTCAGTTAATTCAGGCTAAGTATATCTTGCTTCAGGCAACTCAGCAATAAGCAAGTGAAGCTGAGAACAGATGATCAGTCATGAAACACTGATGGCATATTTTTCTTTACTATTGCATAATATTTCACATGCTGGACAAATACATTTCTTCAGAGGTGTAGCTAAAACAGGATTAGCGCAAATGCCAGTAATGTTACAATACTCCAGATTTAACACTGCAGCTAGAATTTCTCTCACTAACTTTCAGGGCAACAGTAAAATGGCATGCAGCCCCATATATGTGCCATGGCTCTCAAATCATAACCTCAGAACCAAATTCTTCCCCTTTTTCCAACAAAAAGTACTTTTCTAAACAGTTTTAGAAATTGGCCGTCTTCAGTGAACACACAGTTCCCAGCTGACTCTTTAACTTTACTGAACTATTTTCATAAGGCTATTTTCATACTAATCTTGCTGAATCAGCCTGAAGCTAGACAGACACTACCATAACAGACAAAATGTGGAGAGACAAATGCACCCGTTCCGAGCAGCTGCACCCCCTTGCCTCTGCAAAACCAGAGCTTCCTCATGTAAAAGCAGAAGTTTCCGTTTCAAAGTGCTATTCTAAAATTCAACAACCCAGCTTCATAACTTTTAAGAATTTATTGTGCATCAGGAGGAAGCAGAGGGAATTTCTTGATCTGCACTAGCCCCAGAGAAAACATGCTTTCCAGGCTTTTCCCAGCTGCTCTTCTCATAATTAAGAGCTGCCATGCAGGGGGCACTCCCAGTCTTCATCTGCTACAGCTCAGGAAGGAATGTAAGAGAGGGACACTTCATCTTCATTCGTTTGCCTTTCCTCGCTCTTTGAAACAGGAGCGCTGAAGAAATTCAGAGGGACTGGGGAACAGCAATGCAGCCAGAGATCTAGATGGATATAGATTAATATATGCCCAAAATATCTCCTGAAAAGAGAGGAACAGCAGCACTGGTTCCCAGACAAGAATTCTCTTCCCCCCCTTCCTCCAACTGTCTGAAAGACAATCACCAAATATACACATATGATATTATTCCTGAAGGAGAAAGGAGAATGAGGCTTTCCTAAGTGAATAAGTCTAAACCAGAATGTATTAGAAATGTTGACTGTATTTGTTCCCTAACCTAATGTTTCTTATCAAATTACTGTAATGAATTACTTCTTACTGTAATTTAAATTAATTTTACATCAACATAATTTTATTTTAGACTTACTAGGATGACCTAGTCTGAATTCTGAATCTATCCTCTGCCACTATGAAGCTATTCCCCGTTCTCCTATCCCTACATGCCCCTGTAAAAAAAGTCCCTATCCAATTCTCTCCTTTTAGGCACTGGAAGGGGCTGTAATGGCTCCTTGGAGCCTTCTCTTCTCCAGGCTGAACAGCCCCAACTCTCTCAGCCTGTCTTAACAGGAGAGGTGCATCTTCATGCATCTCTGAGCATCTTCATGGCCCTTTTCTGGACTCATTCCAGCAGGTCCATGTCTTTCCTGTGCTGGTGGCTGCAGCACTTGCAGCACTCCATACTCAATTTCATATTTGGTTTCTAATATTTTATTTCAAATTATTTAAAGTGAAAGACAGAGTTATACAGAACAGAAAGAGAAGCATCTGATCTGCTCCACTGCTCAGCATGCACTAACAATGTCCTTCACAAAACTCATTGGTACGTGCAGGTTCCCATCAACCACTCCATTTCTTCTGGTCTTTTCCAATATTTGGTATTTTAAAATTTCCCTCTCTATTCAAAATGGCCCATTTTCATCAGCAAAGCCATGGTCTGCTGTCTCCCACTGTTTACTGGCAGAAAGCCAGAACTTGAAGATCCAAACTGAAAAACTTTTATACTGAAACATGGAACTAAATTTTCCCCTCTGTTAAGGTCAAATAGCTTAGGGTCTTTGATGCTTCAAGGAGAACCATGACAGGCCCTCACAGATGTGATGCAGGATGCCATAAAATCACCTTTTTTCAGAATGAAGGAGGTCACAGAGGAGCTACTAAGTACCAAGTTCTGTCTGCTTCCAGAACAGCTGATGCTCCTACATCCCTGAAGTGTTTCTGGAAGAAAATCCCCCATGTAACTGAATCTTTTCTTTGACTAGCTTTAAAACAACAAAGAAGGTAAAGTCCTACTCATCCTACTGAACCCAACTAGCATCCGGTTGTGGCTTTTCCAGTTATATCCGTCATCAGCACAACACAAAATTCCCTGTGTTCTGACCACTAACTATCCCTGCTTGTGGCAAACTTCCACACATTCTGAAACTGCTTCCTAAAGTCAGGAAAACACATGGTATGTCACAAGCAGAGGCTGCTCCACACCAGCCTGATGGGACAATCTTGTTCTTGCTTACCCCCTTCCTATCAAAGAGTGCTTTGACCAGGCAGTGAAACATGAGATCCCATCAGAACATCCTCCCCCCAGAGAGAAGCCCTTCTTTGCAGTGAGTCATATGCTACTCCCTAGGAGAGAAGGATGAAGTTAGCATTGAACTTTTCTCAATGGCCTAAGACTGATCCCCGTCTGTGTCTCCTATGTGTAATGTAGTCAGTTTAGGGTCTTTTCCCCTCAAATTGCTGAGAGCACACAGTTCCTGCACCTGACCATTTGCAGATCCCACCAAGAAAGTCTGCCAAGCCCTTGGAGGATGCAGAACACAAATGGATCCAAGAGGGACACGAAACTACCCTACACATTTGGGAAGTTATTTTCCTATGGCTAATCAAAAATAGCATGGGAGCACAGATTTTTTTTTTTTTCTTTTTTTTTTTTTTTTGGGAGGACTAAACAGCTCTACAGTAAGCACAAGTTTCAGTTATGTAACCTTATCCCTGATGTGGCCATGTGGAGAAAGGTATAGTTATGGTTTTCCAGGCATTTCATCTGCTGAAGCATCAGCTTGATCCACAGTTTTCCACACTTAGCATAAGAATCTTGAGATGGCATGTTTAATTTGGGATTTTTGTGTGTGTGTGGAAAAAAACCAAGTAACTGAAAAGCGTGAAATAACTGCATAAAGTTCAAGAGCCTTTGTTTTGTGGGAGGGAATAGATGAGCACAAGGAACCTGCTCCTCATGAAGATTCAGGATGTTGAAAGAAAAAAAAATCCATTCAACCACTCAGAAGGTACAAGATCCATTAAAGCAAACCAAGTAGCATTCTTGTATTTGGTCATGACTAATGAACAGAAGAAACCTCTACAGTCTTCTCTTGCTCAAACAACCTGAAAAATTCCCACTACAGACTTAACAATAGCACCAGACTGAGTACAAGTCTACAATTGCCTCTTTTCTTGCATCAACTGCCTGAAAGGGCATTAGACAAACATTGAACTCCAACAATGGAGGAGAAAAGGCCAATGAATTGGGAAAATAACTACTCTCCATGTAAAAGCTTATGATTTTACAGTCAAAAAAGTGCTGCTGGGCAAAGAAGGCAATGAGAGAAGATACAAAGGTATACACAGTGTTCACCTCCAACACAGAAAAGCAGCAGTGTCTCTAAACTGTTTATCTGACATGCCTCAGATAACAATTCATCATATGTACAGTTAAAAAAAGAAAGAAAAAGAATGGCATATTTAAAATAATTATTTCACATTATATAGAAAAGCAATCACTTTTGAGTTCCATAGCAAGCACGTGTTTAATGACATCTAAATGAGACATCAAAAAACCTCTGTAATAAAGAATGCAGGGATGACTTCTGAATGAGATATTTAAAAAACCCCAACCCTCTAATAAAGAAATGCAGGGATATCACATTTACCCACCCATCTGAACGTTTCTTTTTTTTCCAAGTACGAAGTTTTCCCTGCAATGTTTAACTGCTCACTACCTATTTTACTCCAGTTGTGGTTATTTTTACTCCAGGGAACAGGTGGTGTGCCTGCTATCTGAAGCCTACAGACACCTAAATGTCAAAAAAGGCAGTGAGATATGACTTTAAGAACAAGCTTACTTTTAAAAACAGAGGAGTATTTTTCAGTAAGTTGGGATGTTAATGTTCAGAAGAGAGCGCCTCAGAGTTATCTTTTTTAGAAGATGCAAACTGAAACTGAAAATACTTCAGGACCACTCATGAAAAAAAAAAAAGAGAAGAAAGTGAGCAGATGATAGAAACCAGGATGGAAGAAACCACAAGTTCCCTCCCCTCCGGAATAAGAGACCAACTTATCTGGGTGCAGCCAGGGACACAGCAGCCAACACACAGCTACAAGTATTTTATTTAATAGTTGGGTAGCCAGCCGTGGAAGTCCTGCGGGAAGGAATGATCCGATCTCGCCGGTACCCAGCCCTATGACCAGCCAGTGTATTGCCATGGACAGGCTCTGGAGATGTGCATTCAACAGCAGGTTCCCAGCTGGTGGCCTCCCCTCTGAGCAAAGCACAGCCTCACCCCATGGCAGGGCACCAGCACAAGCCCTGCTGATGCACGGCCGGGTGGGTGCCGCCTTCTGCCTCCTCCACAAATGCAAAACAGTTTCGTTACCAGTAACACCCAGCAGCTGATCAGGATCTCACCCTGCTTCCTTGTACTTAAAACATATATTGCGCTTAATTAAAAGAAAGTGAAATTTGCCCAAGAAGAGCAAATGGTTTTTTGGCAATGTTTATGATTTTTATCCTCTTTACTACAGCAAGAGACTAGTCTCACTTTGCATCCTTTGCTAGTATAAAACTAACCATCAGTACTTAATCTTGTAAATGTAAGCGGTAAAAAGATCTTGATAGTGAGCCAACAGACTAAAAAGATAACAAAATTAATTTCAACTGTCTGGAGAGAAAAAAAAAACCCAACAACAACCAACCAAGTTCATTTCTCTAGGCTAATTTTAATCTGATATTTAACTATGAAAAATTCAATAGACTTGGAAACGAGAAAAATAAACCCCACCTCAATTCCAGATGAAAAACAAGACAGAAAAAACTAAGTTTGACTTCTTCCTCTGGGAAAAAGAAGCAAATGCAAGAAAACTACAAAAATTCTTAATAGCAAAAGTACTTTATAGCAGCTACCAATAAAAGTTGCATACTTAGAGGAAGTTCAAACAGAAGATAGCAAACCAAAGACTGGGTTAACATTAATTTTACATCAAGAATCTAGAAATCATTTATAAAATTGAGACAAGATGTTTCTATAGAAACAAGCAACAACATGAGAAAAGCAACAGCACCAGATCCCCTTCAGTCAGCTTTTACAGCAACTCAAGTTTAGAATCAACAGTTGCTGGAACAAATACCAGGAGAAGTTTTGCATTAAAGAGATGAAAAGGCTTTCCCAGATACTTTAACCTGTGTATGGGTGGAACAGAGATAGCTTCAAAAAGAATAGAGGCTTCCCTTGACAAATACAAAAAATGTCCCATAATATCACAAGTAAATTCCCCATTAATACAACAACAGATGAGAAAGTGTTAAAGACAGGAACCTGGCACAGGAGGGTCCATGGGAGAGGAAACCCACCTGCCCCCATGTCAAGATCTACTGCCTCTCTCCCTCACTTTAGGATGTTTACACTCCCTCTTATGCTCCTGCTGTCCCTGTAACTTGATCCCATCTGCATTGCAATTTTACATAAAGACTAGATCAAATGCAGTATCTAATCCATCTTTTCATTACACCTGCACACATTCAATTTCCACTGGATTTCATTTATCAGGGTCCCCTACTAAAACTGGTCAGCTTGACTCGGCAAAAAGGTTTGCAATCCCCGTACATTCAGCGTGGTGTCAAATGCACTGGCTCGCTGAAAAGCAACAGCTGTTAATCTTGCCTTTTAAAGAGAGGATATTTCTATTTGCTTCTAGCTCCAGAATACTTTTTTCTTTAAGAAAATTCATCCATTCAAACAGAGCATATTATCCTATCTATTGTAGGTGCTACAGGTATGTTTAAAGGGTAGGAGTTTTTTTCTTTAAATGCTGTTAAGCCCATAAAACTTAATAATGCTTTTAAGAAAGTTATTATCATCTATTATTTTATAGTTATGAACCTCTGCAGAGTTAATTTATCTATAGAGCCAGAACAAATTTGGGATTAAGTCCTCCTTGTCAAGTATGACTGCTTTCAGAAACAAATTCCAACAACTGTGAGCAGGAGAAACCTACAATTTTCAGATTATCTCAGTGTGGAATAAATTAGAAATAGGTTTCCAGCCTTAGGCATTGCAAGTTCCACATATACAAGTGTACTTTAAAACATTCTTGGTCATAACTTACTTACAACTGAAATTATACTATTCTGAGCAACACAGAACACAACCACCCAACAGTATAATGAAGATTTTACACAAGGCATACCACAGGTCTGATATATTATTCTCTAGTTCTGTTTCTGCTCATCCTCCCCTTTCTGGAGAAATACTAGTGATAGTGTAAAGTTATTCAAAAAGTTCAGGGGTTGAACTCAGTTAATACGCACATACCTCCTCAACAAAATTATCAATTATCAAAGCCCTTTTTTAACAGCACCTCTAATTCTGAAGCCATCTATTAGAAGATAAAATACTTCACTTACAGCCATAAAACACTGTTCAAAATAATAATAAAACATCCCAAAGGTCTACAAACTCAGGTTAATGAAACTGTGGTAGTCTATCCTACTAAATCTGTATCGTATCACAGATCACGTATTAACTCTGCACTTAAACATTTTCTAGAAGCCCTGGTTTTACACTTGAACAGCACTGTGGATTCTGTGTATCCCAAACCAACATGGAGATCCTGGCCTCACTGAAGCAACTGGGAATTTTGTTACTGCCTTCAACTTTGATTACAAGGAACTAAACCCCATTCTTGCCCAGACAGGGAACTGCCCACAGCTCTCAGTACAGAAGGCAAACACAGTGCCACAGCTGTCAGGAGCTCCACTGTGACACACAGCTTGGCTTCCAAGTCCCTCTAGACAGACAGGGTGATATGCACCCCTCTAATACCACCTCATGTCGTGCTGTAGGGCATGTGCAGGATGCAGGCAATGCAAATGCAGAACTTCTGCATCAACTTTTATTAATACACACTCATGCTTTTCTATTCTTATTTAATAGTTTAATTTATAAGTGTTGATGAGATTAGAATGCAGTAATTTGACAGTGGCTAACCTATTTTAGGAAGCGGGTTAGAGAAGGAGGTATGAGGTCTTTAGTGATGTTGAAAATACAGGACAATTTATGTGTCTGACTAATAACTATCAACAGGAAAAAAAAGTGATCTTCAGGGGCAAAGCAATAACCTACTCCCATGGCTTCAGGAGCAGCTGAATCTTTGGGTGCCTTCACTTACTACTTCTGAACCCCAGCACTGCAATACAGGAGAGGTGGAAGAAACTACCAAGGTCCTGCAGTGCTTTGAAGACTAAAATATGTGTAATTATCTTTGCATGCAAACCTACAAAGGATACAAATCAAATTATCATCCAGTTCAGCTTTCAAATCTAATCACAGAAGTAGGTAATTCCACACGCTATTGCAATAATGAATTTCAAAGACTATGTATAACATTTATATAACATAAGAATGGACACATCTGTCCATTCTTTCAAAAATGTACCTGTCAGTAATTTCATTAGGCATGCCTGTGCTGACACAATAACAAGCGTCAATAAAAAATTAAAGCCAGAGGGTTTGGCATTAAATAGATTTATTCCCTACAGAATGCTCTTTCTTAAAAAAAAAAAAAAGGGTGTACTCATTATTACTTAGGTCCTGCTTGTCAAGAAGGTATTTTTTCAGTTTTCTCTTACAAGGTATGATGTTACACAAACTGTGTTTATTTTTCAGGAAATGGGAAAAACCAAATCACACCCAGGTTTGAAGCCCCAGATCCTCACCTAAAGTCCCTCCCAAAAAAGGCCAAAGGATTTTCTCTCATGCAGGCTTTACTTCACACCAGATGAGAGAAATAAGAATTTATACCAACAGAAAAGCAGATTTTGACTCCTTTCTTTTGCACTGCCCATATGACTAAAGCGGAGCACGCATTTATAGCCCAGGAGAGAACACGGAACAGGAAAACACAGGCTGAGGACCAGAGTCTGTGTTAGCAGTGCAAATACCCTCAGCAAACACAGCCACAGCGCTGGGCCTCCAAAGACACTCCAATAAGGACCTAGCCTGGAAACAGGATCCCTGCCCGCTGCAACGCAGAGGTCAGCAACAATTCCTCCATGAGAGCAAAAAGGGTGGGGGAAATGGATTATTTTGAGAGAAAACTGAACCCACTCAAGAAAGCAAAAAAGGTACAGATTGTGACAAGGCTTGGTGACACAGGAGCCCCTGTGTCCAACCCCAAGTTGTAGCTTGATTTGTCAAGTTACAACTTTGTTCTTCTCTTGAACAAGGTAATCCAGGACTTTCTGTCAAAGTTTGCAGCAAATGTAGATACCACCAACTCCTTGCATCCTTGTGTCTTCCCTACACATAAAAACAAAATAATATTGCTTATTTATCCAATTACTACTATTTTTACTGTTACTTCATCCAATATTTAAATTCTCTCTGTATATTAAACAAAGGAAAGTGATAATCCTTATTTCCAAATCTAGTTTATTATTTTCCCAGCTGACTGCACCTCAGTATGCAGAAAAACTACACTGTGCTATGACAGTGAAACATATCCAATAAACAGGAAGGATTTTCTTCTTCTTCCTTGTGGCATATTTAAAATCTCTGCTATCCTATTGTTACACCCCAACTTGTCAGAAAGGGCCAGGATCACTACCTGTGCTTGAGAAAAGTGGAAAGAGAATTTGTCAGCCAAGTGTGGCTGTGGCCACTCAAGCAGTACCTTTACCAGCTCCATTTGGAAATGTGTTTGGGCACCAAAGGCAGCTCTTCAGCTTGCACCATCCCCTGGAACCACAACACACCCGTCGCTAAGAAGCAGCTGTAAACTGCAGGGAAAAGCTCCTTGGCGAGGAATTACAACTAGTTTGAGCACAGTAATGAGATGATCTGATGCAACTTTTTAACCTCTCTTTCTAGGGAGGACAGTAACCAGAACCAGCAAGTACTCGTTCCTCGCCTCCTGTGACATCCTGCAGGAGGGCTATGGACTCAGAGAGAACTCTGAGCCTCCCTTGGTGCATCTGTCCTTACCCTACATTCGGGCATGTGCTCTGCCCCACTTTTCTAGAGAAAGGGGCAAGATGTCCTGACTTACGTCAATGTGGCGTAAATGTGGCTAAGTGAATTCTCAAGTACCAGAATCTTTCAGAGTGGCCCGCTTCTACATATCATGTCAGGCAAGTACTACCAGACACTTTACAATATTAAACTATTTCAGCTGTGACATGGCTCCTTTATAGTCAAGTGCTTAAGAGCATCTTATAAGAATTTTCAACAAAAATTATTAACGCAATCAAAACCATCCGGGAATTACTTAGGGATGCGTTCCCGCAGCTCTGTTTGTCCCTGTGCAATCATGAGTGCTAGTACATCTCAGGGCAGATCATTGCATTCTACTATTGTGCACGAAAAAGGCTGTGCTCTTTTTTCCTTTAAATGAAACATCAATAAAGGTGCATTAAGAGCACTGCCTTTGTCTAAACACCGGGACGATGCTGTCTGCAAAACAAAAGAGTGCCTGGAAAGGCTAACAATAGGGAAACGGCTCCTAAGCAAAAAGCCCACTTTCATGCCATAAAAATATAAATCCTGAGGCGGACCAGGAAAAAAAAAAAAAGAGTTGGTGTTTTCCTCCAATTACTTACGTCTCCTAAGTAATAGAAAGACTAAAAGCTTAAAATACTCATGTGAACGAACACAAGAGCTGAACTACTGGGGGGAATTCCGGGGATGGCAAGAATACCCCGGTTATTTCCAGCGAGATACATGGGGATGCCGTGCCGGGACTACCCTTGGACATCTGCTCCAATTGTCCCCCAGGCGGACTAAGCGTCCCGGAGGGAAGAACGAGGGTCAGGCGGGCCCACTGGCGGGATACCCCAGCACCGAGCGTGGGCAGCCCCACGCAGGTTGCATAAGCCCCGCCGCAATGGAGCGTTACCCGGGAGCGGCTCGCACGGGTGGGCTGTACCGGGAATGCCACGGCAGAGGAATCAAAAGCGTCTCCGCTGTTCTGCTGTCGCCCGGCGGCGGGGGCAGCCCCGGAGCCGCGGCCCGCCCTCCCAGACCCCTCAAGGGCGGGCACCCACCTGCTCCTCCGGGCGCCGCCGGT
>WBNO01033501.1:28455-86261 GCA_013400575.1 Peucedramus taeniatus
GGGGCCCGGGGCGGGGAACCTCCTGCTGCCGGCTCCCGCCTCGGGCTCGGCGGGCGCTCGCTGCTCGTTGGAGCGAAAAATAAACCACCCCAAGCAGCCGATTTCTAAAGCTTTTGTTAAAAGCAGGAAGTGCCAGGTGTTAATAAAGCGTTAATTTTAGCGCCACTCCTCGTTGGCGTGTCCCTGGGGAGGAACGGCTGCCTCTTGGCACTGTGAGATGTGGCATTCGCTGTTCCTCCCTCGGGAAAGAGGAAACACTGGCCTCGCTCTTCCGAAGCTGCTTGGATCGTGTCTTCTGTTCTTTAAAAGGAACTAATATACACCAGGAAGAAGGAAACGCAACAGCAGACCCCGAACAGAAGACTTAGTGTATGGACAATGCCAGGGAAAGTTTAGATTGGATTTTAGGAAAAAATTCTTCATTGAAAGGGTGGTCAAGCATTGGAACAAGCTGCCCGGGTGAAATCCCCATCCCTGGAGGTATTAAAAGATGTGTGGATGTGGCACTTAGGAACGCGGTTCAGTGGTGAACTTGGCAGTGCCGGGTTAACAGACTCAGTGGTCTTAAAGGTCTTTTCCAAGGGATTCTCTGATTCTGTGTTTATGAAGTGCCTCTGCACAGGGTGTGCCTGGCTCCCGCTTTGAGCACCACCCTCCCTGTGCAGAGAGGCCTCACTCCTGCCAGCCCTGCACGCCTTACCCATGCTGTCCACCCCAGTACAGGAAGGACAGAGTCTGAAAGTGAAGCTGGATTTCAATGTGTGGCATGCCTGAGCTGTGGTGGGACCACTGTTGTCATCCCTATGCATCTTTTCTCCTCTTGGCTCAGTTTTCATTCCATAAGCAATTAGTGGAGGTGCTAACAGGTTGTGTAACAGCAGGATTCAGTGGAAATCAGGCATCCAGGTTAATATTATATGGCTTTCAAGTGGCTGGGTGGACAGTGGATCCCACTGTCATCCTGGAGCAAATTCTACCTGCTGTTTGGTTTTCCTGTCGTTACTATTGGGCAATGAACAGCAGTAGCTGTTTTAGCACACCTAAAACCATCACAAAAACCACTCAGTGTGCTGTGGCAGTGTTCTTCATAAGTGGGGGGCAATACATAAGGCAGGCACTTGCCAGGCCCCTCAGTTTGGCTGCAGGGGCTGAGGGCCAGCACGGGGACAGCTGGGACTGGGCACTGGGGAAGTGGCCACTGCTCTGCCCACCCTGCCCTGCTCGGCTGTGGCTCCTCATCCTGATGGAACAACTGGCCCAATCTATTCCCCAAGGTGCAGGGTGGCCAAAAGCAGTTTGCCCTGAAGACCTGACTAACTGCTTGACCAGAGTTCTCATCCATGACACATTTGTTTGTTATTATTTTTTCTTAGGAACGGGGAGAGGTTTGAAGAAATATCACACTGTTTACACAGTGACCATAAACTATTGCAGTCCTGTCGGCTTGCAAAATACTGGACACAAGAAAAAAATCCTATGGACCTCTCCACCAGGCACTGTGGTGATACATCTCTGTGCACATTATGACTGCTCAGCAGCAGTGTAGTAAAACATCCCCGAGGTTCTCTGCTCTGTGGGCGATTTGTGAAGAAATGAAGTGTCACACATAGTACTGACATTCTGTAAATCTCTCTGGAAAAAAAGTCTTAATCTAAGTATAGATTAGGTGCCTATTTCAGTGAGCTTTTCAGTACACTTGCATCCATAAACCTTTGCTGGGTTGTGGATCACAAAAACGTGCATTAGAAATTTTTTAGAAAAAGTTTATGCTGAGGCCACCACTGTTCTTCACAGCACAGCCTCTGACCCCACTGCCTACTGAGGAGCAGTGACCATCCTGCCAGGAGTAGTAAAATGTGTTGGCTGGCTTGGTGCTGCTTTTTATTCATTGCATATCTGCAGTCCCACTGGTTTGATGTTATCTCCCTGTAGACAAAGATTCTTCCATTAATTCTGCAGTGAAGGAATCATAGTCATATTCAGAAGTTTGTCATAAAACAAACAAACACACACTCTGTCCTACTGCAGCTGGCAGCCTTTGACTGCTTCTTCACATTGAGCAACTCAGTGCAGTGGAACTGCCTCGGGCTCCCTGGCACTCTCCACGTGTGAAGGCACCTCTGGGATAACAGATCCAGGGCTCAGGGAAAGAAGAGGGACTGAGAAACCCTCACTGAGATCTTTTAGGATGCATTCACCATTGCAACCTGTGCAACTTCACTAGCCTTAAAGAAACTTGTTCCCCTTCATAGCAAATGCTCTCATGGCAACCTTTAGCTCTTCTCATGGAGAACTTTCTGAGGCTTCATGTGCTCTGTGCACCGGTGCCTGGGTCTGTGAATGTAGCTGAGCTGCTGCAAACTGCTCTGTTTTTCCTTTGTCTTACTGAAACTTGGATTTTTTCCTGACATTTGAAAGTGTCTGGTAGCTTCATAAGGATCTAATCACAAGCTGAAGGATCTGTCACCAAAAGAGATCCCCACAACTTAGGAACTTCCCTTTCAAGATCACTGTCTGAGGGAAGTTCCCCACCCCCAAAGGCCCCTGGACATGGCTGACCTTCTTCTGATGGTGCCTTCTCCCAATAGCAATACTTTCAGAAAATGCAAGGATAAATCTCAGTGTAACTTAAGTGGTAGACAAAAAAGCAATGTGCCAAAAAAACCCAAACAAACAAACAAAAAAGGCAGAGATGCAAGCTAAAGGGCAGATTCTGCAAAATGATTGTTTTGCATGGGGCAACTTCTAGTTGATTTGTAAATACGTGTACAGACAAAATATCTCCCAAGGAATAAAGAGAGCTCACCTTGCACAACTCTGTTATTTGGAGGTCACGAAGGAGAGTCAAGAGCCTCATGCTAAAAATCTGTGATTAAAGGGGTTTTGTGAAAAACAGGTGCTTGCAGCTGGAGGAAGACCGAATGGTGCAGCTTTGCTGAGAGGCTGGACAGGCTGAGCCCTCTGACCCTGCTGAAACACCGCTCTGGGCTGCAAAACACAGACACAGCTGGAATGAGTGGGACTAAACTCCCTCTGTTTGGCTCTGACCAAAGGCAATAGTAGGTAGTGGGGAGAGAGTAACAGATGCTGCAGTGATACTTCTTGAGAGCATTCATGAGGCTTCTGGTAGTCTGAGGTTCAGAGACTTCCTGATCCCAGCTGCAGAGTTGGGCAATGAGAACAGTATTTGAAAGGCAGCAGAGGAAGGCGTGCTCCCACAGGGATCACATGCAGCTGAGTCACACAGAGTGCTTCTATTGGTCTTGTTGCCCAGGGAAATGTATCCCGTTCACCCTCCACTTTTATTTTCATGCCCATGGCATTCAGTCATGTCTTCTTAGGCTGCTGTCATGGCCAGGGCAGTGAGCCCCCTCTCTAGGGACATCAGCTGCTCCTGCCCTCAGGACTTGTCCATCCCAGCTACCTGCCTAAGGGCATGAAGGCAAAGCTGAAGCCTGCCAGAGTGCAGGATGTTGTTTGATGATACAACAAAACCAGGTTTTGGCCATTTAATTCCAGATCAAAAAGAACATCACCACATAGCACACAGACTCCTTCCTGATTCAAACAGGTCAAACATTTTTGATGGATTAGCACTGTGTATAAAGGTCTTATACCAGAGCAGGCATTGTGTTGTCCTCTCTCCCACCTGGTAGAAAGCTGGCATGAACAGCCACCATCAGCCTAAAATCAGGCACCATAAACAGGCCAGTTCAACAGACACACATCTATGTGCCTGCATCTGCTCCAGGCCAAGCCTTTGGAGTTATTCCCAACACAAAATTCATCCTTGTGGAGACTCAGAAGTGACAGGAATTAGATATAGTGGATGTCCAGAGTTCTCACCTGCTTGCTACCTGTCACTTCTTATCAGTGGCAACTCAGCTAACTTCCTTTAATAAGTATGTAGTTATGAACTTCAGAAAAAAAAACCAAAACAAAACAACCCAAAAGCCAAAAAACCCCAAACAAAAATAACCCCCCCCAAAAAAAACCAACCCAAAAAACCAACAAAAAAAAAAAAACAACCCAACCAAAACTTTTTCCCCTCTTTATATGCATCCAACAGATGTAACTGACTTCAGTATGAGATTCACTCAGATTGCTGACTGCACAGTTTAATCCAAATCTTTTCAATCTCCAGAGTTCATCTAAATATTAAAAGGCTTGGAAAAAACAGAGGTTCTTTAAAGCTCGGTTAATGGAAACTTTTGTCATAACTGGTAAAAGGTCAATGTGGTTTTATACAGTATAATGGATTTACTGATGAATGGAACATTTCGAACTCTCTGATGGGTTTTATCTACTTTATATTCCAGATGTTAATATAAGTAAATTCTCTAAACTCTCAGACAATTTGTCCAGTATGACCATGCAGCTTATGATGGTCATTGCAGCTCTTACATGGATTTTTGAAGTAAAGCTGTTAAATTTTGTAATTTCCTTAGATCCTTCAAGCATATTAAGAAATACAAGAAAGGGCTTTTCCAGCACCGGATACAAAGCGAACTGGAAGAAATTGGAATTCAAAACATGAAAATATATTAAAGGATACTGAATAAAAATGAAATGAAACAATTAATTTGGTTCCTTTTTCTTCCATGTATAATGACAAAAGGACACTGAAGATCACTTCACATTAGCAATATCTTTCTCCAACAGTTGATATGTATCATGAAATCTCATTTAAGGGTCAAAGCAAAATATACATGAGCTCATATACATGGGCTCAAAAAGGCAGAAGCAAGACAGTAGCAGAGAAGTTCTATTACAAAAGGTCACATGGAGCACTCCTAGGCATTGCAGGGTAGCAGAGAAGTTCTATTACAAAAGGTCACATGGAGCACTCCTAGGCATTGCAGGGTGGTTTTCTGTAGTACCTTTTCTAATGCATTTGCCATTGTAATTTTTTAAAATGTCTCAAGTAAATTCTGCCATTTCCTTTGGATATTATTTCACAGTATAAAAAAATCTGACAAAAGGCTCTTTCCTGGCTATCAAGTCTAAAAATTTCCTTTTTATTTCATTCTATTTTTAGGTTAGGTTAATTTATCATCCTTGATGAGAGGTTGATTTTCTGTGTAGCCTTCTTGAATGATCAATATTTACCTCCACCCTATTAGAATTAGTAGGCTTTCAAAACAAAATTTCAAAACTTAAATTTGCTTACTTCAATTGCTCTGATCTTTTGTAATTTATTACCTTTCTTCTTGGCTACCACCTCAGAAGTGAGTTTTGATTTTCTTATCTTGCCATGAGCCTTTTATAAGCATTTAGTCTACTGCAGTATAAGCTCAGAGCAGGCAAGAAATATTTTGAAAATGTATAGACAGTCCAAATTCACAGCAGGGTGTTTATTTATTTATTATTTCAGGATGTAGGAAGTATGGGTCCAGTTTGCTGCTTGCTGCCACTCACAAAGCTTTTGTGCTTCCAGCAGTTTTCCACAGGGATAGAGCCCTTTTCTTTTTGCAGTCCTTTTTTTTGCTGTGTTCCATAGCAATAAGACTTTTCTCTCAGTTCATCTGGAAGCTGAAATAAATCTGATGGGATTCTAATAGGATGCTTTATCTTTACAGTGCCACCACACCAGTGTCACAAGTCCCTCTCCCTGCCTCTGCCTTCCTCATCCATCCCTGTGGCCGATTGCCCTCCCAGAGCTGCAGGTGCATGGGGGGCCTGGAGGGAAGGAAACATGTTGGCCAAGTGACATATGACATATGACAAAGAGCTTGTGATCATTCCTAGCCCAGTCCCACAAACAGTTTTGCTGCCACTAAGCCAGGATGGAGCTTTGAGTCATAGGAACAGAAACAAATGGCTCAAGGCATGAGAAAGAGAAGGGAGAGGAAAACTCTTAATAAGGCACTGGTGCTGAACACTCCACACTCTGAATCTATGACCTCATCCCCAATATTTAATTATGCTTGCTCTCCTCCACTGAGAATCTCTTTGTGTTTACATGAAAAAAGTCCTTTTTTTGTTTTGTTTTTTTTTTGTTTTAAGGACAAGGATATTCAGCCAGTGGGTACTTTAATAAGTATGGACTCATAATGCAAAATTTGTTAGGCTTAAAGAAACCCTTTGCTTTCCTTAATGTGCTGTCATGTGTCCAAGTGCAAGTAAAGACCTGCCAGAATGGTAGGCTGCTGTTTGGGGGGTTTGTATGTGCATGTGTGTTAAGTCTCATGTGGACAGATGAATTAGGATTTTGAGCAATTCTGAGCATATAAAACTAAACTATGGAAAGAACCAAGGGGATACGTGCCAGCAGAAGAGGCCCTTTGGTTAAAACTGGGAAAGATCACGTTAATTCTGATTAAAATCCTGAGCACCCAGGCTACCACAAGTGATTTCTTTACTGAAAAGGCTCTCTGGCCCCCCAGAGTGGGCAGATGAGCAGACATAGGGAGAAAGACTGGCAGAATCCCCATACAATAAATGTTTTGTTTTTAGCCTGGCAATAGAGACAGTTTTTTATTTTCTGACAATAGCAGCTTGTGAGAAAGCTCCATGTGTGTGTGCATGTGTGCAAGACTGAAGCTGGGTCTGAAGAGTCAGGGCTATGCTTGCTGGTGACTTGAGTTTATGTGGCCCCAGTTTCATTTGCTGTAATTAATTTAATGTGACTACAAATCTGACAAGGTTCATTCAAGAGAGTTATTAAAGATTCAGAAAGGCCTAAGTGGTTTGGTTTAAACTTGATTTTTTTTAACAAAGCCTGATTATTTGAAGCTGTCACGTATTCTTGTGCTTCAGGGAAGGGAGTAATAAATTAGGGTTTTTATCTTGGACTAATTTTAAGGCTTTCCATAAAATCCTGTGAATAATTCACAATGGATAACTTATTTGGTTAATTTTACCTCTATTCTTTGCTAATTGTCCCCAAGCAGAGCAAGTTTTTCTCAAAAGTGTTTGTTATTAAAATTTATTTGCGAAGTCTTTCCCTTAAACAAAGGTCTGGATCTGCAGTTAATTCATGACCAGATCTCTGTGAATACCTGACAGTCATCCTGTGAGACAGGAAGACAGAGCTGGATACGTTTTCCTGGCTAAGGTCCCTTGCTTACTGAATATCCAGTCCCTTAACTGGGGACCCTCTCAAAGTACTTTGGGGGTCTCTTCTGACTTGTGAGAGGTGAGAAGAAATCCAAAGTGATAAATACCACATCTAGCCAACCTGAAGATGTAGCTGGGAAGTGAACTGCATCCCAGTTGCACCACTGACTGCATAAAATGTCCATTAGCAAAGGTAAAGACTGAACCCATTGGCTGTTTCTGGAGTATTTGCCAAAATATTTGCCTTGCTTAATGTTGTCGTATGCTTGAAGAGGGGATGCAACAGTCATGAACTTAGTCAAAGAATGTTTAGACAGCTAAGGTTGCAGATAATGCAACATCAGGCTTTTAAAAAGTGTCTTGAGATGTTTGTGAAAGTGCCAGGGAACACCTACTGGTACCTTTGGGCACCTAAATAACCTTTGAATATAACTAAAATTAATATGAATCATCATCCTTCAGAATTTTTCTGCTTTTTTTTTTTTTTTCAAGCCCTAACTACCAACATTTCACTATTACTCAGCCAGGCCCTTCCTGAGGGCCAAATTATTCTTGGACAAGAAGAAATTATTAGAGATCAAGTTTTTAATAATTTAAACTACAGAGAGTAATAAAATCTGATATTTCTCTATTGGATTAAGAAAGAACACAATGCAATGCAACAGAGACAATGCTGTGATGACAGGCTAAACTTCAACTAAAAGGCAAGACTTAATTACACTGCCCCAGCCTGGGTTCAGAGTAAACTAAAGACTACTATAAGATTAACTCCTCTGTGCTTTAGTAAGAGAAAGGGAGATTGCAGAATGGAAGCATCTGGCACCTCTTAGAGCTTAATTAAAGAAAGGCAAAGAAGCTACTATTGCTACTACAATTTCTCCTTGGGGCAACGAAAGACAAATGTAGTAAGTAGGAAAGGAGAAACTCTGAAATATGAAGGAACCCTCCCCAAACAAATACTGAATAACTGAGTTTTTCATGGCTGTCAAGCCTTCTATTCCTTATCTCCTGAGCAATTGGCCTAAATATTACATACTAAGATACTGAGAATATTGAATGAGCTCTGTTTTGAAATGACTACTATTTTTTTTTTAATTTGTTTTTCCTTTCACATCAGTGTTGGAGAATGAGTGTAAAATATTGTTATGGACCTACATTAAAGCAGCAGCTGTTAAGTCTTTAAAGCTGCTCAGGGATCGTGATTCGGCTTCAGTCAATGCCTAGTTGACTTATTGCCTAATTATGGAGAGCTGGTGTACCTAATAAAAAATCTAACTGAAGTATTTAGCCTTTAAAATACCCTAGGATTTTTTCCCTTATCAGATTATTTTTGTACTTCATGTTCAGGGAGACATCCAAACAGAACAGAGCAAATTTATTGTTCCCAAAGAAATGCAAATCTGTTCCGGTGCTGCATGACTATTAAAGAAAAGAAAAGATAATTTCCCTAATTCCAAAGGGGAAAACAATGGAAGAGGAAAGTTACTAAAAGCTTTTCTAAAAGCTGTTTTATGTTCTTGTTTGTTCTTGTTTGTGTCCTCATTTCTCCCTTTTTAATTACTAAAACTGCAAGTCTATAACTTTTAATAATATCAGAATATAATAATACTGGAGTAAAGATATTTTATTTATCTTTAATGGGGTTTTCACTCTGGACAGTTATCCTGGAACATTCATAGTAGGACAGCTTAATCCAGACCAATCTCATGGAGACTACTAGCCCATCAGACCAGCTCTGCTCATCTAACATGCAAAATTTAGACAGACTCAGGGCAGTGGTTCTAAGAGAGAGATGTTCATTAAATTTAGACACCTAGTCAAAAAAAGAGGCAAGCTGTTGAACCCAGACTTGTTTTGAATTAAAAGTTTATAAAAGTATATAATGACCTTCCTTGGACAAATTTAGCATCCTGTAGCCTTTCCTCCTAAGCACAATTCCAGTAGGAGCCAAAAGGCAGCTTTCAGGATGAAATGTGCTGCTGGTGCTCCACGTGGCTGCAGCAATAGCAGCCAGGAGGTGGTAGGAAACAGCACTTGGAGGAGTGTGTTTGGAGTGTGTTTGCTACAGAGGAGAACTGGCAATAAAAGCTACATATGTCACACAAGGCAGGTGTGATGTTGCCTTTGACACTGATCCTTTGAAATGTGCTACTTTACATCCTGTGCTACACCTGGAACCTCAACCTGAACTCAGTGACTGTAGAAATTCTCAGTCAGCTTCATCACTATCATAGGAGTGAGGGTGTAATCAAGCAGAAGAATAATAAGAACTTGTGTTGCTCCAAAGCAGCAAAGCCTGATTGTGTAAAGCAAAAAACCCTTTATTTTTTTAGAGAGAAAATGTCAGAAATTGTAAGAAAATTTAAGTTATGCTGAACTGTTCCTAAGTATAATATCTATTAAAGCTTCTGATCTCTAACATTTGGAAATGTAAGTTCTGTGAAATTAAACTAAACCCCATTCAAATTAATATATTTATGCAATTCAATGCCTTTCCTGCTTATTTTCTTCATTTTGAGTTTCTCATCAAGTTCATTAGTTTTTCAATTAGAATTCCATATTCTTCCAGTATGATTGGCTTTTTTTTTTCTTTTTCTGCCATATGAGAGATTTTGTAACTTAATGAACTTTATAGAGAGACACGTCTGAAAACCACAGTATAAAATGATGAGGTTGTGTGCTAAGAAGCTGCACAGAATTTTGACTATGGTCATCATTGTTTTGTGCAATTGTTTCGTAATTGCTGTGGCATATGTGTGAGCCTGTGAAACCACTGAATTATTAAAAATATCAATCAAATAGTGCTTATCAATATCAGAAACTTCGCTGATCAAAGCAGACAAAATTATAGACATTATGAAACTTACTGGTGTATTGTGCTTACAGATGCACAATATTGATACACCCCTAGTCTTGTAAAAAAATGTATGTAAGCTTAAATTTTGCTTTTAGTCCTTGCCTTGTCATAGAAAAATACTTTGTCATTTGCATCTTCAGGACTGGAGTTGGAACCAAGTGATCTCTTTTCTTTGAAGGGAGATCTGAAAGAAGAATATATATGCCTGGAAATAGATGTCAAGAAAATTGGTCTCTGATTCCTTATTACTGTGGTTCCCCTGAGATCCTGGGTCAAGAGTTGAGCACTGAGTGGCATTAGGAGTAGTCTCAAAACATGAAGAGGACTGCCTGCTTCTCATCACCTTAAAATGTTTCTGTATGCCCATGTCTTAGCCTCATCCTCATTCTCTTGTAACCTCTCCTTCTTTTTTTTTTTTTTTTCCTCTTTCCTCTTTGGAGAAACAATCATAAAACTCTCAACTACTTAATTTCTTTTCTTTGTCATGGTTCAGAGATTGGTTTTTTGCAGTTAATCAGACCCCTTTTCAGGAACCAAGTTCTTGAGCATATCAGAAACACAGGCTGAAAAATGGGAGGAAAAAAGTGAATGGCCTAGTTTTGGTTACCATGGCAACAATGATAAAGTATAGTCTTATTCTCAATTTTAGAGTACTGTTCCTGTAGTACTTTTTGGAATTTAATTGGTAGAGGCAAGAAATGTTCCACTCTAATTCCTTTTGTAAAGCTTTCTAATACTAATTCTGGGTTGAGGGAGAAGAAGAAGTAGGGTGGAACTAGCAAGAAGGGAGGTATGAAGGGAGGCAGAGATGACAGCAAAGAGAAGGTTAGAAATTGTTTCTTTGTGGAAAGGTTTGACTTAAGAACTTCCTCTGAGATGTACAAAGAAGATCTGTGCAGAAGCCCTCCAACACTTTCAGTGTGGCTGAATAATTAGAATGATACAACTCCATTGTGAGGTTCCAAAGCATTGCAGGTAGAGCAGATTTTAAGAGAAGTACACTGGCTGTGTGGGCAAGATGAGGGCCAGTTTTCATTATAGTATTTATATTTAACAACTAATCTAAAACCCATCATGAGAACTCTAGCAAAATGTTTCAGATCAGAAATAGCAACTGCATGATTCCAGGATGCTGTTATGTTTCTGGGAATTGCTTATTACTGGACCTGCTTGTTTCTATGACTGCAAACTAATTGAACCTATTGTTTCCAGTTCAGTGTCTGCTTCCAGTGATGGTATGGGGTCAGGCAGATTCCTCCTGCATGGTGTAGATTAGCACACAACTGTACTTTCTAGAACAGCCAATCTAGGCAAATTCCCTGGGAAGGGTTTTCCTTAACAGAAACAAATGGGACTTGTGAATTTCATGCATTGAAAGGGTGAAGCCTTTCGTTCCTTATAAGAAAGAGAGCTAGATATCTCATATAATGTTTTCTTGTGAGTGCTCTTACAATCATTACTCATCCTTTTTCCAGTTCCCTTATAAGCTTTTTAGCAGAACAAAAGTAGACAGGGTTGAGGAAATGTTCAATAGTTGTACATGTATTGCACTAAAGACAGAGTGTTCCCTTATTTTAACAAACAGTAATGAGTATACTGAGATCTCTGAGAAGCCTGGAAAGTAGATGGACTAGCAAACCACAAATGATTGTTAATGACCCTTGATGGAAAACAAGCAGAAATATAAGGCCAAAAAATGTATTGTCTGGTCAGGAAATAAAAGCTCTTCTCTAGTTCCATGTCATCAACACAATATTCCTTAATTACCAACTGAAACGGTGTCACAGACCTGTCCTAGCACAAAGGCCTTGGCAGCTCTTCTCTATGACCTCACTCTGTTGCTTCTGGGAAAATAATTTCTGTGGAAACCAAGGAAAGAAGTGAGAGGGTCTTGTGGTAAGATCTGAAGTTGTCTGTTCAGGACTGTATTGGCTGGGGGTTCTGGGCCCTGGCTGCTGACACATGAGGTGGATTTATTTCACTGGATAAAGAGTTTCAGCTTCCATCATGTTGCATATGCAGTATATTGCATGTCACACCTGACATTTCCCTAGACATACTCATATTAATAATGCACAGAATAGAATAAAAAAAATTAAAAAAACATTCAACTACACTTGTTGCACAGATGACTGGCAAAAGAAAAGTTTCCAAACTCCAGCTGTGTTGCCCTCACCACAAGTAATTTTTTCCTCATTTATGCCATACAAGGGTCTTCACCTTATACCAATTCCTCAGCCTAACTCTCAGCTGGTATGGTGAAGGTACATCAAGCAATGTGTGTGTTGGATAAAACAGCACAAAAATTAAGGTTTACGAATTCTCTGCTTGGGTGTTTTACATCACTTCAGGAAGCTCTGGCAGGCTGAATTGTCCTGCTTGTTTGGCTTATTCATTGTCCAAAACTCTGCGTTTGTGCCACACAGTGGCTGTCACCTTTTCCATTTCCCTTCTCTGTTGAATTACATATAAATCCCTCACCATCACTCATGTAGCTCGTCTAACAAACAGAGAGAAGAAAAATAGTCTGTCCTGCAACACTGCAAAGAGATTTTGTTTCCCTAATACTTCCACTTATTTGAGGCCAGGTCACTTTCCTTTTAAGTCAATGACAGAAATTCCATTCCCTAAATTAAGATCAAAAGGACCTCCCCAGAAGAGAACTGGTAGATTACATTTCCACAAACGGAGAGATCCTTGCTCAATAATAGCTTACAGCTCATATAATCATTACATGAAGTCTATTTTTGCCTTCACGTGAATTTTAAACATGGAAGCCCGATGCCCAAGTGCCACCTCGTGGACAAAATGACTTTTTTCCTGTCCTCGTCTACCCTTCTGTGCTAAAATTCCAATTCCAGCAAGACCTGACTTACAGAAGCCTCTAGGGAAGAGACCTAAATCAAGCAATTAATTTTATCTCTATAATTAAATTTATCTCTCTATATCTAGCTCTACATATAGCTACATTGGCTTAAAAAAACCCCAAACCCACAACCAGACATAGTCAATGTGCACATCTATTGCTTCTTGCCCCTGGTAACTCCTGCCCTCACAGAGAGCTGACAATTGTAGCAGGAGCAGCTTCTGTGGCAGGCACACAGAAAGAATTAAAAGCCATGTAGTGCAGACAGCTGGGAACTAATTTTCCTGAAGAGGAATCCTTTCCTCCAACTAGCTGTTGTCACTGTCAGCTGCAGAAGTAGTTTTTACTGTTGTTTTCCTCTAAGCTTCTGCAAGAGCCCAACTGTTTGCTAATTCATATATTCCTGCTAAGATCCTTGGCATGGAGTTTGGAGGAAATGGGAAAACCTGGGACTCTTGAAGGATTTACTTGTTCAAGCTCAATACACTAATGGGCTTTATTTTGTGGACTTAGCCAGGTACAGGAATTTCAGCAGTGAATGGGAAATAGATGCCTGAAGGCTTAGTGTATGTGAATCTGTTCAGCTGAGCAAAAGAAACTTCTCACTGCCAAATCCATGAATGTTTGGGGCACAAGAGCTTTCCAGGAAGATGCAAGACACTCTTCATGGGGCATTTGTAATACAATCTACCCAAAGAATTTTTTTTCCTAACAAGGATAACTGATAGGTGTCTCAAATATCACAGCTGAAGTCCTTAACTAAAGTCTATTTTTAAAAATCATTCTATCTCAAACTATAACTGTTAAAATGGAGATCCCATTCACAGTAAGACTGTGCTCAATCCCTGGTCATGCTCAACATGAATATTAGTGTCCTTGAACATGGGAATTTCCCTGCTCTTCACTATATTTGGCAACACTGCTACTGTGTGGAAATTATAATAATATAACATGACATGACATGAAATGACATAACATAACATAACATAACATAATGTAATTTTTAAATTGATGAAAATAATATTAACATACACAACTCTTATGTACCTATCCATATATAAAATGTAGTGGAGTTTTCCTGTGTCTCATTTAGATCTTAGCCACTAGGCGGTAGTATAAGATTAAGTCATGCAACAGTATCTGGTAGTTTTGTTTTCATTTTGCAGCAAACTTCAAAACACATCCCAGCACCACAGGAAATACTGTAAAACACTCCTCTGTTTATTTATCAAATCAGCAAGACACTGAACAAAAAGATGGCTCACGAGAGTCACTTAAATATGGATCAAATACATTATTTGAAGCTGATCAAACACCAGGAGAATAGGTACACACCACACCTTCCCCCATCTTTTTCCCTCACCTTATCAGTTTGAGATTAGTAAGGTTCACCAAATACAGTTTAGTCACTGAGGAATCTTATTTAGAATAAAAAACTACAATATAATCAAATTCTTCACACTGTGCTGTGAATCTCACACTGGAGCTGAATTAAGTGAACTAATTAGAGGAGAAGTTCATTTTCTGAGAATCACAGAATGGCTGAAATTGAAAGGCACCTCTGGAGGTCATCTAGTCCATGCCTGGTCAAGCAGGACCATGTCCAGCTTGGTTCTGAGAATCTCCAAGGATGGAGACTCCTCAACACCTCTGGGCAACTTGTGCCATTTTTTTGACAACCTTGGAGTAAAAAGAAGCTTCCTTGTGCTTAGATTTTTTTTTTTTTTTTAATCTGTGCCTATTGCCTCTTGTTCTGTCAGTAAGCATGACTGAAGAGAGCCTGGCTCTTTCTTTATTCCCTCTCATTAGGTGTTAATATACATTGAAACATTGAAACAATTTAATTTCAATTTTGTGTTTCAGATGAATATGGAAATTTCAATCTGGGTCTAACGTGACAGATTAATTTTACAGGTTAAGAGGAAGATTCCATGACCACAGGGTACAATACTGAGTGCATTTTGGGAAGCTACCAGCTGTAATGAAATAAGTCACCCTGGTTTGCTGCATCTGCTGTGTTTGACTTCAGCAGCTTACATGATAACGTGGTGGGTTGAATGCCTTCACTGACTGCTAAAAAGGATATGCCAAAGTGAATTTGGGTAAGCAACAAAAAGAATAAGTATGCAGCATTTTGGCTGCTTTTCACACAAATGAAACAATCCAATCTTTCTGCAATATCACCTGGGAGTCCTGAATTCATGTTTTATTGAGATCCTCATCTAATGTTCTTTTATTCTACCAGGTAAATATAGGTCCTGCTAAAATTCCTGGGGCTATTGTTTATTGTAGGGCTGTACTGCAAGCTCTCTCTTGGTTTTATTTTTTAATGATGGGGGAATGCAAGGAGATAATCAGGAAGAAAGCCTTTTTGTAGATTTTCATAATTTAAAACTATTTTCTCTGGTGAGAAGAGGAATGCAGTACATTATTAGGAAGACTAAAAAAACTTTCCTTAATTTATCCTTATTTTCCTAAGAAAAGACTAACTTTCCCTTGCAGTATATTTTAATTTTTTTAAAGGGTTGCCAATATCCTTATTAATGTACATTTTGTACAGGGCTGTTTGGATCCACAGTACTGCAAAGTGAATTTTAGACCAAGACTGGAAATAAGCCATGAAGTCCAAAGTAAAACAGTTAGGTGTTTTAATCTCAGGGTTTGTTTTCAGCCTGTTACACAGAGAGGAGCCAAAAGCTACACAAGATTGTGGCCTCACCCTTTTTGAAGAATAAATTCTATGAATGTTCTCATTTAGCTGGAGTTCTGCCCTTTAAATACAAACAAATTCATGAAAGTTGATGCTCTTTAATTCTGAAGTCAACATATTGGTATGCATAACCTAGTGAGCATAAAAACTGTAATTACACTCCCACTAAACCTATCTCAGTCTTACACAGCCTTTCCCACAGATACTGATTTCTACTAGCTTATTTTCAACCTAAATTTGAACCATCCTTGATCAATGTTTGCCAAACCAACCAGGGCTCTGTACATTTCTTATTTTTGCACAATGTTTTTGAATTATGGGACCTGATCTCTCAAGGAAAATGGAAAGACTCCCAGCACCTCTAATAGTTCAGGATGAGGTCATACACACCAATATGTAAGTGATTTTTTTTCACCTCCTTTCATCCATTTTAATCTGATGCAAGTCATGAGTCCTCAAGACCCATTTCCTTTTTCTTTTCTATTATTTTTGGAGGAGCTTCACCCCATGTACTCTGTTGAACTACAACATGAAGATGGATACTGTAGGGGAGGGGGAGTCTCACAAAATAACCAAAAAACAAACAAAAACCCCACAAAAAAACCAAAACAAAAAAAACCAAAACAAAACCAAAATAAACCCCAAACCACAAAAAAACCAAGATTTCATTTTTTTTTCTCATGAAGAAATTTCAGTCTGAATAGGTCATGGTATGAACAACAAATATTGCAGATGCTGCAGTTCTTTGTGTTCTGTGATAGTATAGCTATTTCCTGGGTCTGTAGGTATTGATATATTACATAAAAATGCTTGTGGTTCTTTCCATAAAATAATAACATTAAACCTTTGCATCTTAATATATTACCTTGAAAACTCAAAGAGTCAATAGTTATTTTGGGAGGCTATCCAAAGGTTAACCAGATAAATTTAAAATTATGGTCATAAATAATCTAAACAATGACCAGCCGTAGAAACAGATGGTGCTTCTGGAAGGGCCCAAACCATTTCCACCCTTAATTCAATGTAAACCTCCTGTCTGCAGCTCTGGAGCTGAGGTCCTTTGTACCTGCCTTTAAATCCTTAATTTCTTCAAAGGTGAGATTTGTGACACAATGTGTGAAGCTTCTTTAATCAGAAACAATGCAAGCCCATGTTTGCATGATTGACAGATGAACTGTCAATCAGCTCTCCCAAAATCAGAAAGAATGATCATGGAGTTACACAAATTACAGCTGAACATAACACCCATTCAGGCTTAGTTTCCACTGCCATCTGCTTACAATTTGTAGCACAGGTCACTTCCTGTTATGGCATTACGAATTGTTAGATTAACTTGTTATTATGGATTACTCCATGTCTAAAAACAACCAGTTTTGGTACCCACCTCTGATATTTCTCTAGTTAGTTTTGGGGTTTTTTTAAGTACAGCTTCATTTACTTTGGTTACCAGATTTGTCAGAATCAGATGCTTTGTGCTTGAAAGATACAAAATTACTGAGTGAATGCTCTGAAACAGTCTCCTGAGAAAAATAACTAAGAGAATACAGCTCTTAAGGGGCTGGGTTTTTAGACAGCATGAAGGTTACCTGAATGATGATGAAGCCACTAAAGAAGCAGTGGTGGTGAGATCCAGCAGACCTATTCCCAGCTTTAGGGCTTTTTTTTTTCTGCCAGGAGAAAAAAAAAAAAATGGAAAGGTGGGTGTAGGTTTAATGCTAGGATGTGTTCACTAGGCAAGTTCTTGCCAAAAACCCTCTTTACGGAACAAAAAAATCATTGCATCATAATCATTTAAAAGAATTATGTGAAATAACTGCAGGATATGCTCACTCCATGTAATTTATAAGTTCCTGTTCTTCATCAATCTTTCAGTCTCTTCTGCAACAGCCTATTTTTTACTTCCATGGTACTGAGGTCTCCCATTCCAAAAGGAGGTAAAGGTATCCAAAATGGGAAAAAAATGTCTGAGAATTTATGAACAAAATACATGGAGACATAAAACACCATTAAAATCCAAAGAAATGGTGCAATAATTGCAACTCTGGGGCAGCATGAGTTAAAAGCATTTCCTCCTTTTTACAAAATACCCTAGAAAGAAAATTCAAGAGTCCATTGCATAAACCTACTTTTGCTCTAAAATTGTTGATTGTGGCTGTCTTTTTGTCTCAGTCAAGAGCCAGAAAACAGCTGTATTTATTTGATTGGTTTGTACAGTTTCAGGATATTTATAACTATTGATAAAACATGCAAGTCAGTGGGTGGAGATATTTAATATGGAGTAATTCCTAATGAGTCACTCGAAAGGAGGAAAAAACCCTTTTTTTGTAACATCTTATAGAGACAAGGCAGCATAGCAACATTTGCAGTTCCAGAGACTAGATGATGTAGCTGTGGAGTTTAAGGTCTGTCTCCTGAAAAAGTTGAAAGTAAATACCTTTCAGGATAAAGGAGTTAATATGTTTTACAGAACATGGGAAGGGGAGATGAACAGAGAAAGAGAGAAAGAAAGCATATGTGGAGGAAATAAATCTGTCTAGACCCCTGGAGAACTCTAGAGAAGTTAACTTTTAAAAGCTTGCATAGGAATAGCTTCCAAATATTTGTGTCAAAAGCTTCTGTCACTCAGGCATCTGAACTTTAAAATAATACTAAATAAATATACCTTCACAATATTTTCAAAGAGAAGGAACTGAGCTACAGGGCCAGTGAAAGCTTGATCTCCATTTCCCTTCAAGTAGGCTGGTACAATTACAGAGTCATGGATGTGAGGGAAAGTGCTTCCTGCTCACAGCAAGAGCAGTGGGAGATCTGAGTATCCCCCAGCTTGTTTCTGGTCCTGCTTCTCTTGGGGGGCAGCTGGGAGTGTCAGAAATGGGACCCAGCATTGTGTACATGGAAAGCAGTGTGTCCCTCAAAGCTGGAGCTACTGAGTGACATTTCTGTACCCCACACATGCTTATCAGTTTGTGTTGGCCAATATTATCCATTGCTGTTCTGGTCCTTGTCACTTAAGTCACTTAAGTCCCTGTTCATTATTAACTTCTTATGAGTAAGTGATGCAGAATTACATTCCAGCATACAGCATGAAATACTTGCTGGCCCTCTGAAGCAACATCTCTAGATGAAAACTGGACTGATCTGATGGCTGTGTGGACAGTGAGCTCCTCCGAGAATTGAATGAGGTGGATTTTCTCTACAAGAATTATTAACTCCCAAACGCTTCAGGGCAAAATGCGATTACTGTGTCTTACTGCACATCTCAGAGCTTAAAGGAGCACTTGGTGTTCAGAGGATGAGTAATTTCTGTTACAGGAGTGATTTTCCTGAGGGCTCTCTAAATTGACGTGAGCTTTCCTAAGCAGTCTCTGTGCTATTGCTAAGTTTGCCTTAGAGCCTTGTGCAATAGTGCCTTATCTCGAGCTGTGCTCCTGTACACCACTGAAATATAAATATTTCCTAACAATGTACTGGCAAGTCAGAAAGATTCAGAGCATTGGTGGCATCTTGAGGCAGGGCCAGGCACTCCAGCACTGTCCTGGAACAGGACACTGTTCTCTCTCTGTCCTGGGAGCTGGTACTGAGGGAGTGCATGGTCTGCTTTGCCTGATTTGCCTCCAAAGAGTCTCTGAGTCCTCTCATGCTTTGCGGTTCTCTCATTCCTGATGGGTGAACTCAGCACAGTTGATCCAGAGAAGGGAATTTCAGTTACTGATGATTTTGCAAGGTTATTCATACATAGACTGAAACACATATCACAGAATGGTTAAATTTGGAAGGGTTTACAATTGTAGTCACCTTGTCCAACCACCCTGATCAAGCAGGGCCATGCCCGAGCACATGGAACAGGACTGTGTGCAGAGGGTTCTTGAGTATCTCTGGTGAGGGAGACTCCACAACCTTCCTGGGCAACCTGTGCCAGGGCTCAGTCACCTGCACAATAAAGAAGTTCTTCCTCATGTTCAAGTGGAACTTCCTGTGCATCAGTTTCTGCCCACTGCCTCTTCTTCCATTGCTCAGCATCACTGAGAAGACCCTGAATCAATCTCCTTGGCACCCCCACTTTAGATAGTTATACACACTGATGAAATCCCCTCTCAGGGGATTTCCCTGTCTCCTCTTGTGGCTGAAGAAGCCCAGCTCCCTCAGTCTTTCTGGATAAAAGAGATGTTCCAATCCCCTCATCATTTTTGTTGCCCTCTGCTGGATGTAGTCCAGGAGCTCCATGTCTCTCTTGTGCTGAGGAGCCCAGAACTGGACTCAGCACTCCAGATGTGCCTCACCAGGGCTGAGCAGAGGGGCAGGATCATGTCCCTCAACCTGCTGGTAAGGCTTTTCCTAATGCACTCCAGAATACCACTGGCCTTCTTGGCTGTCTCATATACATATGGAGAAATATAGATTGATATCTGTTTCTACAGTGACCAAAGGAAAAGGAGAAGGAAGGAGAAATAATGAAAGAAACAGAAATATTTCAAGAAATGATGAAAGATCAGATTCTAGATTACCAAAAGTCAACCCTATCTTGACAGTGAAGACTTGGCATCAGCAGGAAACATCAGGCTTTTGTTTAATTGTATCAGTTCCAAGATTATAAACAGCACATTTTCCTAGGTATTCTTCCAATATGAGATAAGCCTGAGAAACAGGCCAGTATGAACAGTGTTTAGCTGTCCTATGCAGGAAGAGGCTGGGTGCATACTTTAAACCTTTTCACTATGCACTATCTAAACAGAAACATCTTAAGAGAGTTTTCAGTGTCAGGGCATCCCTCCTGCATCTCCTTTGCTGGTAGTACTACTGAAAATATTGAATTGTTATTGCTACTTCCACACAAGATGTGGAAATGACTGTTCTTTTCATTAAAACTGAAAAAAAATGAACCAAGACCAAGCAGGAAGAGTTTTTGTTCTGCCAAGTAGGAGAGCTTAAAATGTGTTAAGCAGACTTGTTTGCAAAAATTATTCCAGTTTTAAGAAGCAGTTTCAGTGATGTTTTCACAAACCCTTTTGCCAGCACTCTCATAAACAATCTAATGTGTCAATCCTAATTTCTGATGAATTATGACCATAGGACTATCTCAAAAGTATTTGAGTTCTCCTCCTCCTCCTTATAAAAAACAAGGAGTGCACAATATGATACAGGTGTTAAATTAGCATGAGCGTTTGCAGATGCAACCAGTACAGCCATCTCACAATTATTTTTGGGTAAAAAAAATGAAAATAAATATCCAGTTGAAAATTAGACCAGAAAAGAATTTTCTTCTAGTGCACCTTCATTAATTCTGTGGAATTACATTGAAACTAACAAGTTCAGCCAAATCATCATCCAATTAGAACAAAAATCACACTTCCCACACTTCAGCTGGAGTCAGAATTACAGCTGAAACAATTACTGCATGAGATGATTTTTAAGTTCCATGAAAGCTGTGCTTACTGATTCAACACTACATTTTAAGTTTACAAATCCAGTGTCAGAAATCAATGGCATAATGTTCTTATAGTAATCTAGGGAAAAGCCTTTTCTAAACCTAATGTACATTGTATTTATTCCTAAAAATCTCATCAGCTAATCCCTTAGAAATAAACTCTTGTGCTATAGATGTCACACGTTTTCCTGTCTGTGCTTTCAATTCAAATGAATGCTTCCTTTTTTGAATTCTCCCACAGAGTATCTTATCTCTCTGCAGCCAAAGAAAAAGAGTTAACTTTCAAGGAAGATGGAAGACTCCTGTGCAGAGTTTATGAAGAAAAGTATGGATGCATGCATTGCACACCTTCAGCTGTGTACATGTTGCACACAGGTCATGTAATTTATCAACAGCCTTACACTGGGCAGCCAGTCTGCTACAGAGGGTCCAGTTGTGTGCCATGTTCATAAGCATCCATACCAAAAATTAATCTGGAATGGACTCTGCTTGTAGAGTTCAACAGAGTTTGGATTTATTTCTTAAAGATTTGACACATGATCTCAATTTAAAAAAATAGAAATATCTTCTTTATTGCCCTGTTTCTAAGAAAAGAGAGGGTAAGCATTAACTCTAGTATCATTTTAACCCAAAACACTGACAATATCTCTTTTATATCCATAAACTCTCTATTGCAGACACTTGTTCACCTATTTTTTGTGCAGGAGATTTCTGCAATCTCCTGCCACAAGGGACCTATGTTTTTCCTAATGCAACTACATCTCGACCGCCTGTTATTTCATGGAGCAGTCTGGGACAATTAAAATTGCACAACTAAGAAAAAGAACAGGTTTACAGATGGATTCATTTCCACAAAAATAATCTGAAGGTATTTTGAAAATTCGTATGTTCACATACACAATGGAGAGTCATGAAAACCTTTTAATTCTTGGACTCTGTAAGGAAACTCCCACCAATCCTTAGGGATGATGCCATTTGCACACCTTACCAAGCATTAACTGATCCTCCAGCTGGCCTCTGGTAGTGCAAGCAGTTACCCTGGCTGTGAAGCTACTGTGGCTCTCAGAAAGGCAGATCTACCACAAGATACTAGATGATTTTTCCATCAAGGCTGGTATTTTTCACTAGCAAATAATAAATAATCAATGTCCCACAGAAAATTAGAAAATCCCATTAGACTAATTTGGTATAGAAATAGAAGAACATACCAAGCTGCTGATGAAATTCAACTACCTTTCTAAGAAAGAAAAACTCCATGATTACAGGCAATTGAACTGGTCAAGTCTTGACAATGTACAAAATACAGGTTAGCCAATGTATTCTCCCTTGGAGAACAATCTCACTGAGATTTTCTCAAAAATGGCATGGATAATCTACCATTCCCTTTGTCACCTGTCAAATGTGGGAGCGAGTTCAGCTACAGTGCTAAAACTTTATTCTTTGATTAATGGTCATTTAAATCCAGAATATTGGTATGAGCACATCTTGAAATGGACAAGTTTGTCTCACAACCATTGTTGTCACACAGCACTGATGGAGAGTCACTGGTGCAGTAACTTTGAGTAACGGTGTTCCACAGAGCTGCTTTGTTGTCCATCATCAGCTGGGAGACCCTGCCTTTGAAAAGGAGTTTGCATCACTGATACAAAACCCTACAGGAACCAGTTGGAATTGAAGATTTCGTGCAACAAATTGTGTTCTTTGTTGTTTGACAGTAAAAGGGCACTTAGCTCTAATAATTTTCCGAATGGCTTATCTTGCCAGTTGTAGCATGTTTCAAAACTAAACTGTTCTGAGTGTTTGCCAGAATTAACAAACTATGACATCACTTGCTTTTGAAAGAGAAAAGTGAAAATTTGCTTGCAGTAAAAGTCCAGACAATTACAACGTGCATCCAGATAGGATCACAGCATTAGCATTGCTTCTTTGTGCTAGCTCAGGAGCCCACCTTCTAAAATAAGTTATGTATCCTTC
The DNA here is from genome assembly GCA_013400575.1 of Peucedramus taeniatus. Lineage (NCBI taxonomy): Eukaryota > Metazoa > Chordata > Aves > Passeriformes > Fringillidae > Peucedramus > Peucedramus taeniatus. The sequence goes on from WBNO01033501.1 coordinate 51,347, forward strand.
AGTTCTGAGCATTGTTCCATTCTTAAATTCCTCTCTATCAGGCGGTTTAGAAGCCTGAATGCTCACACTTCAGATTTAGCCAAAAATAATGAAAATGCAACAGATAAAATAAAGCTTAGTGATATATTTGAGTAAAAAAGGGCCTCATATAAAATGAGGTTAGCTTGGCTTATATTATACTCAGAGCATAAGTGAACATGCTAAACTTTTTTAGTTGTTCTTTATGCATGCTCTGCTATAGTATGAAAGGCATTTATGATATATATTGTAATTTCAAGTATTCTTGCCAAACCGTTTCTGAGTCTTTTCATAAATTTAAAGGAACTACATAACAGTTCAGCACGTTTAATAAATATACTTTATATGGATATAACTTTTTGGAGAGTAGTAAGTTCCATTTGATCTTAGAAAGTTCTGCTTTAGCTTTGCAAAAGTAAGTTAATCATAATCTGATTTAATACCTTATGCTAATGATAACTTAAATACAAATGCAAGCATAAATTAGATGTACTGATAGTCCCTTACTGCACTTTAAAGGCTGCTGATAAATCTGGAATGCACTCAGAGAATCTTTTAGTGAGAACAGAGAAATATTAAAAAAACATCTGAATTTGTAACAGTGCCGCCATGGGACTCAGACTATGAAATGATTTAGACAAATGAAATATAGCAGTGGAGTAGGGGAAAAAGAAGTACACTCATTTCAATTCTCAGCTTGCAACAGATCTCTTGTGCTGATTTTGGTGACAAGTATCTGTCACAGAATTCCCAGGAAATTAAATTCACCCAGTTTGCAGTGGGTGAGATAGCTCAGCTATAAAGCAAGAGAGCCTGTCAGAGTGAGCAGCTGTGGCAAGGTCTCACATCATGCTGGCTGTCTTCTCCTCAAAGCCCCATGCAGCAATATCTGTGAAGGGAATGATTTCCCAGCATTGCTTCTCCCCCAGCAAAACTGAAGCTCTCACCCTGTACCTGCTGTAACCCTGAAGCTACCACATCTTAGGATGCTCTCTGAAGGGGATCATTCCCAAAATGGGACAGAAGCTCTGAAATGGCAGCAGAAGGAGCAAAGCTGCATATTCCAAACTGACTGTTGCTAGGAAAGGACCAAAGAAGATGGAAACAACAAAGACTTTGCAGTTGTCCTCTTCTTTATCAATAAATGCAATCTTTAGTTATTATTTACTTGATGGGCCCAAGCATACTGCACATTTTACCATGGATGTGCCACATTTTATGTCTTGCTTTAATCTGCTGCACTTTATTTTTAAGTGTCATGCTCAAGTATAACTGTATGTTTTGCCTCCTGCCTTGTTGCATTCCCAAAGGTTGATTAAGTAGGTTATAATCCTTTAGAAGATGTCAACTCAAAGCTTGGTCTTTTACAATGTCTTGCTTTTTTATTTACTCAGGCAAGCTGGAGGATCCCTAATATTTATTTTCTAACTCTGAACAAAAAGTATTAAGTGCTTTTTCTGGATGAGTCTTCATCCCACCACTTTTCTCTCAGATCTTTTGTGAAAATCTCATTACAAGAGGGTACTGGACATTGATCCAGCCTAAGCTATAATTCTTTGTGAACTTGATAAGGGTAAGTGAGGGCCTTACAGTATGCACCACTGCAAAACATCCTGTTGTGTGGGTTTGATGCAAATTAATTAATCAAATCTCCTGGTTAGAAATTATGCAAAGTCTATAGGTTATGCAGAATATACAACTTCTCTACGGATTTCTATCCTATTGCAAATAGAAAATTACACTGCCCAATTTTTTACAAAGACCTCCCACCAGATGTCCCTCTTTCCCCACCAAAATGATAACAAAAGCCTATTGAACAGTCAATTTTAAACCTGTCTGTAGGGATTCAGTTCTTCATTATGCCATATATCCTGTAAAATTAATTATCATACCTGTACTTTAACTCAAATAGCAGCTGCTTTTATGCATGATGCCATAATAGCATCAGCCTGTAGGAAAAGCACATAACCTCAAAGTGTACTTCATACCTAGAGAGCCTGAGCCAGGCAGAGCAGATCTCACAGTGCTTGAGAAATGATGGGATACTTCAGGCGCCTGTTTTCCAGCACTGGCAATTTCACACAAACTCACTGGGATTGATTTTAGTCAATTTTTAGGGAACTGAAAGAAATAAAAAGGCTGTATTTGAGTCTTTTTGACCTACTCATTAGGAAGTTTTGACACAACAAAGGCAGAATATTCCAGAGGCTTCAAAAAGAAATGTGCAACTGAATTGGGTGTTGTCACGAAGAGGGAATTTTAGAAATGCCCTTTTATTAATATGCTTGCTGGAATGACGGCCAGTAGTCATGATGATGCAAAAAAGAGCCTGAAAATTTTTCTTGCACTTCTCAGCCAGATTTAATTTCAACCATGGCTACAACAATCAAAATCACTCTTTCAGATATAGCCATCTCTTTTTCTCTGCATACACCTGTTTCCATTCATTCTGACAGTTTAGTACTTAATGGGGAAAGGGCAGCAGGGGCTGACCATAAGATCATGCTTGCATTCCACAGAGTCTGAGATGAACAGGAGAAATGAGTCCAGGACACTTACTTAATAATGAACACAGAATAATGGGATATTTCTGGTGCTTGAGTTCTAGATATTGACAATGAAATGTGCACTCTCATAAGCAGAAGTGTACTTATTTGATATCTTGCCAACTAAACTGTGAGGAAAGATGCAGAGAATTTATTCTCTGGCACTGTTAGCCACAATGTGAGCCAAACCCAGTACCTCAGTATCAAATGGGATAAATTGCTTTAAGGGTGTTGAAGCCCACAATGAACCTAGCCAGTTTTTAGACATGGTTGGGGAATAGCCTATGCAAGCTACACATTTTAGATCAATCAATTTTTCCTGTTTTCCTATAAGCTGAAACCTCTGCATAGCAGGTGGGATCAGAACTGTGAATACCATCCCCTAATTCTTACTCCCTAAAAAAAAACCCCAAACACCAAAGCTACCCAATGAACATACAAAAAAACACCTTCAAAAAACCCTACTGCAAAAAATAAGGATCATGAAGACAATTATCTTTACTTTGTATCTCAGCCACTTATGCATATAGCAGAATGAAGAATATTTCTTTATTTCCTAAAATATTTTCTTTATTTGTGAGCTTTTTTGACTCTCCTTGTACATTCCTTAACACTGAGGAGGTCTGAACCTGATAAACACAGGGGATGATTCAAGTGCTAGTAACAACAAACAGTGGGGACAGCTTGACTGACATAATCTATTTACAGACTAAAGGTGTAAGGAGCAATATTGCAGGGTGCTTATCTGCCAAATCAATGGCCAGTGGTACTGGGCAGAGACAGTATTTTACAGGCTTAACCTCATAGTTCCCTTCTCACTTTCTTCATGTCATGTAAAATCTGACTAAATTCAAAAGGCTGCATGAGGAATAAAAAGGGGAAACCTGGTTCATGAACAGATTTACTTTAGCTATCAAAAATAAATAAATTCCCAAACCTCCACTGCAGTTGAAACAGATATTTCAAATATTCCAAGAGAGACAAATACTCTGTTGTATCTCTAATGATTATGATATGAGCTTATGATTTGTACAAATCAAGCCATAATTACTGTGAATATCCTACTGGATTTTACAATAAGGAAAGAATGTATTTTCATGCTTTCCAGGTTTGAGATAAATATAATTGATTTATGATTAACATAACAGGTCTAGGCTTATCCTACAAATAAATTTTGTTTCACAGAGAAATGAGGATAAAGGCATTTTTCTAATTTCTATTGAAACAGGGTATTTTCAAGGCAGAACAACTAAGAGCAATGCTGATGAGGATTCCTGCTAGATGAACATGTGTCATCATTCATGCTAGATTGAAGTTCATCTGTTGTATGGCAGGAGAGGGATGAATGGGAGGTCAAAAATCTAAACAATAATGTGAATAAGGTTTTTTAAAGGACATAGTTTGGAAAGTAACATGCTTGGGAGAAACTTCCTCTCAGTTTACTACAAATTAATTAAGCAACACTGATCACTGGACATTTCTTGGGAACTAATGGGACTATTAACTATGGGTTGATAGTCCAAGTTCATGCCTTTGGCCACCAGTTCTTGGCAGCTTCTCATGCCATTGAAGTGTTTCAGACCAAGGCTTTTGTAGTTTATAATTTAAAAAAAAGGGTGCAAATATATTTTAAATTTTTGAAAGCTGTATCAATAAGTGCAATACTTATCCTGAAAGGGATGTGGATCTGATGTTGAGAAGACATCAAGACCCTCCAATTCCCATCAATCCCCCTGGAACTCTGTTCCTCAGCAGCAGATAAAGGCTCTGGCAAGCCTCACTGAACCCCAACCTCAGTTTCATGACTTTGGCAGACCAATTTGGATAACAACACAGAAGATTAATTACACTTTCAGGCATACTCAGCCTCCATGAACACCGCAATCAAATCACTGCAGTGGGTCAAATGTGCACTCATCTCCAGAAACTCTTGTTACACACAACCTTTGCCATAAAAGGTGTCTTGCAAGACCAAGCAAAATCGTATTACTTCAGGCAAGGTAAAGAAAAAGTTTCAGTGACCTGGTGGCTGCTAGCAAGGGCCTGTCCTCTCATTAAACCTGGTGGCTTACATTTTAAACATCTCTCTAGAGTACTGGATACTTTTGCAACAGCTCCTGCCTTGTTCAGCAGCAAGGAATACTCGGCAGGAATAGGATGCAGAAAAAAAAAAATCTATGAATCCACTGTTAGAAGGATAAATGTGGTTCTGGCCATCTCATGTGACAGGATGAAGCAAGCAGATAGTTGTCATTTCTGCGTCCATCTGAGCTCCTACTTTCTCCAAAGGTTGGACATGTCATCTGCAGCAGGATAACCACTCCATGTCTATGTCTGGCTCAAGTGCCAGTCAGCTACAGAGCTCCCTGGCATTAAGGATTTGTGTTCAGGGGTGTCCAAATTCCAGACACTAGCTAAACACTGACTAAACTGCCAGTCTGACTCTCAGTGGCATTGATGATAGCATTGGCTACATCTCATTTCTTTAAGACTTCCTCTGAAGCTTCCCTGCTCCCCTCCCACCCTGGGTTGGTTCCTGGCAGTACATAGAAACTAGCAATTTCACAAGGTCGTTTTAAACACTAGTCCTTATATCTAAAACCTCTCTCTTGTTAACTTTGCTAAAACATATGGCACTCAAGTGCTTTTTAAATGGCTATCAATGGATGCTGCACTTAAAGGGTAAATGTAAAAAGGAACAAACTGAACACATATATCACATACATTTTAGGGCTGAGACATTAAAGAGCAGAAGCTTAATCTTTGGAATTTTTCAGTATAAATAACTGGCCCTGCTTATTGAACTCGAAAAATATCTTCCACATTCTTACATGAAATGTTTTCTACCTACTGCTTTGAGGAAGAAAACTTCTCAACTTTCCACACTACCATTTTTGCTATTTTCTTAAGCACATGTGGCCTATTAAGAAAAGTTATTCCAGAGTATTACTCTGTTTTAAAAACAAGGAGATACAAGACACTGTGAGTGAACATTCTGCTTTCTTGAAAAAAATAATAATTTGGACAATTCATCTTGTCCACAGTTGTTGCTTTTATTAAGAATGACATTCTGATTGTTCCAGTTTGAACAAAATAATCAAGTTGGTAGCAACAAAACAACTATGTGGGGGTGGCAGCCTGCTTTGTGTGTTCCTTGCCTCCAGAAGGATTGAAATTATAGCCACTGAATAAAGGTAAGAGGCATATATAATGCACTTTACTGAACTTTGATCTCTCCATATATTTCAGATGTTGCTAGACAATGCTTGCACAATCTTTTAAGAGTGCAAAGTACTCAAACTCTGGTTTGAACAGTCCACAGTATTTATGAAGTGTTCAGACACTGTCTAAGCCAGTGTGCAATGAGATGGAGAAAGTCCTTTAGAAGAATTTTTCTTGTGTTCAATTTTAAGAGCGGAGAAGACACACCAAAATACATGAAATTATTTAAACATTTCTAGTTAGTGCTGTTTGTTGCCACACAGAATAACAGTTTCTATGAGCTGCAAGCTACAGCCCGCCAGCTGCGTGTACTCTGCACTTTACAGCCTCTCTCTTTATTGATTCATGAGGTCTGTAGGCCTTAATATACATTGTTACTTAAACCAAGTACCATGGCATTTAAAATGGATTAACACTACCAGGTTGCATCCCAAAGGTGGAGAATGCTTGGGCATTGCTCCCACTCCTGCAAGTGGGTCTGCTGAAGATCAGTGGTGTTACTCTGCCAGATTGAGCTGAGTCTGTCTATGTTTGCAGAGAAATTCCAAAATGCTTCTTTACTTTGTAGATGTCATAGAATTTTCTGAGCAAAGAAGATGTGTCCCTTCAGTTGGCAGCTCAGGGATATGACCATTGCTGCTCCAAACACCAGTAACAGCCAACCTCAAATGAGCATGGAGAGCACCAAGGGAACTGACTTCTGTGGAGACCTCTCACATCACATAGTACCAGTGTGAAGAATGACAGATAGCTGTACTCCCAGCTGAAGTGAGCTTCATGAAACTGTGATTTCTGAAAAATTGGGTATTTCATTATGAAGTATGCATCTATTAGAAAAACTCAGTAGAAAAAGGAATAAAACATATAAAAATTGAATTGGTCATATTTAGGTTTCCCTTCCTCTTCCATGCTTAATATAAGCTAAAGATTAATGCTATGGAGTCCAGCTTAATAAATGCATTGTCATGCAAAGTCTGTATAAGATGAATGTGTTATATGTTCACAAATGCAGAAGGGTGAATATTCTTTAATGCTTCTGCTGATACTCCAAGATTTTGCTTTTGGAAAGAAGGTGTGTGTATAGTATTAAGAAAAACAAGCTATAACTTTTGGCTTGTAATAGGCCTGTGAATTTTAACACCAGTGGGTGTTATGCTTTGCTTTTCTATTCATACTCCTGAAAAAGCTCTTTGCTATTCAAAATATCGTGCCCTGGTTTAGCATAAATGCTAGATTTAGTACTTATTCCTCAATTAAAAAAAAAAAAAGAAATTCAAATTTCATTATTTATTATTCATTAATTATTATTAGAAAGCTTGTTCAGGAATCTGAGGAAAAACTGGGTACCAAGGAACTGAATTAGAATTAGGATTCTGTGCCTATGAATTCTTTCCTCTTCTATCTCTGCCTTTAGGGAAATCTCGACTTTATTTTCCCGATGCGTAAAAGCCGACATATCTGCCAATTTTAATTAGATGGAGTACAACGCCTCCAGGATTGTAAGTGCCAAGCATTATTATAATCTGTGACCTTCAGCTAATGAAGGAGTGTCCTGCTTTCACATACAGCATGTTAGGTATTAGGCCGTGATGCCGTTTGAGTGCTCTGTCCTTCTGACACAAGCTGTGTATAAGGTTGTGTGTTGGTAAATCCTTGCTCACACCTGCACAACACTGTTGAAGTCTGTAAGGACAGTGTTTGGTGCAAGTCAAGCATGTTGTGCATGTTGTGATTTTATATTCAGCTTTTATGAAATCAAAGACTTTTACAAGAAGCTCTGTGACAGATTTCAAAGCAAAGGAGCATGATAACCTCTACCTTAGCATATCTCAAATTACAAGATCAAAAGCAGATTTGGACATGTTGGAAAAGAAGTTCAGCTCTGTGGGTGAAAGCCAAAAGAATTTAAATAATGTGCTTTGATATGGCCTTGGGACCTCCTGCAATTACCATGGAGAGCTACTAATTCTTCTTTATTTCTATCACTTTTTCATAGTTAAAAGTCTTTTTTCCTTTCTCCCCTAAAGCTCATAATGCAGTAAAGAAGTTGTTGGGAACAGTTAAATCAGTGTATAAATCCCCAGGAGAAAGAGTCTATCATACATTTTGCATATCTTAGGGGTTCAAGGACAGTGGGCAGGAATCTGATCTATTTTACAACAATTTAAACTCTGACTAATTTGAGTGAACTCACCGGTGTTCCTCCAGATGTCAGTTAGACTAACAGAGAGCAGAGTGGCTCAGGAAGTGAAAAATAAAGCAGAAGAACTGTGTCTTTCACTGCTGATGCTGTAACTTGTGACAGAAACCTTCTCTGAGGCAGCGATGTGCTGGTGTTCCAACCATGCTGAATTAATTTACTTTGGCAGTTACTTGATTGTTCCACTGTCTATTTATTTGAAATGGAAACCAAGTCATGTTGCCTGCTCCTTCTCCCAGCATATGATTAAATAATACATCTTCCAATTTTTGCAATCAATCACTTTCAGTGCTATTTTCCCAATGTGCACCATGTTACCTGGCTTTTGGAGAGGTTTCCATCTGAAAATAAATGTTAACGAAAAACTTGAAAATAAGAGAAAGTGTCTGCATTTGCAAAGTGTGAAGAATGTCTAAGTTGTTTCACGCATTTGCTTGGTCATTTACTGACAGCTGATTTGGAACACATGCTTCTCAGACTTCTCAGTGTCCTTCTCAATTTTGGGTGTAAGAGCCAGAGATTTTAGTGCCAGATAAGCTAACCTTGTTTTTCAAAAAGTCAGGACCTGTCATCGTTATAGACATCTCCTGGTTAGATAGGCACAGCCCTGTAACGTAGCTGTTCAATATCAGAGACAGATCAGACAAATGTTTGGTATTTTTATGGATTCTATTTAAATTGTTCTACAGTCAAACAAAGCAAAAAAACTAAAATAAGGTAGATAAGTGATAACTCACATCTGATGAATTGTATGTAATACTTATTAAAATGGATTTCAAATGGAAAGGAAATGTATTACAAGAATGTTTTGATTTTTATAAAGGTAACTTAATCTAATTGAAATATGTTTTCTCTCTTCTAAGTCCACAGCTCCCACATATTAGTGGACATCCTTAGATGAGTTATTTTAGGCTTACTTTAAAGATGTACAAACTGAGGTATGTAGCGTCCAAGATCAACCAGAAGGCCAGCGGAAGAACAAATAATAAAGTTTGCGAACTGGGAATAAAACTGAATAAGGGCCATATTTGAAACAAAACAAGCCCTCAGGTAGGGAAACAGGTGGCCACTGGCTTAATTCAAATTCTGACAAAGTTCCCTTCCCTATTGAGGTACAGCTATGTCTGCCAACATTAAAGGATGGGCACAGATTCTGTCAGCAATTGATTTACCTTGGGCTAGTGCTTCATTCATCTCCAGAAAAGCTGCAGTAAAGCTACCTAATTGATCAACTCATCCCTCAGGAAAAGTGCTTCTGTCAAAAAAGGGTCTGTCATTCTCATTGGGATGGGATTCCCTCTCCTTGCCAAGAAACCACCTTTCTCTGTTTCCTACATGGCTTGTGTCTCTCCCCTCTGTCCATGCTGACCTTTTGGTCCTTTCTTGGCATAATATCTGCCAGTATCCCTTCCTTATCACCTTCACCTTGTGCCTCTTTGTGGTTTGGACTCCAGCCACTGATTCAGGCTGCTGTTATTGTCTCCTTCTTCTTAACCTGTTTCATTTGGTAGCACAGAAACTGGCCCTATGTTCATCATCATTAGCATTTCCCACATTTTTCTTAGTCCCTCTATAGCTCCACTCATTTTGCTGGTAGAGAATTGATGCCTTGAGGGAGGACCACTGCCTGATTTCAAGGTACTTTGGCACTGCCATTGTGTGAGGCACCATTCAAAGCCTCAGGCAGGGGTGATGGAGGATTCTTGCACCACTCACTTCTGTAGTAGCCACAACCTGGTCTCTGGCTGCAGAGCTGTCAAACCTTCATAAGCATTGCAATCACAAATTACTGAAGAGCTGTTTTTTCTGAAGCTGGGCCCACATCCAACACCTCTCTTATTTGACATTTAAAATCTCAGGGATTGCACATGCACACCTATTCCAGCTGTGGGTGTAAAAGGTACCTCAGACAAAACAAGTGAGATCATTTTTCTGGAGAAGACTACAAATCCTACAGACTTGAATGAAGCAACCTGACAGACAGCTGACACATGCAGAAGGCTCATCAGGCTTTGGAGAAAAAATTTGCAGTTTTGTTGTCTGACTTCCTAGAGATGAAGGGACAGAGCCTGGGGAAATGTAACTTGGGACAGTGTTGTTGCAACAGTGAGAGCTACATTATCACACTTCCCAGAGGAGCAAGTTTTATGTCTTACTGCAATGTTAAACCTTACTTAAGTGTCTGAGTGAGTCAAATGAATAAAATGAGAACTTTAAATGGAAAATTAACCAACCAAGGAGATGAATAGTTTCAAAAAAAGTGTTTGTCGTTAATCCTTTTTATTCTTGTCATCAGGGAAGACTGCCACGGCTGCAGGGCATGTACATCTCAACCCACTGACATGCTTACCTGGAAGTGAAAAAGCAAGGGGTGAAACCTCCACTGAACTGGCATCTAAATTACACCTTATTAAACAGAAAGGTGACATTTGGAGCATATGAGTTGGGACTTGCTTTTTTCAGCATCTGAACATTCATTTATAAAACTGGTTCTCTCGTTATTGTGTCAAGATGAGAGATTTCCAGCCAGGTAGCTGACAGGTTAGACAAAGAGTTCTGTTCAGTAATAAAACAGTCATTCGGGTATTATCCAGTTTTCCCTCCAGCATTTGTACAAAGTATATGAGCTGTGCTTGGGCCTGATACACTCTTTATCTTATCCAGGATTTGATAATTTTTGCTAGGAAAGTGGAGATGTTTCAACTAGCACTGGAGTATGTGAATGAAAGTAAGTGGGTCAACAACATTTCACTCTCAGGAAGGCTGGTGACATGTTCAGTTTATCCATCTGCTTCATTTGTTTATCAGTCAATTTAATGAAATGAGTGTTGACCGTATGGGTGCCTCAAAAGGTGTGGTGCAGCTTGAGTAGGAGTTTACACTCTGTGTTTACTTGGATGACAACTGCCAAACAGTCAATCCATAAAGATGCAAAGTGATTCCTTTTTCCTCTCACTCCCTCTTATCCCCAGCCCTCCAGTGGCTCTAAAATTACACCACTAACACTCAGCCAAGCAGGACCTACACTGACTAGAAACCAGCTAGAGCAAATAATCACATTGTAGTAACCAGGAATTAAAAATTGCAACCTTTTTAGCTTCTGCAGTGATCTGTCCTCATCAGTTGTGTATATGGGTAAAAGTGTGGTCAAATGACTTTGGCCGAGACATGCAGTACAGATCATAGACACTGAAAGCAAAACAATTCACTGGAAAAACCTTTGTATCTCATGCGTTTTGGATTTCATTGCTTTTGGTGTTTATTATGCTGCTAGAGATGGAGTTCTGTATAAAAGGATTGCCAAGTGACACAGCAAGAAGATAGGCAGCCTATCAGCAAGACAATAGATACCAAAAGGCCACCTTATAAAGAGGTCACATTCTTCTGAGAAACATGAATATGATGCTTTAGCAAGCACTCTTAGATTATAACACTATCTAATGATCTTTCTAAGATCTAATGATCTTTCTAATGATCTATACCACTTCTGTCTAAAAAAGAATATCTGGTATTCGTTGTGCACGAATTACTGGTAATGGCACAGACATTCTCACAAATAATTTGAAATGGAAAAAGGAAGGAATTGCTCACTGCTGCTTTCAAAACCTGTATTTATATTGCATATATATTTGCAACCCTATCAACTCAGGTAGCAAGTAACACAACTCTCCCTGAGTATCTGCAGGGGCGTACTTATCTGTAGTTGACGATCACGGGACTGGGAATGCCAACACTTAATTTCTCAAATGCCAGAAACCTTTAACTGTCAGCAAAGCTAATAAAATAAATCATACGTGTATACTGAAGGAGTGGTATGTATGGGAGGAATGGATACAGTGATTTCAGTTCATACTGGTAACAATGGTAAATCTGAATGGATGACTAACAGGATTTGTGAAAACATTTCCAAAGTAATCTCTGTTACACTACTCCCCTAGTGTACAAGACCATCTAGGCAAGAGGAAAAATAGGCACTCAATAAATAGTTTAAAAGAGATGGGAAAATACCTTGACACAATGCTGGAGAACTTTTGGTGCTGCATTTAAGCAAAGTCAAGCCAGAGCTGCATCTGAGACGAAAAATTGGCAAACTACTACATCTGACAAAATTGGAAACTACGTAACCAGCAGCTGGAAGAAGACCAACATACAGTGACAATTCCAGGAGAACAAAGATATTTGTTAGAAACTAATGGGACTGCCATAATTTAACAGGCAGTAATAAAAGTTCAGACAGAAGGTACAAATGCCCAGGGGAAGGAGTAGTTGATCAAGTGTTACAGTACAGTAGCCACCAATATGTCTTGTGCAAGTTCATGTCACAGTGTACAGAGGACAACCTGCAATGATTTAACACTAATGATCCTAAAGAATCCAAAGAATTTAAAGAAGCCCTAGACAATCACAAAGCAAAAAGTTATGGACGTAAATGAAAGAATCTAAGACAGAAACAGAATGGTAAATTTTCATTGAGAGCAATACACCAAGCAACGGGATGTATGAAGGATTTAATTTGATGAATTTAGTAAGGATTTGATTTTCATTTCTGTGAACACAAAAAATCCTAGAGCCTGCTTTGATGCCCAGTTAAATATTAGGCTAGAAAATACAATCATACAGACATCTGGTAAGAAATTTTTAAGTACTCAGTAATTGTTTAAACCTTGTGTAACCATTGCTGATCTTTGACGAAAATGAAACAAGCCAGCTCTGAAGACTTTTAAACTGGCATCAATCACACACACAGTTACTGCAACCCGCCTCCAAACCTCCTCCATAAAATAGTTGGTACAAAATTAGAGACTATTTATGACCAAGCTGAAGAATAAGAAACTAGTTATATATTTTCATAACTTGCAGTTAAAAAAAAACTACAATTACTTATATACCTCAATTGCTTCCCAAAATAATAGCTGAAGATAAATTACAACTTCACTGACAACACACTGTAACCTTTTTCAAGTATATTTATTGCATATTTTAGGAATTAAATGCTTCCAAGATATTTAAATGTTTTTCCACATTGGGCTATAACACAAAACTTTTTATGGGTATAAACCATAGCTTTGATGTGAAATTAATTCATTCATGAAGTTTAGGTATGGTTTATTATTGCAGCTGAAATGTCTGCCTAGAGGAAAATTAATATATTTAATATTTTTTTCCATAGAATCATCTCCATAAACTAGAATTGTTTGAAATAAGCCTGATCCTAAAGAGATGTGAAGGAGATGCTATTTTTAACATGGGAAGCAAATCATAGCTTCCAGGGCTTGACTTCCCAAATCCCTTTTAAGTTTCTCATTTAGTTTCAGACTGCTCTGTTTACTAGATCTTTTTCTCAAGCAAACCTATGTATGTGTTCTATGTATTTGCTGGGTGAGTGACATGACTTTTTGATCTTTCTTAATTCCAGTCCAAACCAGCGAGGCATTCTGGCAACCTGAAAATGAATTAAAATGATCCACACCTTCATTTATGAAAGAGTATTGTAAATCAATATTTATGCCTTGTTAAAACAAGACCCTTAAATAAATGCATAATTTAATTACATCCTTATTTCCTGAAATATAAACTCTCAACTATGTGGAAAGAATCTGTTTTCCCAAGTTGCTTTTGCCTGTTTCTTTCCTTACTTTGAAATTTACACAGGTACTGGAAAATATTCACAAAGGTGTTCAGGACATGGATTTCATGGGGCAATGCACAGAGTGACAGCACAGTGCTGCTCTGGGCACCTTGGAGAGAGAAGCTGAGTGAATTTGCACAGCTCCAAAAAGCCACGAGGGGAGATTATTGAAGATGATGGCAAACTCCCGAGGCTGGGGAGCCTCAGCAAAGCCCTGGGCCTGAATTTTGCTGTATGCAGAAGTACCTGGGTTTGTCTCCACTGGTTGTGTATTGTCAATGTTGAGTTACAAGCCCATTTCCTCTTTGCAGTATCAGCTCATGGATTTCCTTTTATGTTTGTGATGCCTTGCTAGGGAGCACCTGTCTGTGCTGCTTTCCTCATTTCCTTTAAAATGAGATTAATAGATAGCAGCCTGCCTCTGAGGCACCCGGCAGGACGGTCTCCTTTGTACAACGCTTAGATCTTGTAAAAGCCTGATTTAATGCTGTCAGACCCAACAGAACCTATTCCTGTTACCATTTGGGGTGTCTTGGAACATATGACAGAGAAAGTCCTGTTCTCAGCCCCACCAGGGCTATAGCTGAACTTCTCTGCTTACAGTACTGGAACAGCTCTGCATTTAGACCCACTAGTTAAGAGCAGAAAATAAGAATAAGGGTTTGTTGTCTGAGACTCCACAATTTCTATTTACAAAACTCACAGGAGTGTGATCTGGCCAAATGTTTCTTCAAGAAAAAATCTGATACGCCAGGATTCCAAAATTTAACAAAAACCATGACAATTTCCATTGTGATAAAGCACTCCGGATCTACCAAACAGTAGTTTAGTCATGCCCAATTTTTGTTACCTTCTAACAGAGATGCCTTAAAAAGTCTGTATCTGATCTAATACAGTATTTTGATGCCAGACTATCAAATATTTAGATAATTGATCATTTTAGAAGTATAGAACACTACATAAGTGTGTGAAGTAAGAACTAAATTATAAGTTATGCAAAGCACAATAGTTTTGAAAATATGTTGTCTACTATTAAAAAAGGAATGACCCTACACAATTTCAGAGACCTTTTTTCTACAAACATTAAAAAAGAAATTCTGGAGGAATTGCCAAGTTTACAAATATGCACACACATTCCACATATGGATATGCTTTAGTAATCATCTTTACAAACCTTTTAGGCTACACATGGCTCTAATAAATAACCCATTCACAAACAATATATTATCATCTAAAAAAAAAAAAAGAAAAAAAAGCCCAAACCCTTTTCATATACAGCCCAACAGTTCTAGTGTTCACTTTCAACCCCCAGCTCCATGATCAATCATTACGTCAGTGCTCATTTTTCATGGTTTGGTGTTGAACAGCAAATGGAAAATGACTGAAAAAATTAATATTGTCTCTAACAATGAGCAAAGCTCAAGAAAAAACTCACAAGTGACACAGCTGAGGACAGTCTGCCCTCTATAAGTTGCAAATGTAATAAAATCTGAATGTTTGTTCTCCTTTCTTTCTGAACAGAGTTCATATGGGCCAAACTGCATGACGGGAAGGCCCCAATGTCAGTCCCTTTGTGTAAATAGTAAACAGCTGCACTTGAATGTTTTACCCCTTGAAGAAGTAAAACTTATTAGCTCAAGGTTAAGAGCCTTGCAGAAGGTTAGCCCAGCTACTGCAGAGCTGTGAAATATCATCCTTTGGCTATCCACTGACACACACACAGGGGCTGAGTTATGTGGTATGGGCAATGCAAGCTTCACCACTCAGAAGACAACAAAAAGCTGTGTTCCCCAACCACCAAAATTATTGGGACAATAACAGCTTCTCAGTGGTAAGACCCTTTCTCAGCCTTGATCCCTTGAGTTTTCTTCACTCCTGAGTCTCACTGAACTCAGCCACTTCTATCCCAAATGTATGTTCCTTGTGTCCATGCAAGCCAGGTTAGCCTGGTTAGTGTTTCATGCAGGGGTGGATGAAAGGCAGGAGGAGTAGCAGGAAAGTCCAGAAGAATATGGCCAAGTGGCTCAAGGTGTTCTCTGCCTGTGTGTGAGATCCTGTGTATCACTCCATGCAAAGGCAGGTGTTATAACAGGGAAAGACAGTAGTACTAATGGCAGCTGGGTAATTATGACTTTCTGGAAGTTTTTTTGAAACTTGGGTGCCCTTATGGGAGCAAATGACAAAGCCTTTCTGTACTGTGGATGTGCGACTGAAGCAAGAGACAGTGTGGTGCTGGGACAGAAGGGGAGGAGGGCCATGAGAGAGCAAGTGCTGAGGAGCAGTTTTCTGAGCTGGGAGGTAAAGGCACGATTGTGGCTGTGCTGTCTGCATTTCCCCCACTGTGGTGATGCACATGGTGTGGAAAAAGCGATAACTCATTCCCCCACCATTCTCCATTTAAATCTGTACCTGATTTGTCTAGCCAAAGTGCAGTATATCATGTTCATTCATGGCCTGTCTTAATATTTCTTCTACTAAATCACACATTAAAATAATAGGAAGGCATAATCTGGCAAATATTTCTTCCTCAAAGTTATTTTTATTTTACATTTAATAAGAATTCAAATCTGACTTCTCAGATTTGTCCGAGTTAACAAGAATATGCGCCTTTTCCTTGTCATGTAGGACTCAAACTTCTCATCTCAGTCTAAACATGCCCAATTTTTGTTTTCTTCTAGTACCAACACATCAGACATCCAGCCTAGCCCAAGATATGGAAGATGTATTTTCCTTGGCAAAGAAATAATTTTGAGCCTGATTGATGCCAGACCCTAGGCAGTACTGATTATTTCTCTTTTTGGTGGTATGCAAAAGTCTTTCATCAAAATTAAGGCCCAGGGCATTTAAATCCTGATATTTTTTAGCTGAATATGATCATGATTATGTTTCTGGCACACTGAGCAGCTTTTGTCACAAAAATAAAATGTTTGTGTAGCTCTATTTTCAGTCTGTATCATCATTGTTTATCCAGTCCCTAACAACAGAGTACACTGCTTATGAAAATCAGTGTGCTTAAGGTACAGAGATAATTTTGGCTTTCTACAGCTTCTTGCAAACTGCTCTAGTAGTCATTTCACACACAAACGCTCCTTGTTTGATTGATGAACTATACCTCCAAGTGCAGAAAGCAGGTAACACAATGAAAACAATGAATTAATAAAATCCTAAAAAAAGCCATCTTTCTCATAAGTCTTCCTCCCTCAGAGCAGACTACACAATGCTATTTCCCAGACAGAAGAGAAAGTAAAAAGGAACCTTGAGCTGCTGAGGTTTCAGTTGCCCTGGACTAACACCATCCTTATGTCCTTCTTCTAAGAACATCTTGGGTTTAGACTGGAGCACTGCACTTTCTTGAAAGTGAATCAAAGCACAAAGGATGAGTTTTGGTAATGGCTGAGTAGTACCAACCCCTTGTGTAAGTTCAACAGGAATGACAAAGCACCTCCCTACTGGCAGGAATGACAGCAGGTTCTCCTTTTCTTCCACAAGAAGTGGTGTTAATGGTCTGATCTCAAGTTCTGACTTTTATAAGCGGCACTGCATTAATTGTAGCTGTAGATATAACTGTAGGCAGTCTCTTACTACTGGTCCCATGAAAAATAGCCCCAGCAAACCCAGGAGCACTGAGCTCTGTAGCACTTAACTGGAATATGGTTAGAAAGGAGCAGGACCCTCTGCCTGTTGTGTGCTGTGCCTGAGCTCACTGCAGTTTGAGTACCCCCATGGGATACAGGAGTATCCCCATGTTTGGAGACATGGGATAACATGCTCCTTGCAGGCAAAGCACTGAGCAGGTGGGCAGCCACATGTCACACTAGCCTACACTTCCAAGTGACCTTCACTAGCAAGCCCCTGCACAACATATTGCATTAATCCTTTCTGGAGGTCACAAAACCAGGGCTAAGTGGGCTGCGGTACAGATCCAAGAGAAACAGTTGCAAATGCCTAGCCAGATGCAGATGGAAAAATGTGCTTTTCATGTAGCCAGTTCAGAAGGCTGAATAATTTATTAGTGCATCACATGCCATTTTTCAAAACTATGCCACTTTGAAGGAAATCATATATTTCAAATTATAAGCAGGTCCTGCTAACAAAGTGGATCACAAATGCCAAAGCAGACAAACCATTGTGTGTCCACCAACTCCACACCAAGTGACTTTGATTACATCACTGCCAGTGGAGAGCTCAGAGAGAAACAAGCATATCACAGGAATGAAATAATTACTGCTGGTTACTTCAAGCACAACTTGGTGTGCTCAAACGTTGATCCAAAGGCCTTGACCCTTCCTGCAGTGCCCCCAGAACCTTCACCCAGCCTCTCAGTAACAGGCTATCAAAGGCTGCATGGTGGATTAATTCCAGTGGCTTTTCTGGAGCTGAGCAAGGCTGACAAATGAAATACAGTTTGCCTGTCTCAGTGTGGGTATTGTTTTCTGCACTGTAATGCAGCACAGGTGTTGCAGGCCAGGAGGAGATGCACTGGCAAAAGTGTGATAAGGGGACTTGTGAAGGAAGGCACGCCATGGAAACTTGGGGAGACGAGGTGAGACAAAGGACCCCCTTGGCCCCTGAGGGTGCTGCTGGGCCCTTGGCATTCCCCCAAGACAGCATATCTCTAGGTACCATATGGTTTGAGGATGAACTTCCTGTGCTTCTAAGGAAGGAGGAAGCGCCTACGTATGGAGAGAATAATTGCTTCCCTCTTCTGCTTCTTCTCCTCCTGTGCCCCGGGCATCAACTTTACACCACCATAAGAACGAGGTGAGGTCTGATCTGTAAGGAGGCATTTGTAGATAAAACTTTGGCTGAAATGCATGGGAGAGCAGAGGGCAAATAAGAACACAGGATAGCACCCTAGAAGCACATGGTGTATCTTACAACAACTACAGCCTTGTTGGCATTGGATAGAAAAATGGAGAGTGAGTTCAGAGGGCCCCAGATCATCGGAATCACGTTTATTCTGGCTTCAAGAAGCATCTGTCCTTTGTTTGCACCACACTGGTTTTGTAGTTGTGAAGGAGTCTGTGCTTTTGTGGCTGTACAAGCAATGACAGATTTGTTACTATCCACAGCCCAGCCCAGCCTGCCTTATCATACAGTTTTTACTGCAGAGAACCGTCTCAGGAAATCTGTCAGTCCTCACCAAAAAATATTACAGTACATGATGAGCATTATTTGCAATTGAAGCATAACGTGAAAAATGGAGGCAATTTTGTTGCAACGCATTACACTTCCCAAAATATAAGAATCTATGCTATTTCTATTAAGTTAATTAGAATTCAATTCAATTTTCACTAGTGAGGATAGGGCACTGAGTCAAAAATAAAAAAAGGAAAAGGAAGAAAAGATGAAAGGGCCTGAAGTCTGAGAAAGAACTAGTCTGTGGAAACTCCACCTAGAGGCAGATTTTCACACACATCTGTCAAAATAAGCAGCACAATATAGGCTCAGTTGAGGCAGTGGTGTGGTAACAAAGCCACTCAGTACATGCACAGGTTGATACATTGCTCCCTACCCTCATTATACCCACAGTCTGCAGATTACATGTGTGACTCCAGACAATATTTTTTCATTAGCAATCTGGATATGGTTACTCAGAGAGCTTTAGCCATGTCCTAATGAAAAACAAAGAAACCCTGCTGGTGGTCAAAAGTAAACTAGTTCTCAGGAAATTAGAAATTATATGCAGTAATGTCTGTGTCACATGCTTGTCTAACTTCTCTGAAGAAACTGCTCATTGACAAGCACAGGTGTAGTTCTCTTGGGTTGTCTTTTTTTTTTTTTATTTTTTTTTTTTTTTTCTTTTTTTGTTACCAGGGCCAGAATCACACTCAAAAGGCTGTCATTAGTCTCTAATTTGGGCTGAACTGGTAAGATCTGGCCCTTATTCTAGGACAAACATCTGGACTTGAAGTAAAGATCATTCATTTATTTCTTTCAGGAGGTAACCTGAAATGCAGAATGACAACTTAAAAATCCTATCTCAATTAATACATTCAATGAAATTACCTTAAAACTAATAAAATATCCTTTTTAAGTAGTACCTCATAAAAAAGGTTATATAATTTTACATAATTTGATACAGAATTAGCTATTCAGTCTCAAGGTTTGAACTCATCTTTTCACAAAAGTTGCAGTGGGATATCTCAGCTATTTTGCTGTGCTTGCAATGTCAATGGAGGTGACCTTTCTGGGTCACATTTTTAGAGCTGTTCAAATGCTTAATTTCAATGAAACCAACCTTTAAGAAGCTGCCAACTTCTTTATGAATTAAGGCAGGAAAAGAAAGAAAAGGAAAGAAGGGAAAGAAAGGAAAGAAAGGAAGAAAGGAAGGAAGAAAGGAAGGGAGAAAGGGAGGGAACAAGGGAGGAAGGAAAGAAGGAAGGAAGGAAAAGAAATAAGCTGATTTGAGGTGTTTAAATTAAAACATGTCAGTGCAGACTATAGGCCCCTTCTCTTCTTTTCAACTGCTCTGTTTCAGTGTTCTACCCAGGATGACAACCTCAGCCTTTGGGCTGCTCCACTCTCCCTCTGAGCAGGATTACACACTTCAGCTTTCACCAGGGTATTGCACTGCACTCACACAGTTTGTCTCCCTTTCCAGTTATAAAGCTCCTTTGGGAATTTACATTAGCAAAGGTGTGACCACATGCATTCTGCAGTAAACATGTCCCAGTTAGTCTCTTGTTTTGCTTTTACGTTAATGGAAGTCAGAGGATTTCTCTGACACCCCACCAGAGTCAGTCAAGAGTGAGAGAAGTTAAGCTCTTCATCCATACATGGTAAAACCCAGGTTTAGTATCAGATCAGGAAAAACAGACTCATGGGAAAGTCAGTGCAGTAAGTCCATACGACATTTTGAATTTTTGTTTTGATTTTCTTTTTTTTTTTTTTTTCCTTATTTCAGTTCCTCTAGGAGCCATACCAAGCCCCTTCCATTGCCACCTGTGGAACTTACTGCAGAAATAAAAGTAAACCTATGGCTCAAAAGGACAATTGTAATCTGAAGGGCATTTTCCAGTATATCCCAATTAAAACATAACTGAACTGTTAAGTTCCAAACTGATTAAAGGAAATCCCTCTTCCTAACTGGCTTTCTAAATATTTCATTGTTAAGCATTTTATGGCAAGGAAGCATTTCTAAGCAAGCATATGCATAAGTTTTAGGCACAAGGAATAAAAAAATTAACACTGTCACATCCTGATAAAATACAGCTGATTTCTATATTGATTTGGTATAAATTTTCCTTCCTCTTCTCTTTTTTCATCCTCCTGTTTTACTGAACAAAAATGATTTCTATGGATTCATTAGATATGTCCCAGATTCACTGTATTATTGGCAAAAGCCATATTGAAAAGGACTTTGAAAAATAACTTATTTCCAGTGGATTCAGCTTTCCAAATTCCAAATGCTCACATCTCTATTTACTGTTACTTTAAATAGCTTCATTTCTGTGGATGGCTGATGAGTTTCCCAGATGGAATATAAAGCTTTATGTAGCTCTTGAGGTTCTCCTTTTGCTCTTCATGAAGAATAAAGGAAGAAAAATAGCTTTCAACTGGTAGGATTTTATGAAAAATAACTGTTCAGAAAATGGAAACATTTTCAGATAAAATGACCAGCTGAAGAATGTTGGCTGTAAAATATTTGGTTTGCTTCAATAAAAGATTTTAACTAAAGATCAGATTATTTCTCTGCACAAAGGAAAGTCAGCAGCATGACAGTACCTGATGGATTAAACGAGTGCATAGTGCACTCTGTTGTTTCACTGCTTTTTCTTAAATCACTTAAAGCACAGCTGCTGCATGACAAAGAGTTGTGAAGAACATGCTCTGCCCTTGAAATCATATTATTTTCATTCTAAAACAGCAAGTTAAATAAAAAAAAAGGTCATGCTTCTTCTCTATTCAGACAGCTTTTCATTGAAGAACCTGAAAAATAATTTTTCATTGCAGCTTTGGCTACAACCCAAGCATTGAAACCAATGGAAACACTTGCAGAAGTCCAGCTTGTGATTCTACCCCCTGTTATAAGAGCCTTCCTTTTACAAACTTGATTTTTGGGTACATTTTCTTTGGAGAGTTCTAAAGATTTCCTGAAATTCTTGGAAAAAAAACCAACAGAAGTGAGAAATAAAGAACTGAATAAAGATGGAGTGTTTGTCTCTTAGTTCAGAGAGAGCAACTAAGCAAGAAAGATGTCATCTGGCTAAAAGATGTTTTTAAGTGTCATGGTTAAAGGGCTTGCTCAAAAGACCACTGAAATGAAAAAAAAAAAAAAACAACCCCAAAACCAAACCCGAAACCCAAACAACCCTTAGTGTCTTTCATGCATTTTGAAGCAGGACATAAGCATGAGGAAAAAAGCCACTAGAGTTTCAGACTAATCTTCTGTTCACATTTGGGATTAAACTCTGCTCCATATGAGACTGCTAAGGTCCATAATAAATAGTTTGAGGCTACCACAAAGATGGAAAAGCAAGGGAGATTAGGGGCACTCATTTTTATTTCATTTGTTCATAGCATATCCTGCAAGACAACAACAGAAAGGGGGAACAACTTTGTATTTATTATTATGGCTGAGCGGCATGTAATAAATTATGGAAGAAAAAAAGGCTGAGGGATAATTGACTGAAAAAACAAATGTCAGTTAAAGTAAACACAGCAGTTTCCACTGAACCTATTTGTAAAAATGTCAAAGGAGTTGAGTTGTTTTCCTTCACAATATTTGTGCTGGTATAAAGGGACTGTGGTTTAATTAAATTTCCCCACAGAGACTAGGTATTCCACTAGATGTCACTTTGAGACTTTGCTAAGATGAAGGACAGCATCCTGATCAACGGATGCAGCATCCCTCCCCCCCGCCCCCAATGCAAAGAGCTGGGAGCTGTCTTGCAGCAGGAGCCCTGGGTAGGATGTAACCCTGGGGTGAATTAAGCACAATGACACTGCTTACAGATGCATGACCACCTGCCAGGA
This sequence comes from Peucedramus taeniatus, assembly GCA_013400575.1. Lineage (NCBI taxonomy): Eukaryota > Metazoa > Chordata > Aves > Passeriformes > Fringillidae > Peucedramus > Peucedramus taeniatus. The sequence goes on from WBNO01033501.1 coordinate 73,941, forward strand.
GAAGAACTGCCATCATGTGTACCAGCAAAGATTATCCAACCACTAAAATATTTTTTACTGCTCCCAAGGGAAGGAGTGAGGAGACTACTGTCTTTGCCACCAATCCATCCTGCCCTCCCTTGCAGTGACAGAACAGGGTCAGGCTTGGCATGAAGTGGGATGGCTTTTGGGCAGCTCCCCATGGCTTCCACAGGAGATCTGATGGATCCAAGCAAAGTACTGATCCAGAAACTGCCTCAAATGCCTCTCATCCCTCCCCAGCAGGAATCAGGTAGTAGTCCTGATGTAGGTATGTCTTCCCAGACCACCTTACATGCAGTAGAAAGCAAATTAAAACCTTCGCCAAAACAAGGAAGTAAATGACCTGAACCTAGTTTTGGAGCTGCCCTGTTCTTTTGGCAACCAAACATTTAGCTAACACACCAAACAAAGGATGTCAAGGTTTCTCTAAATATCATATGCAGAATATTGAATAACAATAGGGAAAGAAAAATATAGAATGCTTGTTCTTTTAAAGGTAGGTGAAAAGTGAATGACATGTCTCTGTTCCCTGTAAGGCAATAAAAGAGTCACCACAGTGGCAGAACCCTGCCTTTTTAGCCCAGTCTAAAGAGGCTTAATATTACTCAAAAAAAGTGAGAGCAAACCTAGACAAAATCCACTTCATACCCTCTAACAATGCTGGCACACAGATGTCTCTGCATGGAGCAGGACATTGTGTTTGCACCTACACTCAGCTGTGATAATCACATAGAATAGGCTGCTGGGACAAAAAGATCCAGGAAATGTTAAAGAAAAAAAAAGAAAGAAAAAGGCAAAAAGCACAAAGAAATATGTCTGCTCATGAAATACACTCTACCACATCTACTGCCAAGGGTGCCTGCCCAAAGCTCCAGCAAGCTGCATACTGTTTGTGTTGTCAACAAGCAGCAGCTTTTGTACCTATGCACGTTTGTTTACTAAATATATGAAAACAATGGAGCTCAATTAAAAGTAGATTAGCCACACATGTACCAAAGGAATGCGTACTTAACTGACTGTGGTGAATCTGGCTCCTGTTCAATCCCCTGGAGAGGCTGCTCTGGCATGTCTGCTGAGGCCTCATTGGTCTCCTGTCTAGGCACAGCGGTGGTTATGGCTCCTCGGGAATATATTAAATGGATTGTATAATAACCATTGGGCAGATGTTGGAGGAGCAGAAGTTTGCTGCAAGGCACAGATGGGGCAGCAGATTATCCTGGGAAGGCAACCATGAGTTGATGGGTTCATTTCCATTATTGCTTGGCAACGCACGGCGTGCGTCACCAGACAGGCTGGAAAACCCCCTTCAAGGAACCAAAGCGAATGTTTGCACAGGGAGAACATTCATACAGGAATACTGTCAACTCTGCAAGCCTATGGGAAGAATGGCTGAGGAAGTTTCTACTTCTGAACTTATTAATGAGAAAAAGAGAGTGTGCAATCAAGTAAAATAGCAGGCTATGAAAGCATGAAAGCACCTGAAAAATTACAGAATTAAGTACATTTCCTGCCAAAGTCTCCAGGTCCTTACTAACTGAGTCCTTCTAAATAACAATCTGAATTAGAGCTGTGTCCAATCTGGTCCTAAGCAATTCCTTCAGTCAAAATATTTTAAATAAAAGTTTTTCAAAGAAATCCAAGCTTTATGATGATTTAGGTCAAAATCTTTTGGTAGTTAGGTAATTGATACAAGATTAGCAACTATTAGTTTGAGATAGATGCTTAAAAAGCCACTTCAGTGATTTTTTTTTTCAGATTCTCTTGGAAGGGCTCAGATAAATAATATCCCACTTTATTTATTTTTAAATTCAAACCTATGGAAGAATGGTTTTAGATTTATTTTACTTACCAAACCCGTACCTTCTATTACTTAGACATTTATGATTAAGATGATAATTTCAGTGACAAACTGACATAAAAATTACCGAAATTGTATATTAATTAGATAATCATCTCATAAAAAGGTTTTGGCTTTTTTTTTTCTATACAAAGAAAGCCATCTCTTGAGGAGATTGCTTCTCATGTGAAAACATTTTATTTAGCCATAATTAATTGTTTTGTTGCTACTGCGGATGAACACAGCTTCAGAAATAATCATGAGGCCACAGATTTGTGTGGCACTGCAGAAGTATTTCTTGTATGTGACAGCTGGTTTGCTGGGGAGCCCATCCCAGTTTTTGACAATAAAATTACAACACATATCTGCAATGCTATATTTGAAGCACTCTACAAAGAATTAAGTAGTCATTTTACCAAACCTACCAAAATGGTTTTTGTTTGTCCACCCAATTAATCCAGGTGAGTCAAGAAGATGATAGGGGATACTCCCCAAAAGAAAAAAAATCAGTGTTTATTAGATGCACAATCAGAAACTCATACTAGTGGTATCCTATTCTAATGGTAAAAATGAATTCTCTTTTCTTATTAAGGTAACTAAACTAGACTCTAATATTCTAATTTAATGTCCATAAACTCCAATAATTATCCAATTTTTTCGAATAAAATCTAATATGATTAGCTAATGTCATTAACTTTGCTAAAAGTCAGGTAGGCTCTAAACAGAAAGAAAATGTTTTTTAAAACAATCCCACAAACCTAAACTTTCAAAGAAATGCTCAGTTATACCATCAACATAGTTACAGAACTACTTTCATTTTCTAACATTCAATTGTTTTGCTAAGTGTTTCTGGAATATGGAAAGAAAATGATGTAGAGGAAATCCAGGCTCCATGTAAATCAATGGAAATTTACAGGCTTCACTGGAGCCAGGGTTTTACCATACTAGGAATGACAACTCTAGGCACGTATTAAATTTCCATACGGATTGTTGGGTCTGCATCCTGTATTTTGTATAGTGCTTACTTTCCTATAAACAGTTTCCTTGGCATTTGGCACAAAGAGTAGATAGTGTGTTTTGGGCCATGGGGAGTGTGGGAAAGATAGCACATTTGTTTCATAAGATATACAGCATGTTCCTATTTTCAGATCAGAAATAGTCCCAATAATTTGATAGGACTGGCTACATATGGGGAGATGGTGAAATTAGAATCTTTATGAAATGGAGTAAAAGGCTTCTTTATGCATTACTACTTTCAGAGAAGCAACACATGCATCTTTTGTGTTCTATTTTGTGTTCTCAGTTACCTATCTTATGTCTGATGTGTGCAGAAAGTGACAACTTATAGAAAAGAAGGATGTTTCATGTATACCTACACACACACACACACACACACACACACACACACAAGGAGAACACATACATCTATTTAAGATGGAACCACACAGTACTTCAGAATAACAGTGATCTGATCAAGTCTGACCAGCAGATTTAATAGAAAATAATTATGAAGACAATAGACTGTATTTTAAAATGGCAAACATACTGATATTTGACAGACTAATCTATTCAGTTTAGTGTATAGTTCTAGAAATTATTATAATATCCACTTCCAAATATCCTGTTAAGTAAAAAGAGATACCTTTTCCAGGCTCTGGAGGCAAACTATATTCCAAAGTGTTTTCAGATTAAAAAATAAAATCATTTCACTGGTCTATTCAGGCACTGCCACTGGGAAGAAAAACACCCATCAGACAATAGAATGATACTCTCCTGAATATCCAAGTACACATCATTTATGCCTACAAGCATGTTAAGTTATATCCTTCATTCTCACACTGAATGGTCTTCAAAAGGCCATCCTGCAAGCCTGATTTTGGGACATGTACCCTCTCCAATAGTTTTATATTTTATATTTAATATAAGATATTTCATCTCCTGTATGATAACATTTTCTGAGTGCTGCCTCTCACTTCGTTCATTTTTGTTTAGCCACATACACATTTTAAAAATTGATTTGACTTGATTTGTGCACTTTGGGATCTGTCTACTGACAAAAAGACATTCTAGTGGTGGCAATGCAGTTTCAGTCTAATTTAGGTGTAGGTAAATGTACTCCTGTCATGCATCTACTTTGCCATTGACCTACCAGAATTAATTTGTTAGACTCTTGGTTCAATCCCAATGATTTTCTTTCAGCTTAATATATCTGAGAAGTGGTTATATGACACCATTACATTGGTTCAACTGCTAAAAATTAATGTAAACAGCAAAATGCTAACAGGTCTCTGAAAGCTTTGGCTGAGCTATGATTGTTGCATTTTTCTTTTTTAGCACAGGGAATGATGCCTGAAGATGGAGCTGTTTACAAACTTCTGGAGGACAAAAGCGAACATATCTAGTTGCAACACAAACTTAACTGAAACAGACGCTGTAGTTACTTTTATTATGAATAAATCTATCTGCTGCTTTCCTAAACACTATAATAAATTTAGAAAGTATGGGTATACAAACTGCATGTTTTCCGTAAGTACTTATAAAATGTTTCATTCCAGAATTGAAGAAGTCAATGAAACATTAAATGAATGCTAACTGACAAGAAGCTTGATTTTTACCAGTATAATATCTATGTACTATTTCTAATAGATCTCAAAGTCTTCAACTGGAATTCTTTATTTTTCCATATTATGCCTGTGTATGGTCATACTGATTAGATTTTTTCATCATGTCATATTCAAAGTTGACCTCTTCCCATTAATCATGCCAGAAAAGCTGTTATGTGTGGATGCAGATGTCAATCTTTTCTTGCCTTCTGCAAATCCAAGTTTATCCCTATGAGAGGGGATTTTCAAAGCTGGTTCAATGTAGCCAGAAAGCCATATGCTTCAATAGGATTTCTTTTTTTCAGCATGGCCACAGGTACAACATCTATACCCTTTTATTTTGGTGGACTTCCATAATCCTTCAGTGTGCAAAAATGGCTCACAATCTCAAAACAAGCAGTACGCAAATACTGGGAGAATGAGGGCTAATTAATTATGAAAGCTGTTCAAGTATGCAAATAAACATGATACATGTACATTCAGCATAGTCTCCAGTATGGCCTACAGTATCTGCAAGAGCACCTCTGTCTTCCTAGAAACATGAAGGATTTGCTGAGGTTCCTGTGTTTGCTGCACTGATAGCCATTCATGTGGCTCTCACCTTCCTTCCAACAAAATGCTCAGTGTAAGCACTGCCTGGAGGGGCCAATCCATTACTTTCTTGAAATGGATTATCTATCTGGATTATCCACCTAGCTGATGTACAATTACTATTTCTTGCTGCACTGTTAGATGAAGTTTTTGCTTTGTAATAAACTGTACCATTCCCACACAAGCACACACTACCTTTTTTTTTCCACTTGTACTACTTTAATAAAGATATTTTAATCAAGCTTCAGTGCTGTCACCAAAAAATAAATCTTACCTGCTTATATTCATATAACAAGCTGTCAGCTAATTTTTTATCAAAATTTTTAAAGAGCACTGCATAAATAATTCAAAGTACCATCTACATTTTCTCTAAATACCAGACTTAAATCCTGAGGCTTCATCAAGTCTCAAAACAAAAACAAAGGAAGAAACAATACCTAAGGTGGTCTTTACTCTTTAGGATAACTAGTGTCAAACATACCTACCAATACTTTTAATTTTGAACCACAAAAATTGCTTTTATTTTCACACACAGGACTATGAAGGTCCAGCGGTCATTGCCAACATTTGGAATAGCCAGTGAATATAAAAGGTTAATTTGGTCAAAGGATTGTCAGCAACCACAAAGAAAATTCTGAATTTGGATCCATGCAAGGCCACAGAGTTGAAGTTTGTAAGAGGTATTTAACTGTATTTTTGGCCTTTCTGGCACTGGCATTTCTGGCCAATGTCCTTCACAAAAAAATCTGGCAGCATTTCCCTACACTGATTTAATTTGCCAGCACCAAGGTGAATAACAATAGAGTACAGTTACAGGAATGACTGCTGAATAAAAGACAATTAATTGCTTAGGATCTGCTGAAAGAAGCCAGTGAGTACACAAATCAGAGAAGTGGTACCACACACTGCAGCAGTCCTGCCAGCAGCCTCCTGGCTTTCTGTAGTGGCCCAGTTTGTGCATAGAACTAAGGCAGAGTCATGCAGCCTACACTGTGGGAATGCATTCTTAAACACAAGGAAGATGCAGAACACAGCAGGAAGATCAATGTCTGAAAGGAAACTTTCTGCTTCATCTACTTCCCTGTCATGCTCCCAAGGATGTTTAAAAGCCTTAGCTTCACCTTTGGGTGGAGGAAATGAGTAATTTCTCTGCATGTTCTAATATGTCCTGCAGATTTTTGCTCGTCTTCTCACCACTGAGATAGTTTGCTCTGATTCATTCAGCAAATGAGTGAATCAGAGGTTATCTGGATTTATTGAAGAGCAATCTACTAATTTCTCATCTTTCAATCTGCTAATTATACTGAATCTTGTCATTACATCAGCAATCTACTGCGCTAGTGAAGCTTTTTTCTTTTTTTTTTCATTTTCCTATTTCAAAATAGTCCTGAAAAATCTCATTTGCTCATTCTTATAATTTTTGTAATTCTACAAGACCTCTTCAGTTAGTGATATCCTTAGGTCTGAATAACTGCTGTCCTTGGGAGATTAAGGTGGGGAGAGAGAAAAGTGAAAAGGAAGAAATAACTGTTCACAGCATACTGCATATCTAAGTAATTGAAAATATTGCCATGGATTTCATTGGTCATATGTTCAAAAAGCCTGTAAGGTTTTCTAGCAATTATAGAGAGAAAATAAATGGTATTGTACTAAGAATCTCTGACCAGCTGTTTATTTTGACTATATGTGATTCCCCATCTCAGACTTTGTGAATATTTATCAGATAAACATTAAGATAAACAATTTGTGCAACACTCTCAGCTACTGACAGCTTGCTTGGGTGTAATTGATTGCAGGTTGAAATGTGTGCTATAAGCTAAAGATGAGTCTTCTAATAGGGTCAAGGTTAATGGCATTATCACAAACAAAGATTGTTGTTAGTCAGAAGAACCACTAAAGAACATGGTGTGGTGTCACCCAACATCCCAAAAAACCCTATATTCATATTTGTAACATATAATGGCCGCTGGTAACTTTTAAACTTAGCTTATTTCTTTCTTTTTCTTTTTTTTTTTTAAGCGTTTTTCTTTTTAACTTTACTTCTTTCTTTTTTTTAAATTTTTTTTAAGCAAGCAACAGATAGTTTCAGTGGCCTGATGTGCATAAGAATTCACTAGAACCAACCAAACAAACAACTAAAAATGTCACCTGGAGTTCTTTAAATCAATGTTGTATTGTACAAACTTCTTCCTTGTGAGCTTTACGTCCGCACATGGGTTTCTAACAAAAGTATCTTTGGAAAAAGATTTGGATCCATAGTTCAAACCCAAGACCCTGTATCTGACCTGATTCAGTTCTATCAGTAGGAAGGATGAAGATTGCATTACCTAGCCAATTAGGCTATATTTGAATCCATTGCTCCCAGATTCCCCAGGTATATGGCAGGTGTCAATGTCATTGCTGGATTTCATCTGAAAAAAAATGTGGTTCCAAGCTTACAAAGATGTCTACTTACTTCACTGTATGTAGAACCATACCTGTTGTTACACCTCTAGGAAAGTTTTTACTTGCTGGAAAACAGGCTGTTTGGCATGTGTTTTATAGTATCAGAAAAATAAGAAAATAAGAAAAATAAGATTTTTATCCTACAATGATGAGTTTTCAATTTAAAACTTTTAATTAATCTTACCTAGAAATGGATATTGAGGCTCTAGATATGAATGAAAGTAAGCTAGCAAGATGTGGATACCAGTTTGTTGCTCTCTTTTCTCCCAGAAAATACTTAGTTTAAGGAAAGTTCTTTAATCAGAATCCCATTGGGCAACAGTTCTGGGTGATCTACTCCGTCTGATGAACAATATCTCTCTTGTAACCAATGCTGAAACCTCATCATATTTTTTAGCATTCATTAAGGAAAAAAAGTCGTGCCTTTTGAAGCTTTAGATACATAAGAGAAAGAAACTTTGTTGGTCATCATGCATTTAATTACAACTCAAATGTAAATACAATATTGTACATGTTCTGGCCCATGAAGTACTGCAGTATAGTGAGTAACATGTCTCATTCCTTAAACAGAATTCTGTTAATATAACTCATGAAAAATTATACTATTTGTAGACTTAAATATTGTGGTTTTAAAGATAGATATAATTGGCACTTTCCAGAAAGTAGTTTGAAGTCAAAATTATTTCAGCTACTTTGACAACAAGTCTGCCTGGTTTTTCTTCTTTCTCATCTGAATGCTGTGCTACAGAAAGAGGGATTTTCTCACAGTGTCCTCTCACTGTGACAGTACTCAGAAGTTTCAGGCAGAGAATCAGTACCTGATTGTCTCCCTCAATGCCTTTCCAAAGCTCTTCTTCTATCCATATATTTGACCAGCCCCTCCTATACTTCCAGGAAAATTCTTTCCTTTATCATCTTGACAGACTGTCCATAGACCCTCTAACCTCTTTCTTCCCTCCATTGGTTATTGGACTAGCTTCTTTCAATTTTCCATTTACATGTGGGGCCAGCTGAGAGATCTGAACATAGCATTGAATATTAATGCAATAGTCCCTCTCTTCCCCCTGAATTTTCACCAACAGGCAGTGAAGCTGTCTGGTGCAGCTCCCACAGAGCTTCTGACAGACTTGGAGTTGAATGACACTTAATAGAATGCAACAAAGAAAGAATTTTGACTTTGCTTGCACTATCACACTGAAGTTTGTACTAGGCCCATGGTTGAGTCACAACAGGAAAACTCCAGTGACCAGATCTTTAGAAGAACATACAGGCTTTTCATTCTTTTTTGGTTGTGGAGATGACAATAAGCATAAAAAATCCAATAATAGAGGAATGAAGAAGTCTTTCCACTGTGGGCTTAATCTTGCCCACTGGCTATCAAAACCTAAAGATAGGTATTTCAGCTAGGCTGCTTTGGAGAGCTGCCTCACCACCTATTACTACTGTTAGTAGCTTAGCTATTTAAATTAATATTTAACTGCATTGGAAAATAAAATATTCTATTGAGTTATTACTACACACCTTGCACACGAAAAATATTTGGCTGTTTCTCTCCATACTATAATTATTTTGTTACTCTACAAGAGTTTGTGTTGTTTCACAAAGACTATAACTGAAAAGTTATACTACTTGCAAAAATTTGGTTGTTATGAAACATGTATTTCATTTCAGACTTTGTGAATATAGGATTACTACACTCATTATTCCTTTCTGCTCCCCATCTGATAAAACAAATACATGCTTTGTAAAAATGGGTTTCACGTGAGGATGTGTGAATCTTATCCTGAAAAAACAGTCAACTTGCATATTTAGGTAGAAGGCTTACTTTTAAAAGGGCTGTTAAGATGAGTGGTCAAAATAAGATTTAGCTTTCAGGAAAACAATTGCACCCACTTGTCTGAATTCTTAAAAGCTATCACAGCTTCTAAGAGTCAAGGAAGTTATACCTCCTTTGTTTTTTACATATACACCCATGAAACTGCAAGATCAATTTTGCCAATTTAAAACCACTAACTGCCAACACACTGTTCTTTTACCTACTTTGCAATTATTCTATATCAGAGAGTCCTAGACTGCATGCATATGTATTTCTTTTTCAATGTTGTTCCCAGTAGTAACCATAAGGGATAGAATTCAAAGAGCTTTTAACTGCCATTTCTTTATATAAGCCCAGGAAAAAGTAATATTTTGAAAGTATTGGTTGCAGAACAAAGTGATCAAAATGACTGATTATGGCCTCTATTCACTTTTATACAAATTGTGCTCCAGTCCTTACCCCCACAGCCACACAGATATTTTCAAGTCGTACTCTGTTCACAGCAGGTTTGGAAGGACACAGTATTTCTGGTTTTCCTATTGTGTGATCCACTGATGATCAGACAAAAATCACAGTGAATGTTCTGAATGTATATTCAGACTCACAACACAACTGGAAGGATACCTATTTTTATGCACTGCATGATGTTCCTGTCAAAGCTTAGAAGCACTCCATAAGGGCAGCAATTTTGAGATGGTCTCTACGTATCCTCTGATCTTATATTTTCTTAACTCTATATTTTCTTAACTTTAAGATCTGGAAGAAGAAAAGAGTACAACACATAAGCTGTGAATCTCAGTTACATTCCATGTGCAATATCCAAACTGAGGTTCAAATGTTACTGATGAAAATACATATTTCTGTCTTTTTACATGATAGCAAGTGTAAGAAGAGTTTGCCCCAAACTGGGATCAGACAGACATTTACTAGGCAACACTTCAGTGATGTGCTGCAGTCAAAAGTACAGTGGGTACAAACAGGAAGTAACTTTATATTTATGAAGTGTATGTGCAGCTGAGCAGCTATTTTGATACAGATATAGGGAGCTGTCTGGTCAATATTTTGGGATCTGGTAAAGGTAGGAATAGAAAAAAAATAAAGGATAGAATTAATTTTTTTAAAGTAACTACTCTTCTTTCCTTTAATAACAGTGGCAGGATTTGGCCTATTATTCATATAGCATATATCCATATGGCAGCACGTTTTTCATGCTTGCAAGCAGTAGATAGAGAAAAAAGGAAGACTGACTCCCTGCCAACAGTGTTACACAGCAAAAAGGCCCTTTACCTTCAACAGTAATTCTAAGCCTTACCCTAATAAAAGTTAGAGAACACAGGAAAATGGCAGAACACCAACTACAAATTTATGTAACCTGTATAACTTTTCTCTTAAGCTTTATCTCTAACACTTCATTAGACCTGGCTGATATTTTCAAGTTTGATTTTGGTTACAGCTTTTCCTCTATTTCCTATTCCTAACATAGCAGCTATTCTGGAGTGGGGCAAAAAGGTTATACCATCCACAGGCAGTCACATACATCTGTGGCTATGACTAGGGAGGGCACTGTTTAAATTTATCAAGAAGACCACTTCTGAGATGTCAAATCTCAAGACATTTGTTTTTCAGCAAACAGGACTTTTATAACCAAGCTGCACCTTTTGGAATAACTGCAAACTTGTCCCAGTAAGGCAGGAGGGGGCAGATTTAATCTTACTTCATAGCTCTGATGAAGAGGTAATTGTAAGGAAAGCAGACTTAGCAACACAATGCTAATGCTAATGAACATTACTGTATTAATTTCCAGAATGTAAAAAAGTTATAAAGAAATGTCTGCCCTTCTGAATAGGGAATATTGATTATTTACAGAAAGTGTGTACAAATGTCAATTGGGACTTCTCTGCTGTTGAGATAGGAAAAAAGGATTGACATATGAAATGCCTGGAGGTAAAAAAGAGACTTTTGAGGTGAAACCACCATAAACCCTGTAACTAAACATTTTAATCTGAATAGTAAAGAAATCAAGTATTTTGCCCTGGTGAAAAAGGACAACTCTATACCATGAAAGCATTGGTACTTTGCATATCAGAATTTTGGTGGCCAGGCTGATGACCTCTGAGAATATGGCCCTCTCTTTGGCTAAAGAGTGCCAAGCAGAAAACCCAGTCTCTAATGAGAATTTGCCATGCTGCTGCTGGATCTCTGATTCATGGCCCAGTTAAACACTTCATCCCTGTGTTCTAGTTAGCATGGCCTCACACTTTACCAGTAAAAATGAACTTTACTTTCACAATATTCTTTCCACAGATGGTCAACTGTGAAATAAAAGATGTACTGCTGAGACAATGCTTCTCTATGTAAAGAATTGAGTCCAAAGATGACGTAGTTAATTCAAATAATGCTTAAAAACTAAAACAAACTTAAAATAGCTCCTTTGCAAATAAAAAAAAAATAGAAAGACATGTCACTATGTTACTATGATTAAACCTTTAATATGAAAAAAAAAGAAGAAAATTTCACTTCCAAATCCTGTTCTGTTCAGGTTCTTCTTCCATTCCTATTTACATAGTTTTTGAGGATGTTTTGTACCTGAGATCAAGATATCATTGACCTTCAAGGAACCTAGAAGATTTCTTGCAGTGTTCAGAGTCAGGCAACAATTTGCTTACTGTGTTATTTCTGGTCCTCATGTCCAAGCAAATAAGTTTTTGATCCATTTTCCCAAGACCTTTCTTTGCAAGAGATGTGGATATCCTAAACTCTATGCCTATCTTCTGCCATCTGAGCCATCTGTGTACGGCAGAAGAGAGAAGATGAGAAGGAAAGCCCAATATTAGAGGTGAAAGAGATTAAAATGCAAATAAATGAGAGCACATTTGAAGACTGCCATGGTAGTTTGTATTTGACATAAAGGCAGCATGGCAGGTTTTCCCCTGTTACTGTGACAGGTCACCATTTCTAATCTCAGGGTCATGTCCAAGTTCTCTCTTTAATAATTGCTTGGGCTGACA
>WBNO01033502.1:0-18276 GCA_013400575.1 Peucedramus taeniatus
TAAAAACAGTTTTTATTATCCTTTATGAAAGTTGCCAAATTAAGTTCAAACTGAGCTTTGCCCTCCCTAATTTATTTTCCTACATGCCCTAGCAACCCCCCTTAAATAATTCCTGAGAGACCTGACCCTCCTTCCAAAGATTATCATCTTGATACATCCTCTTTTATTCCTAAGTTCCTTCAAAACCTCGTTGCCCATCCAGGCTAGACGTTTGCCTTGTTGACTCGTCTTTCGGCACACAGGGACAATCTGTTCCTCTGCCCTCAAGATCTCTGCTTTGAAGCACGCCCACCTTTCCTGGACTTCTTTGTTTTTAAGTGCTTCCCAAGGAAACCTTTGAGTAAGTCTCCTAAACAGGCCAAAGTCTGCCCTCCAGAAGTCCAATGTAGAAGTCTTACTGATGTTCCTCATAATTTCACCACATTTCATTGCTTAAATGCTAAGCAGTGAAAAAGCTACCTTAAACTTTTACAAGAACATGAAGTAGGCACATGTCTTAGTTAATATATAATGAAGTTTCCACTGCACAGATCTGATTGCTGGTAAAGAAAATACAAAACAAATAGGAAAGACACTTGAGAAAAGTGCTTTTAGCTCTTCAGGTATTAAATTCTGTTCCTTTTCTATACTTGAAATACTGTGGGCTTTCTATTATAAATCACCGTGTTGCCATTCAAAAGTGTATTTAAATATCTACATGTGAAGCCAAGAAAACATGGTTTCATAATTAACCAATGCTAGATCACAGTAACTAAAGGCCTGTCCTCATTTTGTCTACCTATATGGACAAGTAGAATATTAACTATTTTTGGACACGAAATGTATACCTTTACAGGCCATTAAACACAGTTAAAGAAAAAAAATACTACTTTATGTATTCCTGTAATCCTGACAGTAAAAAATTTCTTCCTAGTATCTAAACTAAACCTACCCTCTTTCAGTCCTATCACTACATGCCCTTATAAAACCTCCTGGCTTTCTCGTAGGCCCCTTCTCAATAAACATTCAGATACACACTGATTACTACAGCTATCCAACACAAGATTCCTGACCTGTTATCTATGGAAGCTGAGACTTCTATTTTATATTGTAGTATTTCTAAGATGGGAGTGCACAGAGAGGAAAAGTTTCTGAGTTATCTTTCTCACTATTTCCCAGTTACCTTTTAATCATGCAGTGATTTATATCTTAGGTTATTTTGGCATTTAATGAGAACAAATCCCTTCTTCTGCTATAACAGAAAAAGGTACTCCCTCAGATATGCACACTAGAATAAGAAAGTCTCATGTACATATCTTAAACAGATGTAGAAGACATTCCTCACCTATTTAACTACTAAAGCTGTACTGGTAACTAATTAATTCGGGCCTCTGCAATTTAGGAGACTCAACAATACTTACGAAAGTTGAATCAAATTTCTGTAGATGCAAGTAAGTCAATTCATCAGATAATTTCTTTAACAATGAATATTTCTCCATAAAAGATGAAGTTTTAGCTCTATCACCTTAATTTTCATACATAAAAAAAATTATGGAGGGAGTAAAATCTTGAGAGATATTGACTTACGTAGCATCCAGTGATTTGCAAATAAGGTGGAGGCTTGTATCTTTCAGAAACACTGGTCTAAAAGTAACTTTTTGGAGAAGAATTAGATCTAAGAAAGATATTCTGGCAGGCAACTGAATACCTGTCATGGAGCCCTCATAACTATTTAACTGTGGGATAAAAAGATAATTACAAAAGTGGTGGTGAAAACACCAAGTTCATTTTACCTATATAAGAAGGGATTTGGAAGACATGCTGTGTGTAGAATGAGGGAAAAGCATCCTGCCTAGACAACTGAAGTCAAAGTAGCTGAATTGGGAATACAAGAGAAGTGTTGGAAATTCAAGTATGAAATACTCAAAAGGTAGGTTATCGTACTTTTTTCTATACCACAAGATGTTCTCCTTTTAGCACCATCCAGTACTAATGTCTGCTTTCTTTTCTGCCACTCATTCTTCTACAGCTTTTGCTCTTTGCAAAAGAGCACAGAGCATACATTGCTTCCAAGCTCAGCACACTGATAGATGAGTTGGTAATTTGGAAGAAGATATTGCCCTCAATCTGCTTGAATGACCACTGACACTGGAGAAAAGTATCTGTAACAATCAATTTACATCACCTTTAAAAACAAGAGAACCTAATCTTGAAAGCATTGGTTAGGTCTTGCAGTGATGAAGGAAAAGTAAGCTCGAAGTAGGAATTAGGGGATTCTAAAGTACTTTCAGTGTGAAGCTGCTGCTACAAAGCACACAGAGCCTGAGAGGAGACTGCATGCAGGTATGTCCTCTTTCTTAGCCCACCACACTAGACTCGGTGTTCCATGGGTGGAAGGATAAGCTTCCAGGCCTCTTGGAAGCCTGGTTCCTTGCTACCAGGAAAGGTGAACCCAACTAGAGACAAAATATTCTTGTGAAAGCTCTCATACAAGCTGGATACTGCTCCATTAAAAATGGTGGTTCTCACTTAGGTATCTGATGTAACTTGATCTCAACCTGGTAAATCCTAGTAAACTGATTTCCACTAAACTAGAAGAGGGATATAATAAGATTGCTAAAGTCTCTTTATGAACAAAAGGTACTTTCTGAAAATTGAACCTATAGCAAAAGAAGTGACTGTGTTTTCTCTGGTCTCTTTCTGTGCATAGCTTGGTAGGAAAAAAGCCTTCTTGGCTATGCTCTTTGCCATGAAGATACTAAAAGAACAGCAGTCCAAAGAAAAGCAAGAACAGGAAAATCAAGTATCAGCAGTTTCGGCTTTTTTTTAGAGTTCACAAAACTCATGAAAATGAAGACAAGAAAAGAAAGCTCTAGTTCAGCCAAATGGCACTAATGAATTGGAAGGGGGGGAGAGGGGGATTTTCTCATCTCATACATTCAGCGAGTGCTTGCTACAAGTTCAGCTTGGGGTTAAAAAGTCTGAAATATTTTAGTGAGTACACACCTTTATGCTGAGTTTACACGTAGAAAATGTCCAATTGTTCAGTTTTACCTTCTCCCTTTTCAAATTATCTGCCTGATTCATGAAGGAGGACATAACTAGGGAATTCTTGTGGAGACTTAAAAATTTAACTTATTTCATATAGGTCAATCAAATTAGTTTGCACTGGACTGGAATTAAATACAAAGCCGCCTTGTTATATTAAATTTCAGAAATCCTAGACATATTTTTTTGTTTTTCCCTATGCTACTGAGCAGCTTCTATAGAATTAAATTTTAGTTTTTTGTGCTTAGGCCCTGTTTATGGCTATATCAGAAAATGATGCAGGTTTAAACTAATTTTGTTCCAACCCATTTTCTTCTTATTTTGTTTGTAAAGTAATTGTTAACACAGGGAAAAGTCACAGAATTAAAATTGCACCTCAAGCTTATTCTATACATAAGAACCAGTCAGCTACAAAGAAACACATCAGTCACAGCTTTTGGTAAAAACCTCTATGTAAGCCTATGAAAAAACACATAGGCTCAGTAGACCTGAAGGTCCTTCACAGATGCTTTTCATTTGTATGGCTTTTGAAAAATAACCTTTTTTCCTTGATACATATATAAAGCTAAAAATATTTAGCTTTGTTTTCTAAGACGATGTTTTACAGAATTTTACTGTACCTCTTGCCATGCACAACTGCCCCAGGATCCTCAGACTTTGCTTCCAACTCCTGAACTTCATCTACCAGTGTCTTGTAAGTAGCTCTCTTTACTCTGTAAGTACATACAAAATACTGCCAGACTTACTCTTCTTGAAAGTAGAACAACAGATAGTCTTAATGCTTATATAAAGTTTCAATTTTTAAATCCATTTCCCCAGACTTAAAACGAATATTTACAAGGAGAAATAGCAAAAAACAAACCTAAAGAATGCATTTTATCATCTGTTCTTGCAAATTAGAAACAAAAAATATATATTAATAAAACACTACAATTATTGAAACATTTAAAATAGTAATAACTCTTGTAATAAAGTTTTTCAAAAACAAAGACGGTAAAAAAGAATTTTATATAATCACCAGAATTGATCTTAATTTGTTTTTTATTATATTAATAATTAGAACACACATTTAAAAGTCAGTGCTTTCTTCTGTAAAAACTGGCATTTCCGTACTCACACTTTGTATACTATATCAAGAAGTAAAGCTGTCATAGGAATACACAGAAGTCCCATCCAAAACACTCCAGAGCTGAACATCATAGCTGCCTGAAGAGAAAATGCACAAAACATGGTGTCATGACAAGAACTAGCAAAAAAAATCTTCGAAATATCAAGTAGCATGTTGAGGCTATCAAAAGCAAATTTAAATGAATCATTCTAGTCTGACTAATGTGAAATAGAACTCGAACTCCTTTCTACAATCCCCTGAGTTGCCACATAAATCCAGTAAATAGTAAGCACTATTTCATGTCAAGAAGCTGGTAGAAAGATGCTGCTTAGCTCTTTGCATGGGGGAATCACCCCTCCACAACGCTGCTCTATACCAATGTGTTGATTACAGGCTTTCCCATTAAAACCAGATTTATGAAAAATGAACCCCTTTCCAACTTTCTCAATACATTATGAGCAGAGTTTTCCAATTTGCTATCTACTCTAACAGGATATAACAGTTTCTGACCCTTCATTTGGATACTGGACACTGTTACAATTATCCTGCAATATAACTTGGATCAAAGTTTTCTCCCACAGAACTCGCTGTACCACAGCTTTCACACTGTCACACACTCCTGTTAAACAGATTGCTTTAAAATGAGAAATAAGGAAACCACCATTTATGTAATTATGAAAATATGCAACACATTGTTAAATGAAGATCTAACAAATTAATACATGGTGAAATATTTGAAAACCATGTAATTGTTTTTGTCTGAGTATTTGTTTTTTTTATATATCGCTACATGTAATACACAGAAATTTCTTGTGTTCATAACTTGGTCTGCAGAAATACTAAAAACTAAAACATATTGAATGGCCAAAACAAACATCACAATATATGGACATCAAAGGAAAAATGTCTCTACCCTTGTAATTCATGCTCAAATGTCCACATTGATAATATTATGGATGCAAAGAGTATGATAAATACTTACTGAAGCATGTTACTAGAGGTTTGAATTGCACTCAGTATTAAAAATACTTTTGCAATTTAATTAGATTGTAGAGAGGTTGAAAGTAACATCACTACACAACAGTAGCCTTTCAAATCCTTTGCTTCATTACTTGGAGGCTAATTTCTCTCACAGGTTAAGCCTCAGTACGTAAAATAAATAAGCCAAAATGTTACTAGCTTTAATTAGCAGACAAATAGTAGGTAGTTTGCAGTAGCTGAAGTCTAATTTCTGAACATGCATACATGAACATTTAAGAACTATACTCAATATATTGATAAATGAAAACAGAAGTGAATTATTTTCAGAAAAACCCATAATTCTCATAGAAGCAAAAAGTTCAATTTACCTTGTTTTTGTCTTCAAATTTCTAATGACATTGATTCTTTGGAAAGCATTAGTATGTACTTTAAAAATGTGGTAACCTTCCCATATTTATGTTAAAAAGACATAGATATTGCCCTGAGATTCTACTAACTACTTCTGTCAACAGCTGCCAGCAAAGGTGTAAACACTGAGCAGTGGCAGGTTGAAAAAAAAACAACTCATATTTTCAAAAGGGGAAAAATGAGAAAATTTTGTATCAGGAAGTCAAGGAAATGTATTAGTGAAGAAAATGTATTAGCAGTCACTTTATAAGCAAAACCTTTTGATATATTTGATGAAATACTCATTTTCTAAAACGAGCTAATAGGAAATGTCTATCACAAATGCATTTTGCAAGACATTTTTTAATTAAGTAGCAATTAGATAGTTCCCTTAAAATCAAGAAAAAAGCATAAAAATACAATTTGAACTAATTTGAATTACAATTATTACTTCCTATTATTAACAACATTTTTTTATTTATAAGAATATAGCAAAGAGCTGTCCTAGTGTTAGCCACCCGGTATTAAATGTTTGCTGGTGAAACAGCAAAAGTGATAATGTAGGTCTTAGGATGTTAATTCTGACCATTGTAATGCTAACTATGAATGAAGGAACAACTGGCGCCTACTATTCACTCCATCCAGCCTTTGGCTTTACAAATGAACAACATGAATTGAGGTAAAAAAAAAAGTTTTTCTGCGTCATATTTGAAAGCCTGTCAGATTTTTTTTCTTTTACAGAGTTAATCCAAACCTAAAAGATTTAAAGCCGACATTCGCATTAAAGACAGAGGCCCTCTTTGTATTTTTTGGATGAAGAGGGGAAAAAATAAAATCCCACAGAGGTATTTCCTTCCTTTCTGTACAAGAAAGCTCCCCCCTCACTCTGTAGAAAACATTTTTGTCTCTAACTTTTCACATCTCTCTACACATAGGCAGGTCATCTGGGAAATGGCAAACCAATCCTTTTCAGACAATGGCACTAACAGGAGCAGCCTGTTCTGGGGACGGACTCTGGCTGCCTCTGTTTGTGGTTTACAAATTGTTCCTAATGTGAGAGATTTGTGGTCTATGCCAAGTCTTCCCCCTTCAGGCCTTGTGAAACCAAATGGAATCTGCCACAAAAGTGGCTCCCAGGGGAATTCAGAAGTAATCCAAAATGAGAGCTGGGAAGCCCAGTTTATTGTAGGACTTACAAATCCTGCAGGGAAGATAAATAATTTGTTCTATGTGTAGTTCATGCTCAATATTAAGACTTTCTAAAAGAAATTAACATTTTTTAAGTTTAGATTTTTATTTAGGTTCTCATTTTTCAAAAAAGAAAAAATGCTGAGAAATACTCCTTTTCATGATTTAGTGGCAGATAAGAAATCCTGGCTACAAAACTTTTAAAGCACTGCTGAAGATATAGTGTTAGGAAATGACATGTCAGAATGAACAGAGAATATTCGCTTTTTCCTCATTATGAAATGATCTGCCAAAACAGCTGGCTCAGATTTTAGAAAGCCTTTAAAAAGAAGAAGAGAAAAATGAAAACAGTGGTAAAATTCTTGCTGCAGAAAAGCTTACCCTTTTCAGTTTATTTATTTCAAGTACCATCCAGGTACACATCTTCCTATAAACTACAAGGCTATAAAATACCTCAAGAGCATCAAACCAGCAAAAGTTTCTCTTTTCAACCTACAGAAAAAACTTCATTAGTAGTAGTTATGTGCACGCGTTTGCCTTCATATATGCCAAAGTACTTTTTGTTGTAGTACTAAAACAGATCTGCATGAACTTCCAGTGCAATGAAGTTCCTACAAATAAGTTCTTGTATTGCCTCTAATCTTTCTTTGCTATGTAGAGTTTAAAAACATCTTTTAGCTCTTTTTAATTAAGAACTGTGTTACTCAGAATTGCAAAGAATTAAGTTCCTCTCTATTAGGATCTCTGGTTATTAGGTATATTACCCAAGACAGACCACTGGAAGCAGAAAAGATAAATTGGACAGTTCAAGTATCATCTCTGCTGCTCCTGTTTGAGAGAATAAGAAAGTAACTACTGAATATGGAGAAGGATCTTTGAAGTATATCTGGGAATAGCATATTCTGGCTCACAAATAAATGTCTGCTACTAGACCAAGAACAGTTAAACATGAAGGTTTGAGGAGTCAAAATGGAAACTACCTATTGGGAATTAAACAGAAAAATAAAAACCCCTTAGACAAATACTTTTGATTCCTGAAATGAAAGACGAAAAGCAAACTTTAAATATAGATTATTAAATAGTTAAAATATGTTAGTATCAGAATGGTAACAGAATTTTAGGCTCTCAGGTGAGGACAGATGACTAAAATGGATATGTTCTACGTGATGAATTCTGATTAACTTAAAAAATCATCAATACATCACTTATATTTTTTAAGTGATAATATTATCCACAAATGTACCCTGAAACTTTTTTTTTCTCTAAACAAGAGGTTCACATAGGTATAGAAAGGAAGACATACAGATTACTGGTTTTTGTTTTGTAAAGACTCACAGGTCTTAAAAGACAAGCTGGGAAAACTTGGAAGGGGGATGAAAATGTGCTAAAACTGTAGGATAATGCCTATAAGGGCCCGCTGCTGAGGATGGGCTTGAGTGTTATTTTGGACTATGAAGGAAAAGCCTAGCTTTTATTGTTGAATTATTTCAATGTTCTTGAAAATTATGACCCCTGAAATGAAGACACAGAATTTGGATAATATTTTAATCCAGACTGGGAAAAAAACCAGTGCAACAGAAAAAAAAAAAAAAAGCACAACTACCCCAGATATTGGCCACTGAAGAATGACTATATTCCACAAGTTTTGTGATAATGAAGTGAGAATTAATAGACTTTGGTATTTGCTTACCATACAGAGCTCAAAGCAAATTTCTGAAATAGAGATTGGCAACTCAGTTATCTGCCAGGTTCCCTTAAAAGCACGGCACAGTAATTTTCTTGTTTGGAGGAATTTAAAGAAATCCTTACTTCCCAGATTTTAGGGGCATTATTTATAACTCTCCCTGCTAACACTACGGAAAAGTACTGTAGCAATTTTTCTTAAATATACAACCATTTAAATTTATTTATTATGCTGTATTCTGCAAAAGTTATTAAAAAACACTCAGCTGTTTTTTAAAAGTGCAAGAGACAAGTATCCATTAATAGCACCTTTTACAGCTGGAGGGACAACACAGTAGGGTGCAAAAGCTCTAAGATGCTCACAGAAGGAGAAGCTGCTGATGTATGGGCTGGATGAAGGACTCTGAGATACACTGAAAATGGGCTGAATGGCAGCTGGTGATCAGTGTCAGGCTGGCTGCAGGCCAGGAACTGAAAGTATACCCCAGGGGTCAATACTGGGTCCAGTTTCATTTAACACCTTCATTAAAGATCTGGATGAGAGGCAAAGTGTACCCTCAGGAAGTTTCCTAATGACACAAAATGGGGGGAGGAGTGGCAAATGCAGTAGAGGATTGTGTTGCCATCCAGAAAAACCTCAAAGGACTGAAGAAATGGGCTGACAGAAACCTCATGAACAAGGAGAAATGCAAAATCCTGTACATGGGAAGGAACAACCTGAGGCAGCAGTATATCCTGGGGGCCACCCAGCTGGAAAGCAGCTTGGCAGAAAAGGACTTGGTCCCAATGGACACCAAGCTGAAAATGAGCCAGCAATGGGCCCTTGTGACAAAGAAAGTGAATGGCATCTTTTGGCTTCGTTGGACAAAGTGTTGCCAGCAGAGGGGAAGGCAGGTCCCCCCTACTCAGCACTGATGAGGTCACACGTCACACCTAGGGAAGCCTCCAATTCTGGGCTCCCCAGTACAAGAAACACAGACATACTGAAATTAGTCCAATATCCTGAAATGCCTCTCCAACAAGAGAGAAACCTGAGGTAGTTGGGACGATTGCCTAAGAGAAGCTTAGGGGGATCTCTCACCCTGAGTGGAGGGTGCAAAGACAGAGCCAAGCTATTTCCAGTGAAGCCCTGTCACGGCACAAGACGCAAGGAACGCAAACTAAAACTTGAATCTGAACATCAAGAAAACCTTTCTTACTGTGAGGGTAACTGAGCAGGGACACAGGTTGTTCAGAAATGTTGTAGTGCCTCCATCCTTGGTAACACTCAAAAATTGTCTGGACACAGTCCCAGCCAGTGGTGTAGTGTCGGAAGCATTAGACCAGATGATCTCCCGAGACCCGACTCTTCAACTGTTCTATAATTGTATTCTACCCTAAATACTGTGCTTTGTAGGCTTTGCTTTACATTAGACTAAAACCAATTCCCACTTTTGGATCAAACTTTAGACAAACATCTTACTCGAGAAGACCTGTTCATCAGAGATGAAGTATGTGGAAAACTACATTTTCAAAAAAGTTATTTGGTGTTTTTGTGTAAAAAACCACAAGGCATTAAAGGATGCATATCTAATATTTTAATAAGCATGATTTCATATAAGCAGGATACTTGGCATAATAGAGAGAGAAGCAATATTTAGGAAGCCAATGCTGTCGATATAGTATATTCCAATACACCTTTACTACACAGTGCACCTAAATCTCCCCAAAAGAAATATTACTGTTTTTCACAAGACTTCTGCAAACCTCAATCAAATGATCTTAAATTCTGTAAAATACATGCTTGTACCTTAACTCCAATTTCCGTCAGTAGTTTTATAAATCCCCTGGGTCAGACAGAGCAGAAACAGATGTTGCTCTGGAGAACTTTACAGTGCATTGTCTACAGTACGATAATAAATTAAAAAGTTCTCTGGATACTGAACTTTTGCTTTAGTATCAATGTCATACTTCTTATTCAAGTAAAGTATTATTATTCTAAGCTATTTTATTAATCATATAGGTGTAAAAAAAAGAGGCCTAACAATTCAGAGCACATAACAGTAACAAGGAGCTTTACTAGTGTGAGACATACAACAGACTGATTTGTTTGTCACCCCTCCTCAATTACAGGCTTGCAACTCAGACCACAACCAGATTTTTTCAAGAGAGAGATAACCATACTAATTTAGAAATGTATCTATTTTTATAGTTTAAAAATTAGTATTTTTTTAAAAGAGGACTTAAAGGAAAAGTAGACCTATTAACTGCAAGGATGGAAGCACTAATGGAAGGTTCTTGCAGCTTTACAGACTAGTGACACATGAATGAAGGCTGCTCTTATTCAGTGATATAAGTTACAGAAATTTCATTAGTTAATGCAATTATTGCAAAAGGACTACACAGATATAAAAACATAGAACAATTTAATCACAGCTTCATTTATTTGTGCAGTCATTATACACAATATGACAAAACATGGACAATAGGAAACTTCTGGCAATTCCCTGCAGATTAAAAATACATTTTGTTCAGTATCAAAAAACAGTTTTCTCTGTATTGAAGAGTTGCAAAGAAAAAAGAAAATACATCTAACAAAGCAAATACCTTATCAAATATGAACATACTTGGCATTTACTTTTAAAAACTTAAGCAAACTTCATCTGCCTTTAACAGAAAATACCCTAAGTTGTTTAAAATATTTTGAAAATATCTTTCAATTATCTATTTGTTAATGTTATACACAGAAGTATCAAACTAATTTATATCAATGCAGTAGAAAGACAGACCCAGGCAGTTGATTTTTTCAAGTCCACAATAAAAATTTTCTTCTATTCCGAAGTGACAACTTTTTTTTTTGAAATTAAATGCAACTTGTTTAATGCAATGGTGAAAACATACGGTGCTAAACCTAACTAAAAATGCCCACAGAGAATTTCATGTTAGTTTTTTTTTCTTTCTTTCCTGCGCATCTGTATTTAAAAGCACAGTCTTTACTAGTAAAACATCAAGAAAATAACCCATAAAGTTCCTTGTTCACATGCTTCCATACTGGACAGTACTGACAGAAAGCAAATGTATGAATGAACATTCCTGCAGAGGTAATGCAAATTGTAATATAATAAAGGCTATGCTACAGAGGATGCAAATTTGCTATAAAATCAATGAAAGCTTTTGAAATGTTTTCAGTATTTCTCTCTCATAAGCTGTGCATGCCTCATTCCTCCTCACAGAAATAGTGTTTTCCTACTACTACCAAAACCCTCCTTGCAGAAAAGGTATTTTTATATTTTGTTATACACAGATAGAAGTTGAATTCCTAGTTTTTTAGGATCTGTGTCTAAGACTAGAAGAATATAGTCCTTAATTCTTAGAATAAACTCAAGGAAAGTAATTTTTAAATGAGTGATTTTAAAGTACAAGCAAAATAATATGGAAATAAACAGTAAGTTCCACTTAATTAATGATAAAATATTTATGTCTTGCTTCTACTAGAAGACTCATGAATTTGATTTGCTACAGTACCTGAATTAGCTACAAATACTATACTAAACAATTAATTACATAGGTTATCACCCCTTTTTATCACATATCTGTCTTCAGTTTTATGACCTATTTTCCATTTTCTTCAGCTTCATAAAGCCCATTGCTTTGCTCGTAGTTTTCATCCATTTTTCCTTCTAGCCTCTGTCTGCTAAAAGACAATGATGAACTGACAGTTTTCATCTGAACATCTGAATCAGGGAAAATGAATGACGTTTTCTTCACTTGGAACTTTATTTCCTTAAGGAAAAAATTCCACAACTGGAATAGAAACTGCTTTGAGATTGGCAAGATGTAATTGGTTTCAGAATTTTAATATATAAAGTTACTATAACCCAGACACCTACTATCAATCTCTAACAGATAATCAGCTACACAACTACCAGTTATTCATATCAGGAGAACACTTGTGCCAGGATACCTTACTTATGTGAGTCAAAAGTCAAACTGGGCTCTTCTGGAGCACTACCTATTTGGCAACAAGTTATCACTACTTATAGGACTTAGGATTACTGTACCATGGAGAGCCATGCAGTACCCACACTGTGAGAAACAGTACTGTACAGGTGGATGAATTGGCCTAGTGAAGACCTACCAGTCTTGAAAAACCAGAAAACAAGGGTCTTAATGCCAGAATTGTCTCAGTATGTCAGATGAACTGGACATTTTGGATCAAGGGGGGCCCTGTGTTTTTGTTCTGGGAAAAACAGAGCAAAAGAGAGAGACAGAAAAATACACTTGATTTTACTATTAGGAACATGTCAAGGAAAGGGGTCCAGTGGCCTAGACAACAGAGAAAAAATGCTGTAACTCTCATAATTTTTTGTTTCACTGTATTTTCTTTTAGAGCACGGCTTTCTGCAATCTGTCCTTCTGTGATACCAACATACAGCAACCTATATGTAAAAGCAAACTTTAATTATCTTCTGTATAATTGGAATGATACATAAAATGATGGAAACAGCGTAAAAAGTCAGAAAAACTTGTAAAAATATATGACATATTTGTTTCTTTGTTCAGTAAGTGACTGGATGATGCCTGGATAGTAAAAGATGAACACAAACCAACAACACATGCTTTAACTCTGGGCCACTAGCTTTAGTACTCAAATGTAAGAGTATTAGCAGCATGAACTGACTTTTCTTCTGTTACAATTCAGTTTTTTCTCAAGTCATTACCTTGCAGTGTTCTCCATTGAAACGCATTTATCAGAGTTGAATATTTTATAGGAATGGATACAAAAAACGAGTTTCAAAATATTTAGATTAAAATCTTCCTCTGCATCCAATGAATGAGTTTTCCATCACCCCCATAGGCTTTTTCTCTCCCCTTCAAAAGCACTAGAATTTTATTTTCTGGAACAGAACCAGGAATAAGCAGGAAGAATCTTACTATTTTCATGACATTAATATGAAGAAAGACCAAATCTTTACTAGAATGTTTCATTAAGGGCTTTTCTATCTCAAAGAAGACATGAAAAATATGTTTGTAGAAGACATCATCTAGCTGGAACTTAATTGTTGGACGAATATTATGTCAAGAATACAGACTGGAAAGACTATAAACTCACTAAGAATTGTTACCAGCTTTAAGAAGAAGAAAGACAATGCCTTTAAACTTTCTAAGGACTATAGTTATGCAACCTACAAGTATATATCCTTATAAATCTGAAGTTTATTAAAAAGGGGGCATTTTTAATGAACACATTTGGGGGAAAAAATGCGCGGGACTTCTCTTCAGCATAATTTCTAAGATCATACCAGCTAAAATGGACAAAAAGCTAAGAAGGAGATGTCAGCTTTTGACACACTCTAACTTTTGCCAAGTACAGTAAGCAGTATTTGCACATGCAAGTAGAGTTGCTTATATGGATTTGTTTCTGTCACATCACAATCTTTTGCACAGATAAATCCATGAATCTTTTAGTTTCAATACTTTTGGAAGCCCTGATTTGCTATGGAGAAACTCAGTGAATTCTGCCCTGCCAGAGACCACTCAGTAGAGGGGTTTCCAGGAAAGCATACAAAAATCCTGCTTCCAGTCTGAGCTGCAGGATGCATCAACAGGACTTTTAGCCACACAGAGCGCAGCGCAAAAAGCTGGACCGGAGTTTTGAACATAAGCTTTAATGGCCTATGATACTTTTAGAAGATTTTATTCTGGTATCACAGACATTGAAACACATTCCTAGAAAGGAAACAAAACCAACCTCAGTCAACAACACCCCCCTTTGAACAACTTCATGCACCTATGCACATGAAAATACTACACATACAGGCATAAGCAAACACACTAACAAAATAAGACTACCCATTTCAAGTACAGATGAACTTTTATCACAACAAATAAACTATTTTAGGTTCATAAGTCAGACTATTTTGGCACAATGTTGAATTCAACCCCCAAGAGCATTATTTTTGTAGACAGCTAGATCTCTTTAATGAAGACCCATTTCTAGAAGATCACAGGAATTACAGCCCTCAAAGACAGTTTTTTTTCACAGTAACTTCAGGGTCTGAAAATGTACTAACTAAAACACTGTTATTTCAATAGTGAAGTAGCCACCCTTATGTCATACCAGTTGTAACACCCCATTTTGTTTCCACTGTGCTTATCACCATGAAAGTTCTGCTGTCTTAAAAACCGTAAAGTTTCTACAAAATCTCTAAAAACACCAAATTCCCAAAACATTCTGTTTCTTCTATAAAATACAGCATATATGACGAAAAATGATGAAGTACAGTAGCTTTGATGACTTCAATTTACAGTAATGTACAGAATTTTGAGTAGTGGAGGCAACGTGGTAATGTAAAAAATCTACATATATACATAAGTAAGACACTATGATACAGAGGAAAACCAGCTAGAAATTGTATAATTTCAAATTATTTTCCTTAGGTGTCCAAGTATTTAAGGTAACACTGCTTTCCATTAAAATGTAGTAGTTACAGAAATGTCTATATACTATTTTTTCCTTCGTTTAAATAGGAGGTTGGATTTATGAATCTTAATTACTTTCAAGTGAGGGAGAGATATGCACCTACATTTCCCACATCCTGCATAAATTTTTAAATTGCTGAATTATATCACAGTGGTGGTGGAGTTAAAGGGACTCACTCTTTTACTGGTGTAAGGCTTGATTTAGCTGATATGCTTTGAGAACCATTAGAAGAATTTCTTTCTGACACAAGCAGGTATTATCAGTTTCTGATTCCCATTGAGAATGCACATCAAACTTCTCAGCTCAGGAGGTACTGGTCATGCCCAGATGCAGACATTAGTGTCTGGGAAATTAATACTTCAGTTGTTTCTGGGACTGAATGGTATTGAGAATTTGGGACTGCAGTTCCAATTAAATCAGATAAGGCAGCAAATAAACTTCTTTTACAGATTCAATACAATCTGGAATATTCAGAGCAGGTTTACACAGATGCAATTAAAAATGAATGAGAAACCACTAATTACTGTCAAAGGGTTAAAGATACATTACAATAATGCATTCCAAGCAGTGCATTAATTGAAAAAAAAGTGGGCATGACAAACAGTTCATGCAGTGTTATGGCACCTGAAATTTTTTTGAGGCATTTTACAGAAGTACTTGGCAAATTTGTAAAATTCAAGATTAAAAACAGCCTTAACCAGGCCACTACTGGTTACTTCATTATTAAAAAATGCTCCAGAAAAATAAGCACTGTAATTCTGAGAACTGCATTTTCTTCAGAAAATTAAAGCTTACCTAAGAACTGCAAAGTAGCTTACCTGTCTATTCTTTCTCATTAGATCATATACTCGCAGCCTGTTAGCTGAGCTCCTTTTTTACAAGAGTAACAATTGATTATATTTTAAATAAACATGGCTGCCATATTGAAGGTGTAAAAGACAGAATGACATATGCACCTCTAGTCAGCAGAAGGATCCAATTAAGATTAGGGCTGTACTACAGAATGAAACAGTATTTTTTTCACACATTTGGATGTTAGTTAAAATATATTTTTACCTCTCCTGACATATCTGGTGCCATAGGAATGACTGGCCACAAAGAAGAGTAGATTCCAAAAAACACCACCCAAAGTGCAATGCTTCCCCAGATTGCTATATGGCTGAACTGTCAAAACAAAAAAGAACAACTATCACAGATGCATTATAACATAAAATAAGATCTTTGCTACCTAGTATTTACAATGCTATTTTCATATATTGGATTAAACTTCTATGCCTTGTATTACTTTAACTCTACTAGTTCAGTTACCTGTTTCTTAAAGGAAAATGATACTATCAGCAGCAATATTACTGCATTTTAAGCCAATTTAAATTCAGTTAAAGGAAGTCCAAAATAATTTGATTTTTCTAGTTTAAGTATTACATCTGTCCTAATTTTCATTATTGAGCATAATTTTTTGTATGTGGATTTTCTGTCCTTCCACAGAGTAACCACAGTTTGCTACTGACAAACTGTTAAAGGGTCCAATATAACAAATAAGAAGAAAACAATAAAATTATTAATATTTCACAGAACATTTGAGAATATAGTAAAGATATTTGCTTACCAAAGTCCAATATGAGGTCTCTAATCCAGCCTTCAAACACACAGTCAGAACCACAAACTTAAGGAAAGACAGAGAGAGGATTCTTAATATGGGAATCTTAACATACAGAACTTATTAGTTTGGTAAAGTTTCAGGAGAAGACAAGAAAAAGTAAACTTCCACTAGAGGATTTAAAGATACAACCCAGTAATAAGCGAATAATAGAACATTAAGAATTACCAGCTTCCATTAATAATGGTCACTCACTTCATTTGGAAAACTCTTGTTTCACATTAGAAATCTTATCCTTGCTTCCCAGAACTCTCTAAGTCTGGTTCTTACAAAGGTGTTAGCCTCTTTATTGATGGCATTTTAGTTACACAGAAAGGTTTGTGAAAAGTGTAGTAGTCCTCTTCAGTAGAGACTGAAGACCCTCTAGTTACAGATAGCATGACTACAACTTTTTACACCAAGACAGAAGACGTAGATGCTGGATTGAAAGCTTGCAATTGTTCAAGTTTACATTAGACAAAACTTAAAAAACAACCAAAAGTTTTGTTTACTTCATTAGTAAATAAGTCATCTACACCAAACCCTGAAAAGCCCAAGAGTTAAATTTTGGTAATGTAAGACTTATGTTCTGCATACAAATAACATGTTGAGTAAGACTGTTATGTAATTTTCATTACTCCCTCTGATCTTTACTCTTTTCTTATCTTTACACTTTTCATGAAGCAGTCTCTGAAAACATCACATCTGTAGGACATGCTCCATTTTAGCTTACAGATGAGCAGTAGCAGAAAGTTTATAATCCCACAGCAAGGATTAGCTGATCCAGGAACATCGTTTATCTCCTTCATTTGCAATTCACTCAAGCAAGTTTTCTGTTTACCAAAGAAACGGTTATTACATTTTGTAACCCACTCGTGAATGCATATCACAAGTTTTGCTTTACATGTAATCTGAAGAATATAAGGCTGAAATCAGGAGTCATGAAGACCAAGTTCCAATTCTTGACAGCTATAGTTTAAATTCTAGTTTGTTGGACAAGTTTGCAGCACTGATTGTCAGTGAGTTTGTATGTATCAAATTTCAAGCAGCCTCAGAAATTCAGAAGAAATGTACTTCAATCAGAAGCTGAAGCAACTAGTTAAATATGTATGACAGATCTTCCACTGTCTGGTGCACAGAAGGATACAAATACTGCCAGAAAGCTTTCACCTATTTATATTTTCAATTCTGAAATCCTGAAATCTCCTATTTCAACTGTGCTATTAAGAACCAAAAAAAGTGACACCACCACAATATCATTATCTAAAACATGTGTGAAGTCTAATTAGAAGAAAATTGAGGATGATATGAGTATTTTAATTTGCTTGGTCTATCCAGTTTGAGTTCTGTATGTGGATGCATGAAAAAAAAAAGAATTATGAAAAAATAACCCAAATAAACTCATTTGGTTCACTACTTATTTGCTACTTAGACCAGTCATAAGAGAAGTAAACATCCTTCAGGATAAGATCAAAGATACATTTTGTCTATGCTGCTGCATAGACAAAATGCATTCACAAAACAAATACTGTAGATCTGTATAAAAGGAGATACACAGTGTGAGTATAGAGCCCTTACTGACCTGTGATGGGATCAGATCTGATACCCCTAACAAAATCAACTATACACTATCAACTACAACTAACTATGCACAGCCACTCCCTCAAGAACATGGGGTTTATTGCTCCCTCCTCTGCTTCAATAGTGCACTAAATCCTGCCTAGGAAGCAAGAACTCAAACTGGTATTCTGTATAAAGACTGAACTTTTTAAAAAAACTCTCTAAAATGGCCATACAGATATT
>WBNO01033502.1:25572-46478 GCA_013400575.1 Peucedramus taeniatus
CAGATTCCTTTGGATCCACACTGACACATTCTTGACTCCAAGTATTTTTTCCCAAAACTCAAACCATAAAATCACAACTCCAAATTGACAAAGAATAGTACCACGTCCCTCCCTCTACAAATCTAGTGACAGTTCTTATTGTCCTCTGCAACACTTCTCCACAGGCTTCAGTAATCCATTTCCATATAACAGTACAAATACATACAGCCCAGCAACAGAGAGGTCTAATCACTTCTGCCTACAGAAGACAGCTTTATTACCAGCAGAAAAAAAAAAAGAAAAAAAAGGATTGAAAAAATGGAATCCTTGTTGTCCATTTCCATACTCAGTAAAAATGAATATATATATATATATATATGATTTGTACCATTCACTGACAGGTGTACACCTGGAAAGAGTAGTAATAAAAATCCCCTCCAGTTTTAATTATGAGAAGCACAGAACAAAAAGGGTAAATGTACTGAATTCCTATAAATTTTTGCTTTATGTTGATTTTTACAAAGATCTACCTTAGTATTAAAGTCCAGTGCATTTTGGGAAGTCTTGTATAACTCAGGGTATTTCAGCATGTTTTCTTTTCGGCAGGATCTCTCAAATATTCCAAGAGTTAGAGGAGGCATTGCTGTAAACATCTAGTAGGTGGTTTAAAAAGAAAGAAATTGCAAAACTTTAGAGGTGAGAATTTGCTTAAAGATTGCCTACTCAAGAAACATTCACGGTTAAATGTAACTAAAGGCACACAAATTGTCTTACCACATTGTAAAGACCTATACACCATCTTTCAAAAAGAATTTGTCCAGAAAAGCCATTGACAAATGCAAACCAGACCTGCAAAAGATTAGAACTGTGTATTACTCAAATGTCTTGCAAGGTGCAATACACAGATTTTTCCTCAGCTTCGCAAAATGGGATACCCCTACAACACATTTACTACACAGCTGAAAATGTTTTGGCTTGAATCCATATGAAAAAATTAATGATAAACCCAACTTTCAATCAAGAACAGACAGTGGGCAATCTAGTCAGATATGCGAGCAATTCCATGTAAATAGGAAAACATTCAAAGGAGGTAACTATTTTCAGATGAAATGTCAGGTTCTTTAAAGTTTTAAGAGTGATTTAAGCTCACTTAATTCTTAATGAAATAAAAATTCTGAACTTACAGATTAGTAGTCATCATCTTCCCATTGTTAGTAAACTTGACTAACAGAATGCATAAATTACCTGCTGTTTGGAAATTAAAACTACCAATAATCCTTACTCATGAAAGGATTAGGTTTTACCAGAGCACTAAAGTAGAACTACTTAGTTAAGAAGCACTAACAAAGCTACAGGGTACTTTGGAGAGGGAAGTGGACATCTCTCTAATTGCATAATTTTTATCATTTTTTGCTAAAAGGTTTAAAGAAAACAGATTTAATTTGAAACATGTGATAACATATTTTCTAATGTTTTTCAGCACAGCATGCAGCACATCTACTTTCTCCTGTTATTCTCATCCTTGAATTAGTTCAATAACAAAGTGAAGAAGCAGCACATCTGATGAATCTTTATTACCAAGTTACACTGAAACTATATTGTCTAGGAAAAATGTAAGCTCTTAGGTTAGACAAGTCAAAATCATCTGAACAGTCTACTCCATTTAACACTCATGCTTTTCAAGTGAATTTTTAGATGCTGCTTTCTTACAGTTCACATTTGATTGAACTTCATTAAAGAAGCATGAACTGCTACAATCAATATGTATGTTTATCAGTATGTACCCAGGCTGGCCTCCAGGTGACTGGATTCTATGACCAAACTCAGATTTTTTTTAAAAATCATGTGGTGCAATGCCTGAACATGTTTGTGAATACTTTGAGATGGAAAACCTCCTGAATTTGGCAACTATTAACACTAAAAATGGGAGACAAAATCCAGCCAAAATTGCTATTTGTTCAACAGGTAAATTTTTTTTTTGGTGGCCACTTATTAAAATAAGATAGGATACAAAGTCATGACTGTTCAAGGCTGCAATACAGAAAGAGAGAATACCCTGAATTTTCCAAAATCTTATAATGCTAAATTTGTTTACTTTGGTAGATTTAAGTGCAACAAGCTCAATTTTCTAACCTTTCAGACTATAAACTGAAAACACAATGGAATTACTTTATTTCAGTTGAATCAGATTTTTAGCAGCTCTTTTGTATTTTGATTTTTGACTTTCAAAATATGAATAATGATTTAATTGTGATGAATTTGTTGGCAGCAGCTTCTCAGTAGCTGAGAGTTAGGGTGCAAGATGAGTACATAATCAATTGTGCATTACAGAATAATTAATTATGAACTCAACATCAGTACAATTGATGCTTTTTTTCCCATGTTTGCGTCAAATATTGGAGTAAATTTTAGAAATATTGAATTGAAAGGGTTAGAGTGGTGGAAGATATATGACTCAGGAGCTGGTCATAAATATGTGTACATCTCGCTGCTGGTAATTGCAAAAAGAGTTGAGAAAAGTATCACTCTCTAGGAAGAAAATAAAAGACCTCAAGTACACATAGACTTGACCCTTCATAACCAAGGAGTTTATGGAAAAGACATTAACTTTCCACTGTGATTTAACCAGCAGGCAAAGTTTTATAAAACACTAATTTTAAATGAAAGGCCTAAATACATACACTGAATCTATTCCACATGTTGACTGCTCTTACAGGTAAATGACGTTAAGCAACACCTGGAAATGTTTTGGAGTGACTTTTAAAAAGCAAGGCAAGTATTTAGATTAAAATATTAGTTTACAATGGAATGTTGCTTTCAGCTTATTTTATACAGAATTTAAGTTAGAATTTTCAAGGTATTTAAACTGAAAATGGCTTTAGTATAAAATTGTAAAGTAATCCTTTAAGGCATAGTATTGACTTCCTGAAATATTAGCATTTACTTTTTTTCTAAAGAAAGCAAGTATGAAAGTTATAGGCATTTTAGTTCATTTTAGTGTAATAAGGGACTGGAATATATCTTGGTCAGAGGCCTAGATGCGAACTAAAGAGGGATGAAATTTGGTAGCATCTCTAAGTTCTGAAGTTCTTATGGAATCTATCAAAAAAAGTTCATGAAGAAGAAATCTTTCAGTGTGGCTAAAAGCAGTGGTCTCTAGTAGAAACACTACTGTTTAGTAGAATACCAGATATTTAAGAGACAAAACATCTTTAGTATCTAAGCAGAAACATTAAGTTTATATTATTTACAAGATATTATTTGAATGTTCACATTAAGAACAACTGGCTCAAACAACAATGGCTCAAAATTAAAAGATCCACCTTTCAGGTAGAAAAAGAAAAGACAAAAGGACAAATACAACCCTCACCTCAAAATGTAAGAGAAGAAAATAACCCACCCATTTGCCTTCTGAATCTTGGGCCCTAGAAAATTACACTCTTAACCCTACATGAAAAAAGTAATATGGAGCTTACTACATTATTAATAGTGACAAGAAACTCTTGCTCTGTAGTGGGCAATTTATTCAGAGACAAGTATGTTTCATCCTAGTTATGATGGACAATGAAGGCAGCTGTACCTACAAAATAAGTTTTTAGATGCTGGACATGACACTAACTTAGAAGCAGATTCCTACTCTAACAACTCAAATTACTAATCCAGCTCCCTTTTACAGAAGGACATGTGACTGGTGTTCTTAAAATGTATTTTAGACTATATACGTGAACAGGCAGTGAAAGTTCAGACCATCCTGTAGTTCAACGCCTACAAAGTTTTCTATTGAAAAGGAGAGATTTAGGTCCCCATCCTATCTAAAATGAGATGGATCTCAACACAGATCCTTGGATTTCTAAGTTTTCCAACTATGTAATGAAAACATGTGGGCATGAGCATAATCACTTTCTGCTGTGTGTGTTCCAAACTGAACTCGGTGCAGTTTGCACACCTCAAGTAAGCCATGGCATAGTGAACCTCAGCAGCTGAACTGTGCAGCTCAGACCCAGTGTGAGTATGCACAGGAAGCCTGCTCATGTTTGGGGTTATGCATCAATACGATCGTGGCTATTCATCTGATGTGTCAGGCAAAGGAAATGGTAACAAAATGGTAAATTCCGGTTATGGACAGGAACAGCAGAAAGTGGGTAACTCAGTAGTGGGAAGAAAAGAGCTTGGAGGAGGGGGAAAATAACCTCCCCATCATTCAAAGTTTATGGAATTAAAAAAGTCATTACAGCTCCAATTAATAAATTAATTAGTTTCATTGTATCACTTAAATTGCTACAAACAGCCATGTTTAAACATCTGTGACCAAAGCTTAAATCTCAACTCCACACATCTCTTTCTTCAGCTTGTCTTGGTCTTGGTCTTTCATTTGATGTTTCATGTTGGGTAAAAATGAAATCTTCTAATTTTTTAAAACTGTAAATCTTTTTTATTTAATATGAACCAGTTATTTTAAATTACTACTAGTTATTACTAGATAGCAAAATGAGAAGAAGGAATAGGAAAATTTTGTTTCTCTGATGTCAAAGGGTGATTTTCATAACTTCATAAAATGAGTAGTTTAATGACAGAGTGACAGAGTGCATACAGTAATGGTAATTATAAAAAAAAAAAGCAATCCACTAATGAGTTCTCAATCATAAGATCAATCTCAATCTCAACCACCTTTATAAAGTAATGACAGCTCCTCCAAAATAAGTATGAGACTTTGCACAGGCTTATCATTGAGTGTGATGCTCTGTACAGGCTTAATAAAGCACATTAGCGGTCTATTAGAGATTCAGAGTTTTCACTTACAATTTAGACTGATACATCAGAATATAACCTCTCAAGTCACTGTGACTAGTCCTACACAAAAGATGAGGCCCATATTTAAATAGCTACTGCATCAAGACACAGAGTAGAAAAATATTATTACAGACCACTTCTAGTTTCTTATGAATAGGAATTTAAATGTCAATAAGCACTGATCACTGTGCCCGAGTATTACTAGACAGTTACCATTTTCTGAATTAAGAAACCAATTGACATCAATTTAATATCAGCCCATGAATGCCTAGGATAAAGATTGTACTTTAGATTAAGTGGAATATTTTCCATTACTTTCTTGATTAGTACTGAGCAGATGTTTAAAAATAGGATACACATCCATTAAGTAAAGGTAGGTATTTTTAGTTATTGTCAGAATAAAAGGAAACTCGTTTAAGTAACTTCCAGACATGCCTTTCACAGTACTATTTTCTGAACTCCAAGACAGAGGAGGTGTGGCCACAAAAGCCTCACAGAAGTTTTCCTGATGTAGCATTTCTGCATATTAAGCAGCAGCTTACAAATACTCATTGAGCTCCCTGCTCCCACGCCTGATCTGTACAAAAAAACTGAAAAGAGAGACTCAAGACTGGCAGTTGTCCTTTCTGGAGACATTCAATGATGAATTTCTGCCCATTCACTCACAGTATTGACATGAGCTATTAACATCTCTGAAAAGTTTTCTGAGCTGACAAATGTTGGGTATACAGGAATTCAAGTAGAATTTATTTTGTCTTCCAGAGAAGGTGTATACAACAAAATGATTGCATGCATTATATATATGCATGCATGATATATATGCATGCGTGGTCATAACAACCCATATCAAAATGATATTTTTGCCCTTCCATCTGCTCAGTAGGAAGAGACTATCTGTTCATAAAATCAAAGCCTTTTGATCTTTAGACTACGATCTTTGTACCCCGCATTTAACTTTCTTTCTCAAAAAATACAAATAGTGGGATATTTATATCTGATTTAAGCTATAAATTTACAATATGTTTGCAGGTGACAATGACAGAAATTTAAGAAAAATAAGTTGATATGTTCTAAAGCCAACCTTTGTATGCTTTCTATAAGCAAAGTTTACATTAATACTGTTTTTTTCAAATACTTCTAGAGCTACTGCTAATGAGTACTTCAGGAAGTCTGATCATGTGAGTAGATATACAGCCTTTGAAATACAGGATCTAAAGTCTGCCATTTCTACACAATAAAGAACCTTTAGTGAACTTGCTTTTTCTATAGCTTCCTACTTTATATTTTTCTGAACAGGCTACAGACTTGCTGATACTTAGATAGAAATCTATTTGCAGTAATAACACAGTAAGGAGAGAAAGAAGAGGAAATTTAGAAAATGTAAAAATATGGCAAGAAAAATGCACTCTTTTGGCTACAACTTTTGTACATAAAAAATGATTAAAGTGTTTTCAAATATTAAAACAAGTAAGGTCACATGAGTAAGTATCAAAATTGGAAATATTAATCTAATGTTTACATCAGGTTTAACAGAAATAAGGCATTTTCTTCCAGTAAAACTGAATACTTACTTTGCAAGTTTAAGATACTAAATTGAAAATATGTTTAAAAAAACAATGAAAATTTAAAGAGTATCTGTTAACCCCATTAATATAAAAATACATAAGACTACTTATAAAATTTATTTTATGGTCAAGATTTTCAAAAATTAAATATATTTTCCACATTTTTAACCCAAAAGTTTCATTGTGAATATAAAGTTTGAATCAATTATAAATGCAATTACTATATATATGTGTGTGCGTGTATATATATATATATTTGATTAAAAAGGATGCAGCAGCTGTTGGAAGAAAAGGAAAGGAAGGGAGAGAGGAGTTTTAAAAATGTATTTAAAAATATGTTCAAAATTTTATGGTTGCTGTGTGCTCATGAAGGGAGTGAAAACTACAATTATTCTACAATTCATTCTGTTCTAACCATACCTACCAATAAATGTACATTTATTACAACACAATCCTCCCATACCACCACCAGTATTTTTTGCTAGATTTCACTCCTTAAAATCCCAGGTGAAAAAACTAGGCCAGCTACTTTCAGGAAAGTATCCTTGTTCTTGAACAGGAGCCTGAGGATGCAGAGTCACCCCACTCAGCAAGTGAAGGGTGCCCAGGAGTGGAGCTAAACCTGTCTGTAAAGCCCTGGGCACTGCTGTGAACAGCAGCTGCCCTGCAGTGCAGCAGAGACCTTCGGAAGGGCTTCAGATTGCGAACGCGACGGTCCCTGACACCAGCGCAAGGAGCTGAAGCACACACATCTCTGGGGAAATTTAACACAAACTTGTAACTGGATTCCTTAATGACTGCAATGATGTTACAGGTCCAGCATTTTAATAAGCTAGCAATAGTATAAAAACATTTAGTACTAATATTTAGTAAGCATTTTTTAAACAACTGGGGTTTTTTAAAGTAAAAAAAAAAAAAAACAGTTTATTAAAAATTTCAAGATTCACCATTAGTAGGTATTTATTTACAGTTAAAGTACTTTTAAAAAATCATATATAATAACCAAAAGCTCAAAATTAAGATTTTACTTTCAAGAAGTAGCATTTAATGTACTGTAAAATTACCTCGATAATATAAAGGACTATATTCTTGTAGAAACAATATAAGATGCATTTAGCTACTCTGTTATAATTCCAGGCTCCATGAACCAACAGCAAGTTCTTCAAATACTTGAACTGCAAAAAACATGAAGAACAAACAAACATACAATTAAAACATACATACATGAATATTAATCATATTTTAAAATATTTTATTGTCGTATTTTGCAGTGTAATGACTTACCTGAGCAATTGAGTAGTCTGAAGAATTAGCAGCCTGTAGACCTTCATTCCCACTGATACCAACACCAACATGTGCTGTTTGTATCATACTAACATCATTTGCTCCATCACCAATTGCTAGAGTTACTACCTTAACTTGTTTTTTAACCATTTCTACAACTTCAGATTTCTGAAGTGGTGATACCCTAAGGGATGAAAAAAAGAAATAGGTTTAATACAGGACTTTCAAATGAATGTTTTAAAGTATGTTTTAAAACATACTTTATATTCTGTAAAAAGGTAATAAACCCAGGCCAAGAAACATCCCAGTCAGCGACGTGGTCTTGTTATTGCCCTTCAAGGGTATATGTTAAAAGCACACTCACAGCAAAATTAATAAAAAACAACATTTCTAAACTTTGAACTACTTAAAACCTGAAAGAAAATTCTGTGTTGAGGAAGTCACCTTACCAAGTGTGTTAGAGAGAACTGTTTTAAAGTGTATTAAAAAAAATAAAGGAATAAAAAATAACACAGCCTTCAAATTGAAGGTGGCTATGTAACCACATTATTCAGTGGCCAGCACAACACAGGCACAACTAGTGGACTTTGGAAAAAGCTGCGTGGGATGAGTACAGACTTGTGGAAAACCTGGGTTGAAAGTTTCTGGGCAACAGCCCTTCTGAAAAATTCTGTATAGGTCCACCTATATGAAAAAAATCTTTCTATGATCTTTTGGTACATGTTTTATTTGAACTCTGCTGTTGAGAATTGTACCAAGACTTGCTACAGCCTGTTTCTGCAGAAGATTCCTGACCTGAGTACTTCTTTCTCATCTTTTTAACTCTTCAGGAACAGCGCCTTAATTCCTTTTTAGACAATGTTATAGGGCCAGCTGGAAGATGGCACTGTCACTGCCTCAAGTTCATGGTGAAAGCAGTAAAAAATATTTTTCATTCATTTTGCTCACTCTTAGCTGTACATTTTTACTCTAGAATAACCCATTTAACATTCTTCTCGCATATATTACTCTGAGCCAGTATAGAGTTGGAATTCAGTTTGCTAAAGTCTTTAAGCCAAACATCTGCTTGGAATTAATAACATATACAGATTTTTTTTTGAAGAGAAATGTCTACTGAATATTTGTCAGCATCATCTGTGCTACAGCTAGTCTTAGGAAGACTCCTTTGGTAATAAATGCTTCTACACAAGTCAATGCAGCCTGCAAACTTAAAAAAAAGTGGTGTAATTAGTACTTTTAGAACAAAAGAAATTTTAAGATGTTTACTGCCTTTTTATGGATGAAGAAAGAGCTTACATTTTTGTTAAGTCTGGATTTTATATATATATATATATATGTATATTTAAATTTTAAAAAGTGAACTATCTTACTTAAAAACTACCATTTGAAACTTTTTATTTTCAAGCTCATGAACAAGGAAATGAAGTTTTTGTTACTAAATACAAAGCATTTAACAGAAACAAATATTTTGGCAGAATTTTGACTTTTGGGAAACATGGGATATTAAATATGTTCATATTAAAACAGTGAGTGTTACGAGCAAGTATTTTAGTTTTAAACCTGTAACCAATTTCTAAGCAACCACAAAATATATCAGACATATATCTAGATATACATTGAAACCAACTGACCTAAGTATTTTATGGAAGTGCAAAATGAAGAAATGGCAGAGAGAATACTACTAGAACAGAAACTTTCATTTTGCACTTTGTTGTTTCTTCACAAGAATGCCAACACTAAGACAGCTTTATGTACAGAATACCCCTCAATAATTCCCCAGTTCAACAGAAACAGAAAAATTATCTCTTCAAATGACATATTTTGTAATCAAGGGAAGAGAAGAAAAAGAAATATAGCTTTAAAAGATCAGTTCTACGTGCATCTTCTGCTTGTTACTGTACTGAGCAACTCAACCTAGTAGAAGAAGCCCAACTTCTCCAACTTATCTGTCCAAAAGACTACTGCTGTTAGGAAGCTATTTATGCACAGTATAAACTGTTCATCAGAATAACTTCTCAGTTTAGAAGACAGTAAAACCTTAGTTTGAAATTCAAGCTGTTTCATGCTGAAGCATGGCTACAAAGCTTAACCACAAAAGCATTAATTAAAAAATCCCTTGGTAGCATGACACTGCTTTTCAGAAGGGATGGAAAGACTAGAAACTCGGTGATTATTTGGATTTTGTAATATCAGTTCTTTTTCTCTGCCCTTTTGCAAAGCAGAAAAATAGTTCCATTTTGAACAGATTTTTCAGATGAATCTGATTTATTTTAATTGAACAATGGAAGTTTATAGCTGTAATAGTTGATATTTACAAGAAAGGATGAAAGGGTTCATTGTATAAACAAACAGTATAGTAATTGGGCATAATAATGATTAAAAAAGCCATTTCCACCAGCTTCAGGTAATAAAGAGCAGCCTGAGTAGTACCCGCAACATTTTTGTGCACTTCTTATACAATGTAATCCACATCTTAGAGAAAAATAGCCTGTGGAGAAAGATCTACAGATGACTTTAGATATGCTAAAAACCTGCAGTTAACTGTAATATCAATTCAAGGTCAAGATTAGTGTCTCAACCTTATTGAGACTACTCTCAATGGATTACAAATTATGTTTCTGGAAATATGCAATCTGAGTGACTTTGACAGGTACACTCTGTTGCAGGCTGCTCTACAGTGATATTTCACCTGAATGACTGTATTTCATCACTTCAGTTTATTTTTATATGTCAGTAAAAATAGCATGGAGAAAGAATAACATAAACCTTACCTGCAACAAATAACAGCTTTACACGACAAAGCCAAGTCCAGGAAATACTGTCTTACTCCAAATGTCAAAGCATACTTCAGAGATTTACCATCAATGATGAGAGCAAAATCATTTTCCTTCCTTAAAGCATCACCAAGAGTACTGCAATGATGGCTAAGTGTCTCTCTTGTTCCCTGTTGCACAAAAAATTATGTCCATTACTTTTAGTTCTTGATATTCTTAAATCCAAAATTTTCAGCGTGATCAGAAACACTGGCACTTTGGTTTTTGAGAAAGTTGCCTTTTGATTCTGCTATCAAATATTATAAAATTAAAATAATATTTGCAGTAGTTGCACTATTAGAAACACAGTAGAAATGTTGTGTAGGATTGCTCCTGCATTCTTCCAAAAAAATATGTATAAATTATGGTGGAACTTTTAATGGTCTTTGAATGGCAGCAGTAGTTGCATAAATATTTGCCGAAACACACAGGTATAGAGAAAACTAATATAATAATAGAAAAGATGATTCACATATATAGAGATACTAGAATTTGCTATTACACAAAATGTTCCTAAATGTTTAGAAAAAAGGAAACAAAGATAATTCATGATGTAAGTATAGGCATTACAACCGATAATTCTATCACATTAAATTCATATTTTAACTTAATTAAAAATTATAACATCAAGTACATGTTATACAAAGGAACATATTTTGCATTTTTCAATTGCTAATGACAGTTTGAATCACACCTACAGAAGTCACTATTTTGTGATCTAGTACTGACAACTTCAGATTACATTCAGCAGACAATATATTCACATGTATTTATTTATGCAGCAGCCTGCTTTAAGAAGGTCACTGACATCTAGTTAGCTACAGTGCAGCTCTACCATGGAGTGTCATGAAGGACAAAAAATAATGCTTGTTGCCCTTCTTCCTTTTTGAAAGACCTTTACAGAGCTACAACATACTCTCTTCTGTTTCCTGCTTCACAGCCCAGAAGTAAAAAGTATTTCAGAGGAGAAAGGAAGATGAAAAAAACATCTTCTGCTTGTAAAATATTGACTTTGGAAGCTAGTGACATCCTATGACAACATGTTCCCGTATTTTTTTACAAGTTTACCAACCAAATAATTGTGCTACTTCGGTGATGTCAGGCATACATAAACAAAATTTGGTGTAACCACCTAAAAATAAAACATTGAACTAATTAAAAATCTCAAAACTTTCTGAAATGAAATTAAAGATACTACTTTGCCTTTTTAACTCAGCTTACTCCTCCCAGTTCCACATGTTGTTGTTAATGCTTTTTGACTATTTTGCTTCTACTGGCCTTCTAAAGATTCATTGGTTTATCTACAATGAGATCAGCCTGTTGGGGAATTCTGCACTCATTTCCTGGCTCTCACCCACTAGAAACTGTGACAGAAATGAAATTCCACTGTTTAAAATTACATGTTAAAAAGTCTTTAAAATGACAACAGTTTCTGTAACTATTTTCCAGAACATCTTCTCTAATTATGAAAGATCAATTTTTCTCATCTCTGTGGACTATTTAATTTCTAACAAAGCTTAACCAACACATGAAAGGTCATATTCCTCCTATCTACTGTTTCTTCTATGTAATGAAATAAAAATAATAATAATCCAGGAGTAAAGAGTCTCTGCCACTTAGATATGCAAGTGTATAGACCCCAGTGGGATCCACTTGAGGATGTTTAGAGAGCTGGTGGAAAAGCTCACCAGGTTCTTTCACATCCAACATTTTTCATCAGTCTGGGCTAACCTTGGAGTCCCACACAGCCAGAGGTTTGCCAATGTGAAATCCATCTACAAGAAGGGTCAGAAGGAGGATCTGGGAGAACTAAAGGGCTATCAGCCAGGGAAGGTCATGGAACAGATCATCTTGAGTGTCACCACAAGGCAAAACCAGGGGATCAGGCCCAGCCAGCATGAGTTCAGGGAAGGCAGATCCTGCTTGATCAACCTGATCTCCTTCTATGACAAGGTGACACGTAGATGAGGAAAAGGCTGTGGAACAGTGGATGAGAAAAAGGCTGTAGTCTACCTGCACTTCAGTAATGCCTTTGAGGCTGTCTCTC
The DNA here is from genome assembly GCA_013400575.1 of Peucedramus taeniatus. NCBI lineage: Eukaryota > Metazoa > Chordata > Aves > Passeriformes > Fringillidae > Peucedramus > Peucedramus taeniatus. Next base: position 38,052 of record WBNO01033502.1, read on the forward strand.
ATGCCATTCTCCTGGAGAAAATGGCTTATTGTGCCTTGGATGGGTGCACTGTTTACTGGCTAAGAACTGTAAAACCAGCATCTGTAGGTGCTGTTTGACAGCCAGCTGAACATGAGCCAGTGTGTGTCCAGGTGGCCAAGAAGGCCAATGGCATCCTGGCCTATGTCAGCAATAGCGTGGCCAGCAGGACCAGGGCAGTGATTGTCCCCCTGTACTCAGCACTGGTGAGACTGAACCTCAAGTCCTGTGTTCTGTTCTGGGCCTGTCATGACAAGAAAGACATTGAGATGACAGCACATGTCCAGAGAATGGCAATGGAGCTGGGGAAGGGTCTGGAGCAGAAGAGGGAGCTTGGACCGTGTAACCTGGAGAAGAGGAGGCTCAGGGAGGACCTTACTGCTCTGTATAACTGCATGAAAGGCAGTTGTAATGAGATGGGGGGGATCAGTCTCTTCTTCCATGCAACCAGTGACTGACAATAGGATATAGACTCAAATTTTGCCAGAAGAGGTTTAAATTGGATATCAGAAAAATTTCTTTACTGAAAGGGTGCTCAGACATTAGAACAGGCTGCCCAGGGAAGTGGTGGAGTCACTACCCACAGTACTCAAAATGCTTGTGGACGTGGCACTTAGGGGTATTGTTTAGTGGTGAACTCTTTTGTTTAAACTGACCATAACTTTTTATCAGACGCAGACATGCCATCAGGTAGCTCCAAGAATATAACATTTTAAAACAAAAGAACTCATACCCCAAGACAAAATGAAACTCTGTGAAACCGTTGTGTTTAAAATTCCTTTGTGGGCACAGTCTCTATGCTGAAATCACATACCTCAGATTAAACACAGGGTAAAAATGTCCCTTATGAAATACTTTGCATATTTCAATGCAATATTTTTCAAAAAAACTGAATGGTAATCAAACTGTTTTCTAGTCCCAATTTAAATTCACAAAGAAAAGTATAATGCTATGTTAGGACGTCTGTCTATGATCAACAGTACTTCAGTGAAATTTAGCAGTCCATTAGGTTAATATGAAGGCAAATAAAATCCAGTGCTCTTGTACACAACTATAAGAACTGACTAACAAAACCCACATTTGCTTGTGAAGCTAAGCTAAGATGTTCATGGGACTAGAGCCCCAAAAGAAATAATGTTCTATAGAGTTGAGATACCTAAATACTTTCAGTTCTATACCAGCTAATGTCTACTGGGGACTGGGGAGGTGGGTGGGGTTGAGATATTTTTCTTATAATTTCATGAATAAGGCTATTTGTTCAAATAAAAGAGGATCTTTTATTGTAATATATTCTTTGTAAGCTCGGTTCACAGAGCTGGGATACAGCCTGAACAAATATATTTTATTTTAACTTCCTCTGTCTTGCATGCTTAAGTTGTAACAATGACCAAATTGATGAGGTATTTTTTTGTTACATCTTTTTTTTTTTTTTTTACATGTGTTTGAGACAGGGGACTCTGCGTGTTCAGACTCGAGCAGAGATTAGACTCGAGCAAGCTGTGTTTTAGGAGAAGCCACTGGTATACAATGGACAAATACTACTATTTTAACAGCAAGAGGAGGAAACATTCACTAGATGCCACTGTTCTCAGTGCAAGGTTTCAGTGTTTTTCAGAAGAGTATGCAGATCAAGAAAAGCCAAGCTCCCTAACTCCACTTAACCTGTCAGCATCTTTATATAGCCAAGAGGCTATACTTTAGAGACAAGGAGGAGAGGACTGCCACAGATCAACTCTTATCAAAGATCCCAAATACACAAGTGCCACAACACTGGGATTATTTTCTTCAAGCTTTCCTGGCTGCTCAGGTCCTCTCACGATGAGGAAACTGGGTTGTCCAGCCACCTTCATGGGTGCACAGAGTCCCAGTACAAGAGGTGGGCCCATGCCACTCAAAAGCCAAAGTGTCATTCTATGTGATTTCCTTTACAGACAACATTCCAACTAAGTATTACAGTCTCTTGCCAACTGTTACTGGTATGCAGAAAGGAATTGATCCACCTTTGCAGCTGCACTGATTGCAGCATTCTGCAATCACAGCAATCCATCCCTCTCTTCATTTCCTGAGACCTGATCCACTCCTCTATTAGAACTTTCAAAGTAATTTACTCAAGGTAATGAGTCACACTAGAAATAGAGACTGACCTGTCATTCCAACCACACTAGCAAGCAAAAGGTAGGACACAAGATATACATGCATCAAACAGTAAAATGCACACCATCACGTGAGGCAGAAAACTTCATAAACAGTCTCTTGTTAAAATAGTTGCATAGAGCTAGTTTACTCTTATTTTTTAAACTGAGTCCCAGACTACATTTACCTGCTGCTGAAAAAAAACATTATATATGTTATCACCAAAACCAGATTTGCAAGTGACCAGTTTGCACAAACAAATTCAGCTGGCAGAAGATATTTGCATCTCCATGTACTCTGGGCATGTAAGGAAAGGATCTCTCAATCTCTGTATAATCTAGACACTCCAGTTTGAAATAGGGAGTAAACTGCAGTAATCATTGCAGCTACTACCTTTTATTCTTATACTATATTTATATAAATTTACTATAAAAATATATTGCTTGATAGATATTAATTGAACTTTTGATTCATCACCACTAGAAGTGGTTCATCTGTAATGCTTGTTTAATGTGAAGCTCCTGGCTTTGAGTCTGCATGGATGAAATCTACTACATGGAATTTGTTTGCTAATAGTTGTGAAGTTGCTTTGTGTAGTAGCTGCTCTGTGATTTCAGAAGGTGTAGACTGTTTTCCATTTATTCAATAACATTTTGTCACAAAGACTATACAGTCTTCCAAGCATAGAATACCAAAATTAAGAAAGCAACCCCCCAACCATGGTTTTGGCAGAATTTTCCATGTTTGTCCAGATAAACAGACATTCCAACCTATTTTTTACACCACCTTCACCATGATGTCTGGATATTTTAAGCAATAAAATAATGTTTCATAAACTGAGAACTTTGAAGATTTTACTTACATCAAGAGAGCCTTCATTTATAACAATTAGTCCCATGTTCTTTCTCAAAAGTTTACAAGAGTGACCTGTTAGAAAAGGTTTTGTTTTTAAAAATCAGTTTCATAAAATCTATTATAATATAACAAGGCATTTTTTTTCCTCCAAAAAAACTACAGATAGAATTAAAAATAAGATTTCCCTAGCTGAAATAAATGATAAAAAAATCTATTCCATTTTATATAAGGACATACAGGTACTAAGTCAGAACAGTTAGAATTTCCCTTGCTGCAACTTGCAACTGTTCTGCCTTATTCAGAGGAGCATTAAGGAGAGTTACAGAAAACAACAAACATCTCCCTGAGCCTTGTAAATTTTAAGAATGCAACTTGCATTTCCTCTTCAAAACTTGCATACATACACCTTTTCATTCTTCTCTTTTATTCTTTGATGCATTAAACAGGATGTATTTTCTGTGCTAATGATGTAGGCTGCCTAGTTAAAAATATGTATCACCATTCTTAATAAAGTGGCAATATTGATATTATGTGTATTACCTCAAACCTGAAGGCAGTACCTGAAGGTACTAAGGAAAATAACCTTAGATCAACTGTATTATGTGCATATGGAGAGTTCTTTAAGATTATAAATAATACCATAATAAGGATCTATATGACTAAAGGCTTTATTTTGTACATGTATCTACACTACAGCAGTAAGTACTGATGTGGTCACATGCAAAGAATATTAAATGTTAAAAGCAGCTTTCATGTATAACTATTTAAAGATATAAATTTATCATTGTTGAAATCAGTCTTTTTTTTTCCCATCCTTCAGAATAAAAAGAATAAAAATAAACCTTTGTTAAAAGGTTATAGTATTTTAGTTCACCTTTCTTGGAAAGAAGGAAAAATAGAGAAGGGAAACTAAGAATTCTTACATTCTCTTAATATTATTCCCTCTCACTGTCAAAAGCCAATGTATTCTTTTTAATTCATTTCATATGCTATAAAAAAGTACATTTTCCTATTTTTTTGCCTCCTCTCTAACATAACTTTTTCTTGCTCTTAGTATTTCAACAGAGGCAGAATCCACCATTCCCTGTCTTCCCCCTATCACTGACAAAAAAATAAGTTCGCATTCAAATTCTGGAGTGCCATATTATTTTTTACAAGACAACTTTCTATTCTAAAAGAAATTTTACTGCATTAACTGCTATTATTTTTAAACCTGTAACAAAGACATCAAACAAATACAAATATAATACCAATATTAATGGCAGTCTCTTGTTTGTCCCCAGTAAGTATCCAAATTTTTATGTCTGCTTTCATGAGTGTCTCTATGGTTTCAGGCACTTTGTCTTGTAGTTTATCTTCAATTGCTGTTGCTCCGAGCAGCTGAAGATTCTGTGAACATAAAATATTTCATACATACAGGTTTGTTTTTGGTTTAAGTTCAGTTTTAATGTTCCATTTATTTTATTTAACTCTCTGTACTGACAACAAAATTAATGCACTCTAAACTCATTAATCACATTTGGTATCAACAAATAAAGAACTTCCACTTTATTCCATGAGCTTTAACTCAGATATCTGTGTGGCTTGACAAAACTGCACAGTGCGACCACTCAAACTTCAACCAATTATTCACTCAGTAGCTCAGTAGCTTGTTACTGAGGAGTACCTGTATGATTTGAAGGCTTCAGGAGTGCTAATACCACACTTTCTCTCTTTTAATGATTTCTCTTCACTTTGTAAAAAAAATCTAAAACATCTGTAAATTTATCTTAGTATTTTATCTTTGATTTTAGCTTCCTATGGAGCAAATATACACAGTTTTTGTGAATACAGCAATTTTTATATTTCTTATTTCTATATCTTTAAAACTTAGCTAAATGTTAAAGACACCATTATACATCTAATAGTGTACAATCCTGGTAGCAGCATGGCCTGCACACTACATCCTGAGGAAATACTTGTGCAGCTTGTACACAAATCTGTAAAGATAGCAGGCTTGTCATGGCATTCAAAAGTAACATAGTTTCAAGACTGTTTTGTCACATCCAGATAAACTGTTCAGCAATGTTCATTAGTGACTGAAGCTATATACCCTCACCCTTCTTTTTCATGAATTAAACACCACAGATTTGTGAGGCTCTGCATTTTAAGCAGTTTCATCCATCTAATCTCTCTTATACTTTCTGAGGAAAAAAAACAAAACAAAATAACCCCCTCCAAATTTAAGTATCAAAACTTCAACCACTATTGCTCTCATGCACTCCTTTTTCTTACAAATTTAATAGTCAGGGGACTTTTTTTTGTTGAGGCAGTGAAGTCTTAACCTCATGCTTGGCTATTCCAGAAGCAGTGCTGCCAGAAACAAGGCTCTGTTCTTGTGACACTGTATCTGGGTACAAGCTTGCTTTATGGGCCTTCAGTAAAACAGAGGCTGACAAAGTGGAACAAGTCCAACAGAGGGACACAAAAATAGCTTATGGCCCAGACCACATCATATTAAGAGCACCTGAAGAAGTAGGATGAGTTTAACATGGGAAAAAAAGAAAATTAAGGGAGGGATTCCTTCTGCTAACTGAAGCTTGCAGAACAGCCTTCCTTTTCCAAAATGTATACCGCAGAGTGAAAGAGCAAGAAGCATCAGTCATATTCTGCAGCAATAAAAATTTTAATTCAGAAGAAGGAAAAAAGACTAAGTTGAACATCAAAAAAAAAACTACCTGCTGCAGCTGGGAAAACTACTTCCTTGTGGAGATACTGAAAACTTCACCAAAGTATTGGGCAAGCAAAAATAGTCCTGCTTTGAGCAGGGATTTGTGTCTAGATGGCCTCCTGACGTCCCTTCCAATCTTGACTACTCCATTGTTCAAGATCATTATATAATGAAGCAGATGTTTATCTGTTATTACAGTTTTCTACACACTAGAAGAACTCTGAAAAAAAGCTTTCCAGTAGTTCAGCCCATAATTGACACTTTCCAGCAAGCTAGCTACTTGCAGCAAAAACTGTCAGATTAATTGTTCCCTCATTTTGATTACTTAAACTGCAAGGACTACATGACACAACTGTCTGTACATTGCTAGATTTCGTTTTTCTATCTTAGCGTTATTCCTTAATAGTGATTCACTTTTCATGGTATAGAAAATAAGGACAATAATTAAGAACCCACTCTTCTGTTCATCCCTCTGCCCACCCCATCCTCCTCCCAGCCAACCCAAACCCCAGAAAGCTACATCAAGCTGCACATACTTTTTCAATTAGTTCATAGCTCTCCTCAAGTTTGAGTACTCTGTTTTGTATAGCGGTAGAAGCACGGTGATAGACATCTAACCATTCTTGATAATCACTTTCTGAAATCTCAGCCACAGCAAAACACAGAGTTCTTAAGCCTAGAGAGAAAGCAGATAATGCTTCAGTATTTGTTAGTCCCTTCCCTGATATGCCTGCATTGAGTACCTTTTAAAAACTGAAATTATTCTGTATTTTATGTAGGCTTATGCCTGATTTCAAATTACTGCTGCACATCTTGAAGAACTTTTTAAATATACATAAAGTAAAAATGAAGTAAAAATAGAAATTTATTCAACAGAGTAACAGTTTCAAAGAAGCTGAATGTAATACATGTGATATATTTCACCCGAAAAAAATAATAAATTTTTATGTAAGATTTGACTTAGTTTAAAGTGTAAAAAGACATGAAGAAATCCCACCTCTTGCTGAACAAGTATGTACATTGATACATTAAAAGTGTAAAACTGAATTATATTTCTGAGAAAAAGGTTTATAAACTTAAATGTTGCAATGCTGGAAAGAAGTTAAAATACATCAGCACAATGTTACAACTGCCCTCTTCACCCCTCCTCAATATTCTTAGGAAATTCTAGTTTGAAATTTATCATCTAGAGGCCAACTTTGAATCCCCTCATTTAAATTTCCCATCTCATAGATTGTTTCAGCTTTCCAAATTCTTAAAATAAAATCATTATGTACCATTTGGCAATTTTACTTACCAACCTTTGAGCTGGTTGATATTGTTAACAGATTTTTTCCTTCAGCAAAAATCTGAATTAAGCATTACAGCAAGAATTTGAGACGGCATGATTTTAAGAAATATCTATTTTTTGACAACACACATTTTACACTCAATTTAAGTAGCTAGGTGTGAATTTTCTAACAGCTCATTTTCACATATTACCAGATTTCTAGAGAATGAAGTTGACATACTCTTTATATATTAGCCCCAGTTTGCAGGCCAGTAGATTTAGAAGGGGGGCAAGCAGGATTAATGTAGTTACCCTTTGGTCACTTGCCCACTCTGCTCCAGGAGACAAACAGCACCACAACCAGAGATGGTTAAATGTAACCTTTATTTGTTCACAGGTTTCTGGACCATACAGCTCAGCACCAGTGGCAATTTTGAAGTTAGAAGAGGTTGGGCATGAAATAAAATGTGTCTTAGATATAAGAGTAACTTGGTATCTTCAGGATAAAAACCATGCGCAATGTGGGTATTCGGACAACTAAACACCATTAGGAGCACAGTGTCTCACCACCTAGATTTAGAAGAATAAACTCAAGGCTGACAACTCAACTGATTATTCTTCTCTGCATAATACGGATATGCTTACAGGAGCTAAAGCAGTGAATATAGGTGAAGGGGAGGAAAGGAATCTATGTCTGACTAACAGCGATACTGTTTCCACAATGCTTTTAACATATTTTCTGCAGACAATAAAATGAAGAAAAGAAATCCAAGTGTATGGAATGTCAGCAAATAGTTTTTTCAAGGTATTTGCTTTCTCTTTTTAAATCACTGCCTAATTATTTTATTTTTTTATTTTTAATATGCTTCTTTTCATTGTGATTTAAAAGAATCTTCCAAATAAAATGTGGAAAACAAAATATCATTAAGCCTGGTTCTTAACAGACTGCAATAACACAGGAAAACTACAGAGGATTTTTCTATTTATCCAAGCAGGCATTAACACTCCAGCTTAATAAACCCTTACATATAAATGCCAGCCATGCTAACCACTTCATTTTTGAACAACACACCAAGAGCAGGCAGCAAATGCCAAGGACATACTGTCCTGCCACATGAAAGGATACTCATGAGAAACTTTGCAACACAGTTGGCTGCAATTTAAATCTGAAGTAAAAATAAATACCCATTTTTTAATCAATTCCAGAGATATGTGATTTTTTTTAAAGGCTGAATTTTATGCTTTTTAAAAGGTTAGAAATTCACTCTTCTGAACAGTAGATCTTTTAATCTGTTGAAAAGAAGGATACAAAAAATATCTGAACAAATTTCTTAATCCTATCATATGTACAGTGGCTCTAAAGACAGATGGAATTTTTCATTTTTTATGTTGATTTATTTAGTGCAACCTGACTGATAATGTAATGAGAACGGTAATTAAG
>WBNO01033503.1:0-30654 GCA_013400575.1 Peucedramus taeniatus
AACCTGATTACAGCTGTGCTGTGGTGCCTCTAATATTTGTCTTCTCTCAGACTAAATACACAAGCTCTTCTTCTTAATCTAAATCCAATCACAAACCAGTCTTGGATATGCTCCACCCTTGCAATTACGTCTTGCTCTCGGTGATCATATTCCACTTCTTTCCTTCCCTTCCTCCCTTTGCATAGCGTAGCCGTTTTTATTCAATGCTCTTCTGGGAATATTATCTCTCATCTAATAATCACATTAATTAGAAATTTTAATTTTGGTATTAACACAAAACTAGTTTTGACAAATCTTACAGTTCCAGGGGCAATAACAATGTAAAAGTAAACCACTTTTTCATCTGCCTCCAAATATATTTGCATTTTTAAAAGGCAAGACCAAAAGAAGAAATGTTACCCTCTTGCTTTCTATAATAAGATGAGTGCGTCCATTTGCAGAAGTACTCTTTAATTTCACGTGCTAGTGCACTGACTTCCAGAAAACACAGCCAATAAACACATCCTTTTACTTTAGTAGCTGAAAAACCAAATGCACCAAGGTTTGCCAAGGACAGCACATATTTCACAATCTTCGAAAGAACTGCGTTTTACTTTATTGTAAATACAATTTTAATGCAAATAACAGCAAAGAAAGGAAATAGTCTATTGCAACTGTAGTTTTTGCTAATTATGAATGTTATGCCATTTGCATGCTTACAGGTGACAGGTGCTGGTCTCTGTGATTTCACAACACCAAGCCCAGCTCATAGGCAGTTTGAATGGAAGAAACAAATGCAGCAATGGTATTTTAGTAGGTCTGTATCATTAATAAAGCCAGTATAAATAAGCAGCCTTTCCAGTACATACTGCCTTTCTCTATTACTCTTTGTAGTCAAAAATAGTTTGCCCCAATAGAAACATAGTGTTTACAATACTGATTAGTTTTGAATGTATCTGCATGGAGCAAAATAGGGATCTGAACCTTTCTGAGATGTGTCTCAAGGGGAAGAACAGGAAGGTGACAACAAAGACATGTTGTGATAGTAACAGAAAGCAACTTTTTACACAAAGCTGCCTAAGTTCCATAGAGTGCTTAGGACTGTTTTTCTCTGGAAAACTTGTTTTGACTTTTTTCGGTGCCCTCGGGACTGAAAAACCATACAGTTTGAACTAACTTGAAAAGTAAAGGAGGGGCAGAGGAGGGAGGGGCAGGGGAGAGGGGTGGTGGTGCAGCAGGAGACAAAACCCAAACTGTCCTGACTGGAGTTTTCAGCATTTACATGACTAAATTTGTATTGCCAAGCCAATTAAAGCTTATTGGCCTGAACACTGAAAATTACTGATTTACGCTTAGCAACCTTGCAAACTACAATCCTTTCTGCTCACAGTAAGGAAACCAATTCAAGGGCCTCTCAATGTATACAATACCGCCATTTATATATTTATTTTTTAAAGCTCAGGGTTCCAGTTCCACCAGTAGGTGCTCCCAGTGTAGACCCATGATACTGCAGTGATACACACATGCACTGTATATCACAGAACAGCTCTAAACCGCAGCAGCAAGACAGATTAGTTAAATCTAGATTTGGGGTATGTAAAATTGCAAAGGATAGAATGGAAGCTGGTGAGTCAGGCTGTTGAGATCTCAAAATCATGGGAAAACATACTTTCAGGTGGCTTTTAGCCAGTTGTTTGTTGAATGCCTTTCCCCCTTTCCACTTATACCTGCTACTGTTTAAATCAAGTATCAATCTGTCTTTTAAAGAATATATTGTAGGTTATTCATAAGAGAAAAATGTGAGTTCCATTACACTAACATACTTTTATGTTTTTAAAAGTTTTTAAAAAATTTATTTATTTATTATACAGACATTGGGTTGCTTGGTCGGGGTGTTTTCCTTTGGTTTTGGCGACTGGATTTTCCACTGGTTTTGGAAAGTTTACTTAATGTTTGACATCTCACTGTTTCCTCCAGATAGTCAGTTCCTCCAGTCAGTTTTTGTTTTGTTTTGTTTTGAAATTACTCACACAGCAATAGGGAAGAGAAAAAAAAAACCAAACCAGTAATATTTTTTTGAAAACCCTCTCCAGGAAACTGGGTTGTAAAACCACAAAATCTGGCAGGGCGTCAAAGCAGGGGAGAACCTCACATATTTTTATACAAAGCTGAGGTTTAAAAAAAAAGGAAAACTAACATACTTTGCTCAATTGAAACCCAGGATTTGTAGAGGGAGTGGGTAGGAACAAAGGCTTGTGCTACAAAATTGAGAAAGAAAACTGCAGCTGTGAAGAGGCCATGTGTGCACATACAAGGCCACTTCCCCCAGCAGCGAGCGGGAGCCACGCGTGAAGAAAACACTTCTTTTTGGTTCTCAAAAGCCGATTCTAAACTCCTTCTATCCAGCTCTCCTGAGCTCTGTCTGAAGGCTTTTGGGGGTGTTGTTTATGTAAGAGAGACAGACAAAAATCACTGGAAATGCGGAATTGCTACAATGACATTTTTGTTGTGGTTGAAACAACTGAATTCAGTTGTAATTCAAAATTGTAATACAGAAAAATACACAATGCAAGGCAGAACATGATGTCACCTAACACCTACAGAATGATTTTGTCAAAACTATATTTTGCTGTTATTCATCTCCTACTATATTTTAATTTATAAACTTTAATAAAAAGAAAATTAAAAAATAATAGGTGTCTATAAACAAAAGTAAAATTTTGGTAATTACTATGAAATAACCCCATATTTCTATTTCTCAGACAAAAACATTAATTAGTCCACAATTAGCTTGTATTTGAACAATGCTCAAAGGTGTGTTTGACATATTACAAAAGGCAGATAGAAGTACTCTTCACTGAAATGCATTTACTACTCAAAAGTAAGAAGAAAAACAGTATTAGAAAGAAAGTCAAGCACGGAGACTACAGGCTTAAATCAAACCTCTACCTTTTTTCCACATTAACTCTCATGCTAATTTTCCAGCCATAGTAGCTTACCCATACAATTTCATTATTAAATTATATAATGTGACACTTCAAAAAATGCATTAGGTAAATATCACAGACACTTTAAATCAGCGTAAGAGAGCTTGGCTATGCATTTAAAATTAGTTGCTGTTCCTAATGTACTGATACTCTGGAAAAAATGCTACAGTGAATCTAATTATAAATCAAATTTCCTCAATTACACAAATCAACAAATACACAGAAAAACTCCTATGCAGCACATTTTTAAATACAGATTTTTTTACTCCTTAAATGGAGTAACAAGAGAAATTACTGTTCAGATGTCTAAAAAGTACTTTTTTTTGCACATTTGCAGCTTCATCACAACTTACAAACAGTTTCGCAGAGCAAACTAGCAGGAACCAACAAAAAATAATGTGCTAATATAATTTTGCACTACTTTTCTGAGAGGTGTGCATGTAATGCTATGCTATTACTGGGAAAATGGTAAATCCATACAAACACTTTAAGAACAAGCAATATAGCATTTTAAACAAAATGTACTGAATGGATACTTGCAACAGCTGACGAATTCTGACAGAACAGATCTGATTAAACTGACTTCAGGCTAAAACTTCAGAAGGTGACATCAGAGAACCATCTTGTAACAACAAGTTAAATAAAAAGAAATAATTAAAAATAGGTGACAAGTTATTTCTTGCAACATTAACATCAAAAAAGTTGTGAACATTAATAGCGACTTTATTTTTCATTACGCTGTATGGACTATCTAAACCAGACGTTCACAGTTTTCTAAAAACTAGGGAATCTGAGCTGCAACTGCGTTGCTTTGCGCTAGATTTATATGTTAAGCATTTCAGACGTAACAAACTCGATTTTAGCAGCAGAACTTGTTGAGACAAAATTCCCATAGATTTCAGTGAAACTCATCTGCAAGGATTGCAGGGTGGAGCACACAACACGTTCTGAGTAATCATTTTAAAATACACACACTGTGATCATTTAAATTTATTCTGACATTTTATATTCTTTAGTTAACTTTAAACTTTCAGTGCAATGCTGAAACGTGAAGACATTAAGGAGCATAACATAAAACATAGTGCTGCAGGGAACAGACTTGCTCAAATTTGGTAGAGGTTGAAGTCAAAACATTACACACTCCCAAACACCCTGATTTTATTGTTGATGACACCTAAACACTGTGTAAATTCTTATTTGGCGATACCAAGTATACTGGTATGGGCCAAACTAATTTTATATATAGGAATAAAAGGGTTTCAAAATAATATATATGCGAAGAGCAGCACAAAATTATGTAACCTACATGCCAATAAAATGATGAAATTCAGTAGTTATATTTTCCAACTGTAACACAAAAGGTTTTTAGAAACCAGTAGGAAGCTGCTATGGAATCTAAACCAAGAAAGCACATAACCAGTGCATAAGAAGCATGTACTATCAAAGCATTTTCTGACATATGTTTTCATCACTGGAGATTTGCCAAAAAAACTTGTTCTAGTAAACTGACTTTAGATGTCTCTAAATGCTTTAGAGAAAATATTTGTGTCCATAAAGGTAATTAAACAAATGCTAAGCCTTGACTTCAGCAACTGGAAACAGCAAGATCTGAATGAGGAAACTGTGAAAATAGGTACTCTGAAAGGCTTAAAAATTGCACCTCAGCTCTACCCAAAATGCAATGTACTGTAACAATAAGTTGTTGTGTGAGGAAAATTAGCGATTTTTATTTAAACACGCACTTTGAGGACAATCCCTATACCTTTACATAGCCATATCTCCAATATTTTGCTTGTACAGCAGTGGCAAAATGGCATCTTCTCCACTGTTTGTATTATTCCTTATTGGAATTAGGAGCAAATGCAGACAGACAGACAAGCCCCCTGTAAGCTGTGTCAATCTTGGCTGCTGAGTTAAAGGAAATATATTTAGTGTCTATTCCATGTACTTCCAGCTTTTAAAAGGGTAAGTGTACTTTTGGCGTATGATCTTGTATGCAAAAAAAGATTTACCAAATGGGAGCGAGAGGCGTAACTATTTATAGCTTCTTTATGAGGAAAGGCAACAACAAAACAATAGCTAGGTGAAATTGGCTTATTTGCCGTGGTTTTCCCTACTGGAAAAGTCATCCATACAACAAAAGCTGCCCTCACAACTAGCAACATTGTGAGCCAAGGGATTGAATGAGTGTGGAAATTGAATTACACCCTCCCTCCCTGTAGGTGGTCCTTATGGGTGAGTGTAGCAGATAGAAGTCGGCACCACTCCGGTCCATTATGCGTTTGTTCCCTGGACACAATCCTTCAGACTGCAGCTTTCTCAGTATGATGCTATTCAAGGAGATAAATATTTTTTTTTAAAAAAATCTCTCTTTGAAGCAGCAATTTAAGATAAACATCTATTTTCAACAGACATTTGCAATAGGAACTCTCATTGCAGGCTCCTACTAATCTGATTTGTGCATGATTTTGTTTCCACTCAGGAAGCTTAAATTAATTTAGCTGTTCCTGAACAGTGTGCCTACAGAAAGATGAAGTATCCAGTAGCTCACAACTACAATTCCGCATTTGCTACACAGTTAGGGTATGCTGAAAATTTGTTTGCCTTAGCTTACGAATTATACAAGGAATTTGTACTATTACACTGTTATCCAATTACATCCAGTTTTCAGACTTGTGTAGATTGCCTAGAGACTGAAAAGTGGAAGAATTCAGATCCTCATGTGTGCCAAATTACCATCTGTGAGAAAATATCTGGTGTATTCCCCACATAGATGAGACTCTGTCATTAATGCACCCCAAAACTGAGAAGTCTTCTGTGTTTTCCCATATTGTCTGCTTTCAAGTTCTACATTTAATAGCAGTGACAATAAATATATTAATAATTAATACATTATTATTGCTATTATGATTCTATCAACTTGCAGTCCAGGACTACTTTTAATTTTAAAAGCAGTAGTTGGTAATTTCTCTTGTGCATAGAAGAGATTCATTTTGTGAGTAACAACAGGCAGGACAGACACTTTTATCAAAAATGTCAAAATAGACAATCGATGAGGCACAAACTGAAGTCTCACAATGTTTTTCAGAGACTATCAAAACAGTTTTTGAATAAAGGTCCTTCTTCCCTTCAGCTGTTCCATAATTACATGGAGGACTCCTTTAAGACAACTAAAAAATCAAGACACATGACTGTTAAATTTCCTAATTATAGGACTTCCACTATTCCTTTCAAAAAGGAAGGTTAATACTGACATCCAGATTTAAACAATGAATTAAGATAGTCAAAATTACAGATCGAGGGATGTCTAAATAAATTACTAACTCAGTTCAGAGGGTCAAGTCTGTTCCTTTTTGCAAGCCACTTCTGCTATACAGTGAGGGCAGGTATCCTGAGATAATCCACAGTCTACTAGCAGGATACAAAGAGATGCTTTGCTCTTATGAAAAAATTCATGGCATGGCTAGTGCATTGTTAGCACTTTCTTTTCAAGGAAAAACAATTAGATGTTTCTGTCGATTTGAGAAAAACAGCCATGGGGAATGCACGAGTACCCTCACCATTATCCCTATTCTGAGTTGAATTGCTTGCTGTTTCTAGACATCAAAGTTCTCCTGGCTGGTGTTTCATATAAACTCACAAACTGCTATCTATGGATGGCAAGCAATGCCACCATACACACACTCCTGACCCCCACTACCTGCTCTCATGTTCTTCACAGCTTTCTCTTTAAAACGAAAATTTAACACACTGCTCAGGAAATAATGTAAGATGAAGCTGGCTGTACTCCTAGAAATAAAAAATTAAAGTTTCAGTAGAAACTGGCATCTCCCTGTAAATTACAGTTTAACCCCCCAAAACAAACAGGAAAAGATACTATTACCTAATGTCTGAAAATTCAGAGAATATATTCATTCATGGAAAATACTTCTTGCAAGTGGCAAGAACTAAAATTACTTCCTCCGCTTATTACACAGTAATCAAGATATCCAGGTACCTTTTTAACCCGTGTCTTCCTGGAAATAGTGCATTTTTCCTTTTATCAAGGAAAGAGAACATTGTTTTAGTGTAGGTAATATTACAAACACAAAACCATGTTCAACAAGACAGAACTGGATACTGTTTTTACAGAGGCATGCTATAGCAGTTTCCAGTGTGATCCAAAGAGTTCCTGATTTCCAATTAACACAGCTAGGCAAATTTGTGCAACTAGGTAAAACCGTCTTATCCTGTATGCTTTTAACTGTATTTTCAGAGAAATTACTTTGTTTGCAAGCAAGAGATCCAGAATTCATTCACTGCTAATCTCAGTGAGTCATTTAATCCCATGACAATCACATCATCTTTCAGAACATTCATGTGGCCATGACTGTAAATGCAACGTTTGTGGCCAGACCAAAACACAGACACGATCAAAGGAACTATTTAAGAATGGCCCCACCAGGACAACTTTACGTGCTGTGCCTATAGACTACTGCTTCCAGGGCTATGGCCTTCTCTCCACGTCAAGTTGTATCAGGCTTCATAACACCTGAAGTTAAGAGATGTTTCCTTCTCAGAAAAATAAACCACAATAATCACAACATCTGCTCAAAGGAAATTATCACGTTGTTTTATATCACAGTAAAACTATTTTATTTCTAAGACAACAAGGAGCTGCAGAAACCTTCTGCACAATGGAAACATACAGTCAGATCTTTTTCTTGCACTGCATTACTCTGGTGAAGTGAAGGAAGGGTTTCTGTTCTTGGGAGCCTCTTTACAGGAGAGCTGGCACAGCTGTGCAGAACCTGCCCGCAAGGGTTCTTCCTTCAAAAAGCATAATCTGGTGCACAGTATTGACACTTTGGGCAAAGCCTCAGTCCTAATTTAAAGTTTAAATCCGGACCCTAGTGGAAATTAAAACGTCTCTGCTCTGGCTTGGCTTGATCTGATGTTTTTGTGGCTTAACAAATCAGTAATGAAGATTCATTAAGCCCATTAAGACACAAGTTTGCAGCAAATAGATGCAAGTGTAGGAAGCACAGACACTCTTTATCTAGTTGAAGATGTCCCTTCCATGGCAGAAGGGATGACAACACTTAAAGGTCTCCTCCAACCCAAACTTCTTGGTGATTCTATGATTTTTCAAAGTATCATGAATCTTACTTAGCACTGTGTTTTAACTCCAGCTTTGGAGTTAACCACTGCATTCTAGCTCCCTTTTGTTGCAGCAGCATATTCAGCAGAAATAGAAAGCACAATTAGAGTTAGGCAACATTAACTTGCTGAAATTAGGCTCAAAAGCATCTCTTTTTGGATGACTTCAATTCTTGTATGAGTCAGCAGCCAGATAAGTAGGTATTAATTTAGCAACCAAATCACTCCAGAATATGTGAAACAAAGTCCCTGTTTTCTGTTAGCTCAGGCTCAGCTGCCCTTCCTGTTACTTCTGAGCTGCACATTTGAGCTATGATTGCACAGAACACAAAACCAGAGCACGTTCTTTAGACGTGGCTATTCCTCTCTACAGTCCTTTCATGCCACCGCTGAACATAGATATGTTGAACATGGATATGTTCACATGACTATGTTCATATGAATATGACTCCATATTATCTCTCTGTAAAGATAACCAAACAAAATCTACGTTTATAAATTGATTCAAATCATAGATTCATATAAAGTTAAGAGATTGGAATGGACCTTAAAGATCATCTAGCCCTTAATGCCTTGTGCAATGGGCAGAGACACCTCTCACTAGACCAGGGTTGCTCAGAGCTCCATCCAACCTGGCCTTAAACACTGCCAGGGTCGGGGCATCCACATCCTTCCTGGGCAACCTGTTCCAGTGTCTCATCACCCTCACAGCGAAGAATTTCTTCCTACTATCTAACCTGATTTTCCCCTCTTTCAATTTGTGTTCATTACTCCTTGTCTTATAATTTTATACCTCTCAAACACAAATCATTCATGCTTACACAACTATGCCCTCAGAACACCCAACATTTAGCAAACAGGATTACTTAATGGATTGTAGATTCAAAAATGCTTTGGTACATCCAAATATGATCAACAGTAGTCAAAAGCAGAGAGATGTTACTTTCTACATGAGTATTAGGCTGAGGAAAAAAACACAAACTTGAAACACCTAACAGTTTTAACCTGGAATCTGAAAAGTATAACCATCGTGTTCTCTTATTTTGCAACATAGTGAGAATATTCTGTGTGGTATTATTTACTTCTAATGAAATACATATGATATTGAAACCAGTGGTACTTGTTTCTATCTTTGAAATAGAAGTCTGGTCCTCAGCTCAACAGTATCATAATGACTGAGAAAAATTCTTTCAGGAATGTCCACATCTCAGAGTCTGAAGAGGCTGTAACCTTTATATTTTATGTGATGACAATACTGCAAGACTTAAAAAAAAAAAGTTTAAAAATACAGGCAAATCAGGAGCTAAGAAGATATTTGTAAATATTGAGTAATGCTCTTCCATTACTTGATTTATTTCCAGGTTGACTTCTGACCTTGTCATGGTGCTCAAAGACTTAGGGAGAAGCTTGAAAGAAAAGACAGAAACAAAGGGATTTCATGCAAGTCTCCTGAAGGCAAATTTGCCTCCCTTCTTTTTTTCCTTAAATAAATCCTGGCTGCAAACTAGAAACATAATTTTTAATACCTCTTGAAAGTAGCCAGAAATAAATTTAGCTTCATGTTTACATGGTGGGAAGAGAGGAAAAGAAACATTGTGAGCTACTAAGACTGCCAATAAAACTTTGAAGCTACAGAAACTTTAAAATTCTGACTAAATCCAGTTTGGCCATTCACTAGCTAATAGCAACTACTGTTTGTTTGAATCAGCAGTAAAAAAGCAGGGGTCGTGCCCATTGCAACTGTCACTTTCACAAAAAAATAATTAAGAGGTTACTTACATTTTCATACTGACCAGTCTAAAAGAACAGTAACATTCACTTGATGTTGCAAATGGGGCATCTCCTGATGGGGCAACTTTCCTCATCATGAGGCCAACACAAATGCAGTTGCAGCTCCCAGTTATGCTGCCATCTCTCAGTGATAACCACACAACCAGTGTGGATCATCAAGCTCTTGAAGTTCTGGGTGGGCACAAAGACCAACTCCACTGCAGCATCTACTATAAATGCTATCTCCTTGCCTTCCTGAAACAGCCATAGGACATGGTGGAGCTTGTGTCCCCTGTAACAGCTGGGTCCATGTGAAAATGAGATTCTTCTAATGAGAGTGAAATGCAGCAGCAATTTTGTTTTGATTTGTATATAAAGAATTAAGAGTTTGGGGAAAACACAAGTGAATTTGGAATTATTTTGAAGTATTTACATTTTCTCTAAGTAGTAAAGTAGCATTTTGAAAGCTGATAAACACAGCCCTCTCCTCTTTGTTTCTAGCATAAAATGACTATTTCTATTTCTAGAAATAAAAATCCAAAGTTATCATACTCAACTATCTAGGAAAGTTGAAGGCCCCTCCTGACAACTCTACAGCAAAAGACTGCTTAGACATGATGATTTAAGTAAGACAACACCAAAATTAGCAAGTTCTAAGTTTATACTAATTTCAGATTTTGAAAACTGAAAGATTCATGCATAAAGCAAACCATACTCTCCTCTCCTCCCACTCCAAAGGGACACAGCAACAAAACCAACAAGAAACAAGTCTGTTTTAGTCAACAACCGTGCATAATCTGAGCACTGTATTTCACTTAAAAGCCATCAAGTTTTGATACATAATGCAGCCAAGTGTTCATAAACTCATACAACAAAGCACATTCAAGAACACAAGGAGATGGTAATTTCTGGTGTCGACATGGAATCTACAAACCACTGCAGATGCAAAAGGCTCCACTGTCAACTCTCTTGGGCCACCACTCTTTTCATGGAGTAGAATTTCAGGTGGAACACCCCACGCATAATCAAAATCAAGCCCCTTTTCTCAAGCAGAAAATGATTTCACAGAAGTTCTATATACCTGCCACTACCTTACCATGGGGATAGTCACAGTTAAATATTTCACAGTGTCAGCTGAAGACAGCAGAGAGCAAGTTAGGCTTCTGTCCTCAGGTTCTACCATGACCATATTCAGAAGAAAAAAAAAAAAATCAATCCCTCCATTATAAAGAAAGAGTCCAAGAGATTGGGAAAACCCTGGTGTTTTCTGTAAGCCCAAGCAACACTGGGGAAAAAAAAACAACCACTCTTTTTTTTTGTGTTGTTGTTGGTTGGGGGTTTTTGGTTTTTGACAGAGCACAAGACCAAAACCAAACTGAGGAGGAGCCTACATCTGCACCAAGAAGAGCTCTAAAGTATGGAATAAAATGGAAGTTATTTCCCAAAGTCATTGCTGATACTAGCGTCATGGGCATAAAATTGCATTTTGTGTCAGTAACACAGAAAGGAACAAAGAAATAATTCAGTAAAGCATCTTCATGCTTTGACATCAAAACAGAGCTGGAACTAGGAAACACTGATTAATAGTTAAGCTGTAGACGGAAGCGTTTTCCAGTGCTTAAATTCTAACAGATCGGTATTCAAAGGACATTTTCCACACTCTATTTTACAGACATTCTCTATGCAAAAAGAGCATTGAAATAATACACGCTAGTCGAACCATAACAAGTTACACAAGGGGAAAGAAAAGGCCATAGAATAAAGTGGGTAATATTGTGCTGTTCAGCCTGTGGGGCAAAGAACACAAGCCATTAAAACACAGTGGTTATCTCACATGAACAACTAAACTATAAAAACCTTACGCATTTTAAAAAATTCTAGGACCACACTTGCAAAGTGATCAGTAACAAAATTACTTTTTTTTTTTTCCTTTTACTGTCATAGAATACTATCACATGAAAAAAGGTCATGGATCATTCATCTACAACTAAGATGCATTTCTGGATGACATCAATACTCCCTGACTCCCTGCATCACAAAGGATCTGTTTTGGCATGGCAGAAAGTATACACCTAAAAAAAGTAAATTGAAATATCCAGTTGAACATCCTTTGATCAGACTGAACTCACTGCTTCAGCACAGATCCTATGACCAAAGTGCTCTGACATTAATTCAAAAAGTGCACTATTACAGCTAGTTAAAGAGTTGCATGGTTTGCTGCCTTTTCTTTTTAGTTAAAAAAAAAAAAAAAAGAAAAAAGAGATCTGAAAATATAGCTCTCTTGGTACATTTTCTGTTAAGAGGACAAAGCCCTTCTCCCAGAATTTAACTTAGATGTAGTGTTTCCTTCTGGCTTCCCTCACCTTAAAGAAACCAGCTAAGAACACAAACAGGGGCAATGGTGATGTATACAATGCTGCTGCCATTAACTCTCACCTAAGCACAGAGGAAACCTAATATTCTGCCTGGGAGATGCTGAGGTTGCACCGTAGACCTCTCAGGAGAGCACACCCCAATGATGCAGGGAGGCACAGACCCCTGGACACTGCTCCTGTGAACACCACTCCTTCACGTGAGTTCAGGCATTCACTGAAGCCACAGGAAAGTAGTCGTCTCGTCCTGTCCTAGGCCACCAGAATTGAAGTATATTTCTTTTCTGAGTTTTTCCACTAATTTTGATTTCCCTACCCACCCACTCAGTAAGCTCTCTCTAAAATCAAGTCCCAAACAAAGTATTCAGCAGAAGTTTTGACATTTTCCCCAGAGCTTTCTGCTCTGAGCCTTACTACTCAAAATGTATGCTAACTATTCTTGAGCACAGTAGCACCGTACTTTGAGGGGTAATCTAAATCCCTCCCACAGCACAAATTACATACAGTTTTATTTATGTCCCAACTAGCAGGATGGACGTGAGCTGACACAGATGTCACACGTGCCACAGCAGTGCTATTCCGCTATGCACATGCCAAATTCTACCACAGAGACCACTGGCTTTTGACTGCAGGTGAAGAGATTCTGAAGTTTTTTCTGCTGAGTATCAAAGTCCCTGACATCTTGCAACTAGATGATGAAGTTTTAGTAGACAACAGAAACACTGCTTTAGGGTAAACCAAAAAGTTGTTGTTGTCTAAATGCATCATTTAATGTCCAGACCACAGCACAAACAGACTTTTTAGGCGCATTCTGGATATTTATACAAAACAAATAAAGGGTTAGCTTAGACACCAAAAAAGCTACCAGGGAAGCCAAAGAATCTTGAAAGGAACTACAATTAACAATGACTGTTCTTTGCAGGAGGGATAAAGGGATAATGACACGGTCATGCAACTTCTAAGCAACACACTTTATTTCAAGAAAGTACATGCCTGAGCTTAAGAGATGATATGAACATTGAGTATATTTAAATACTTATTTATCTTCTTGGACGTACTCATGTATTAAAATGCTCAGGGCTGTATTTTATTTCCACCTAACCCCAAAATCCTTTCCAGGGCTAAAATCAATGTTACTTGGAAAATGGATACAGCAGATACTTTTTAAAACAAGGTCTATAAATTGGTATCAATGGATATCTGCATTTTCTGCCTTTTCTTTTCTTCTTAGAAAACCACTGTTTCACAAGGAAAAAATTTATGATTGAGTATAGTATTATACTAGTAGTAATACTAGTAGTAGTATTTTAATAATAGTATTTTATGATTGAGCTACTCTATAGTCTCAGCTGGACATTGCCTTCAGCTCCCACCAACTGAAGAATTAAGAAGAAATTCTCAGTATGTGAAAAACTTTGGATTACCTGGACACAAAAGGAAACACTGACACCACTGCTACTGCTGTCAGGCTAAGCAATGTTTCCCAGTGTACACTTGCAATACTGGCTATAAATTTGTCATCAATCCAAAACCAACATGCTTAGGATGTAGTGAAACAGGTGCACTGCACAAGGGTATGTTATGAAATGTCTTAATGGGGACTGTAAAATTTCTTTCTTTCCCGCTGAAACTTTTCAGAAATTAAGAAAGGGGTATATTAACATCTGATATCCTAAAGCTTATATTTTAAAATAGTTTCATTGTGGTATTCAAAAGCAGTTCCCACAAGACAGAGTTTTTCATATTAGATGTATAACTTTGAAGAAAAAAAAATTCTTCACATCTGATCAATACAAATTCTAAGATGCGCATTGCAAAGCAGAGTGAGGAGAGGCATATACTTCCCAATAGCAAATACATTGGCACCGTCTCACTTCTCAAATCACAAATATCCAATCACAGTATTTTACAACACCAAATAAAAAGTTACTTGTTACTTTACCTAATGGTTCTCTCCAATAGATAGTTCAGGCTTCTCTCATAAGTCCCACCAGAGATACAACTAATCTTCAATTAGTTTGACACATTCAACAGGAACGGACTAAATTTTAAAATTTAGGTTCAAGATTTTTTTTTTTTTCTATGTATTTTACTATTAGAGGCTATTACAGGTATGGAAAATAATTGTGATATGGAAAATACTTGTGATATGGAAAGTACTGCCAAACTACACGGTCACAGCTGAAAATCTTCCAGTGCAGGGTGCATCACACCACCATATAGCTCTTACAACAGATGCAGCTACTCCATAAAACAGCACCAGGCATTACCAAGATTCTTCCAGCACTCCTGCAGAAGCACTGTCTACCCTCACTTGAAAGAAGGGCATTCATCTGTGGCTTCTTTTTTTTCCCCCACTAACTTTAGAAATCAGAGCCTGGTCGTTGGAGGACACACCTTTATCAGCCGATGTTGTACACAGGGTGTAAAATAAAACAACAAAGACCACCATGATTGCACAATTTCTTGGCCTGCAAAGCAACAAAGCATTCTGCACTCAGAATCTGCCAGCTGACATCACTACAGGGTGCTTCTGTGATGAATGTAAGGCTTGAATTAAAGCAGCCATTTTTCACATCCTACATGCATATTACAAGGGAGAAAAATATGAGGACAGAAAGGCAAAGAGACAAAAAAAAAGTAAGAAAGAGAACAAAAGAAAAGGGCCAGCAGAAACAAATAGAGGGTCAGATCATGACTGCAAACCCCAAATCTTTGTTACATTTCCTGTGCCTATCAGATCCCCAGAGAATGAAAGGAGTGGAGAAGAGACATAACACCTCCTTTCTGATGCTCCTTTCTCCTTTGTTCTAAAGAGTTTATTGGTTCATATTGTGGAAGATCACAGTGAGGGCCGTGGGGGAGCTAATCAAACAACTTATTTCTCCAAGTTCTGTAAGGAAACTTGGAAGGACGATTCATACTCATGAAAATATGGCCTGTAAGCTCTGAAAATTCTGAAAGTTTGCTAACACGGAAAATACCACGAAAAATTACCCACAGGGCAGGTAACAGAATGAGTGCAGCTAACTTAAATGCCACTGATCTAATCCTGCTGACAGCTGCAGCAACCATGATAGCCAGAGATGGGCCTCTTGAAGGTGAAAACCTTCAAAGTCATGATGCATGTAGACACATATCACCCATATGCATATATGTACCTTGCAGCAAAATACTTAGAGAAAAACAGCGTGTTCTTCCTTATATATAAGATGCCAGAGAAAGGTGTGAATCAGCACCAGAAAAATCTTGGAACAGAGTTAATGCAATTACCAACCATGAGAATGAAAATTTTTCTGTCCTTTAAGGCTGAACACAATGTCAAACAGAAGCTGCTTCACAGGCCACTGTACTTCCAGGTGAACAAGAGGGATCATCACTACTTGCTCTGCCCACACAGACAATGCATGACTTCTACACTGCTGCTATGATGGGATGTCAGTTATTTTACCCAAAGTCCCTAAGAGTATTGTCTTGGCTCTGTCTCTTCTTTTTCATCATATGCCAAAGTTCATGGCAGGGAAAGATAGTCCAGTAAAATTTAATAAGATTAATTAACAGAAATTAATTAACAGAAACATTCCTGTCTGATCAGGCTTCTCCCAAAGAGGAAATTAAGTAAAATATACACTTGTCACAGCATTTTTTAGCTATACATCAGCAAACTAGGTGAATCAAAAATAAATTGAAATATAAATTATGTCTTTTTACTTTTAGGCAAGTTTAAAAAAATTGGTTCTTCATTACCAAAGTATCATTCATCTTTATCTAATGTACACACAGCATATTTTATTACTGCCAACTACTAGACTGAGAGAAGTAATATACCTAAACAAGCTGGGATGAGTTTCCACCTGTATTTTAAATTGGTCTGTAAGGCAGTGTGAAAAAAATACTTCTGTCTAGTTAATAGTATTATGCACATGCACTCTGTGGGAGAGGCCAAGCAGCATCTTTTGAAGTTGGCTTATTCCAGCTTTGGAGACCGCAAGCATGACTACTGAAACAACCAGACAACCTGAGTGGAGGTCATCACTAACTCTGTCTAAATGAATACAGTACAGTCAGTGTAAGTTAACTCCGAGGAAAAGAAAAGACAAAAACCAGTCTTTTTCAGAATGTTGAAAAACAGCCTGCACACCTCTGACTTCTTAAGACTTTTATTCACAAATAAAAACAAGGAAATATATACTGGTGGATTTTGTATTCTTTTCAATCCCCTCACAAGATACTTCAACAGTTAGCCCTAGAGCTTAATTAATCTAAAAACCTCACTAGAATGTATTTACTACCTTTGCATTTGTCCTATCATACACAGCTTTGCCTGATCACATTATCCTATCTGAAAGTGTGAAAAAGCAAGATACATCAGGAAGTCTTGTTCATGCCACACTGCAGTGAAACAAGAGCATCAAGTGGCTAACATAACAAAAACAAAAGTATGTCTTCCCATAAAGCTGGGCATGCAGTAACTGCAGTGCAATACAAACTGTGGTTATACCACCAAAAATTTTGAACGATCTCCAATACTCCTCTTTGAAAAAAGTTCTTTATTTTTACGCTCATGTAAGTTATTCCTGAAAAAGTACTACAAAGTGCAGGAGAGAATGGCTAGATCTTCGAGGCTGGAAGACAAAACCAGCTAATGTATGGCCAGCCAGCACATTCAGGGACAGAGGTCTACAGATCATACACTGGAAATGAGCACACTGTTCACGCTGAGTCACTCGTAGAAAACCTATGGGGAAATAGTTTGCCTAAAAGCATTCAGTTCATCGGCATCAAAAGGAGAAACTGACTTACACATCCTGTTTCCTGCTTGTGAGTTGACCCAACATCCCACTTGCCCCTTTGACACTACTGTCTGAGAATGACACAAGGTCACACGAGCAAGAGTTTTATTCCATCACAATGAAGCATCATGCAGCCAAACTGTGTTCCTCCCAGAAGCAAGAATCTATGAAGTCCATGTTTCCCCTCAATGTGGGTTGACTGTCAACTCTGAAGTTTATTCAGAAACTTCTAGGATCTTTTTACAGAGAGAAATCTCCTGTGTCTAACAAATCACAAGCTCTATTTCAATGTCATGATTTACTGACTCTCCTTCCTCTATCTGGCTAGTGTTTACTGGTTGTCTTTGATGTCTTTCTCCCACACCTGATTAAAACAAGTGTGGTTACAAGAGAAATCATACGGGGGTAAACACATATACACTAAAATTAGCTTTATGTGAGCATATGTTATATAGGAAACGAGACCAAAATAATCTTGATTCTTTCAGGAGGTGAAAGACAGCATACATAAAACCTCTGAGGAGAAACTATTAATACCACAATATCACAAGCACTGTCCCTGCAGTTACCAAAGGAATTTCCTGAAAGCTGATCAGCTTTCTTCCTCTTCTCTGAATTCAGATGGGAATGTCCTTGAAGCAAATATATCATTGTAGGATATTTTAACTAAGGAAAAGGGTAAAGGGTAAGAAAGAATGACATGTAATTCAGATAAAAGCCTTAGTGTAAAGTGATCTACATTGCCATTCAAAGCAACATAGTGGTAGAAGACTCAATTTTCATATGTAACTTCTGTGGTAGCTGTGCTAGAGAATTGTCATCATAACCCAGGGCCTGGACTTTAGCAGAAAGGAGACAAAAACCTGTGCGGCATTAGGGTAACTTCTTAAGTCAGCTGAAGCACAAACTACCAGCTATTCACATTTCTATGCCTTAGAGGATCTTAGGCTAAAGAATTAAGCCTAAACTGAAGACAGCAGCTCCAAGGGCTTTAAGAGCATGCCTTGACATCCTGTATTGTGTATGCAATGCCATCCTACCTGTAAAAGAGAGGGATATACAATCTGGAAAACTATCTGGCAGTTAGTATTCAGCAGGTCAAAAGAAGAGTACTGGAATAAGTAGCCCTGAATAGCAAGATTACTACACAAAGAACGCAAATCTTTCTAACAGTAAGTTAAGAAAAAAGACAAAACCCCCCAAAACCCCAGAAAATCCCTGTGAGCAAAAACTCTAAGACCTATCCATTGGTAATATACAAATGAGATTGTACTAGGTCAAATAAAAAATTAATAAAAATAATAACATGTCAGCATGTATTAACAGTTTTAGAGAAACTAGGTCCATTTAGAGTTCATTCTCTATAAACCGGGTAAAATATCTTGGCTTACAGTCAGTGGGGAACTATCAGTGAACAGAGGTATTTGTAGAGAGGATCTGTGAGGATATTCATACAACTCTTCCATTCAGGAGTGGGAAGCCTCACAAGACTCTTATACAGAGCTGCCTACTTCACTGAGGGCCATCATCCAGTTAAGGATGCAGAAAACCCACAGTCTCCCCTCCCAAGCTTACACAGAGCTGCACTGTTTCATCTGGAAAAGGTGATGTCCAGAGGAACCTCCAGGACACCAAGGAAAGTTCCTTCATTATAAGGAACAACAGCCATGATGAAATAAACAAGATGGCAGAAGAACTTTGAGTCATTGGCTGAACAGTCAGCAGAAGAAAACTTGTTAAAAAACATCCTGACACTAAATTTTACTTTTGTGAAAGCAAAGTACTGACCATATCTGTAAAGAACTATGAAAAGTAATGCAAGTCACTAAGCACTGCTATTCTCCCAGCCATGCTATGGTAATGTGGCTGGACAAGCACACACTCTGTTATTCTTCACTAATCTCTCTAAACTGATCTTTCTGAGATCACTAAATGAAGTGGTATTGCTGCACTGTGGAAAAAGATCCAGATAATGCCGGGTGCAGCCATTCTATCTACAGTGTGTAATGTCTCAGGACAATTTACATTCCTTACACCTAACTCACTGTAATTTGAAAGGCACAAACACAGAACCTGCAGTGAACTACTGGAAAGGCTCAGTGACTTTTCTATTTATGCAGCTGAATTTCTCTAAAAAGTAAAACAGTATTTGGGCATTAAATTACTCTTTCAGTACTTTTTAAAACAGACAAATATTTGTCTTTTAACTGTAGTATGAACATTTATGTAGGTGAACTAGAACAATCACAAAACTATTGAGCTTTTCCATAAGCTGTTGTAGAGTTCTGTATTGCCTTATGCCAGTACAGTACCATTGCATTCTTCAGGTTATATGAAGTTTATACCAGTTCAGATTTTCATTAGGGAAAATATATGTAGTGGCATTTATTTTAAACTAGCATAGATTCATTCCAAGCGTACAGTTAGCTTTTTATTATATGAAGTATTGCATTTGAGCTTCATTCTAGCTTACAAAATATGGAACCACTGAAACTAAATACAGCATGGGACTAAAATAAAAGGGCTTCACTCAAAACACAGAGTACTTCTCCATCACAGCTGACAGACATATGTGTTTTACTCAGGTCCTCAAGTTTAAATTCCAAACTCAAAAGAAAACTTAAAGAACAAAGAATAATTTAAAATAACAGATTGGCTAACATTAATTCAGTGGCTTCATTCCCAGAACAACAATTGTGTGCATGCCACATTTGTAAAAATTTCTACTAATTTCAGCTAAGTCTGAACTCTTCAATCTTTTGGTCTTTCACCTCACTTGACAAACTGCAGACTACTGTGGACATGGGCATCACATTCCTGTGATGAGCTTGCTTAAGGACTGAACCCTCTGAATAGCACATTGGTACAGAACTATGTTGCTTAGATTTTAAATTGGCCCAATATTAAAATGCCTAACTGACCAATAAAAGGCAAAATATGGTTTGGACTAGAAAATCTGCTTTTACTCTTTAGGGAAATCTGCTTCACAGAAACATGCAGCTGTCTCTGTGCTGTGCACCTATGTGTAGAAACCTAGTATGCACAAAAATGAAAAGTGAAGAAAAAGCTTCTGGTTCAAAAAAACAGAATTTGTTGAATCTTGAAAAGATTATGGTTTATGGTTTAATAATCCCCTTTTTCTTTTTCTTTTCATAAAGGTCATTATTTGGAAATAAAATAAGTATCTACTGACATTTAAGCAGAAGAAGTGATCCAAGTAGCCCATTAAAATACGACCAAGTTACTATCAACCCATCACAGCCAAGTGCCTGCTAATTTCCTATGAAAACTTACTACCAATGATGTGTATTAATGATTGACAATGCAGTATTTGCAGCTTTTCCCTGTTCTGTAGATACTTGTGCAGAAGATAAGAAAACTTCAGTTTTGTGATAGTTTGTGGCCAGAACACATGAAAGAGTACACTTTTCAACTTTTCTTAAGAGTTTCACCCTGGAGTCATGCAATTTTATCAACCTGATCACTTCAGAGTATATCAATTGGTAACACACGGATTCAAAAACATATTTGATGCCAATTTTACATGCCACCTCCAATATTTAAACATCAGTTGCAGTAAAGAGCTTCAATATACTCCACGCTGGCATGATACTGGCAGAGCATCCTCTGAAGAACTGCTATGGCTTATTCAAAGCAAAAGAGATCAGGCAAGGAGATCATGGCAGGCTGGCTCTTGTATAGCTTCAGAGTCAGCAAGAAGAATGCCCACACCCTCAACAAAGCCTTATGCACTGAAGGACTTGGCCTTCTATTCGATGATTAATGTTCAAACCGTCTGGGCTGTGGGATGCCTCCTCGCACTCTTGAGAAAAGGCTGCTGCACCCCTAGCGCATCTTCGCAGAAAAAGCAAGCAGGCTGTCAAAGTGAAGCTCTGCCCACACCAGGGCATGTGAACCTCAACAGGGAGTCAGGACAGCTGGTGAGGACATCAGGTGGGGAGGAAGGAAGCCTTTTGCGGATGTCAAGTACATTTGCTGTAGACGAACCTACCTTTTCAAAATCAAATCCAAATCCTCTCCTGTCACAGACCCAAACATGGTCTTCCACAAGCTTAACTTTGCTGAGATATTGATGGAACAGAAAGATGATTCTTGAAGAGGACCAAGCAAGGACTTAACAGGAATTAATCATACTTTACCAACAAGGTCAAAAAAGCAGCACTGCCAAATTTCTTTTTAAAACCACCTCTTTCGAACAAAAAGCCCCAAAATTATAATGAAACCAATTAAAAATGTAGAGTTACATTTCTTAAAACACAGCACTTCTTTTTGGTTTTGAGAGAAGGGGAAAAAGCCAAATTGTATGTACACAGACACTACATCCTGTGCCTCCTTTAAGAATATAAATAAGATCTCAAGAGAAAACTTCCCCCAGTCTGAGAGGCTATCAAATCTTTGTAAAAGCTTTTCGTTAATCCCATTTCACTACTATGGATACATTTCTTTAAGAAAGGTACATTTCTTTTATCATATGCTCTTCCAGCATTTCGGATCCACATACACATTTTGTCTTCTCAAACAATAGCTTCAGACTTGTATTTTTCCACTATAAACTGACATCAACTCAAAGCCTTCCCCATAACTATTCAAGGGCATGTAGGCACAAAAAAAAATACTCTCCTCCTAAGCAGGCTGGGTGTGGTATTTGAGTGTTGCACATTTCTTCAGTTAATTGAACATATCATCTCTCTTTTCAAGGGTTCAGTAAACAAATGGTTTGGCAAAAAGGTATTGAGGTATTTAAAACAGGTATTCTTGGCTTATAACTTTTATTTCAAATATGCCAGTAATACATATGCTGATACACAACAGAATTTCTGATGCTGTAAGTAAACATTTTCCTTTAAAAGGAAGAGGAAGAAAAATCAGAAAGTAGGGTACAACCAAAAACCTAAGAACTTAGCAGTGAGCCGAAATGATGATCTGTATGTACAGATTAAGTACACAATATTCTTACTTTTTACCTCTTATTTTGCTGCATTCCCCAATTTTCCCCTCAAAACTTAGGGCAGTTTGCTTTTCAGCTGAAAGAGATGCAAATTTTGAGAGCAACAGAAAAGAACACAATAGAGAAGGTTAATATCAACTAAGTGCAGTTGGCACAGCTGACCACATTTCACAACAATATGAATGCAAATAATATATTTGCATATGGCAGTAATGAGAGCCCCATGTGCTGCAGCTCTCCAGAGCCAGCCCAATCCTCTCATAAACCATCACGATAGGCAGGGATTGTGAACACAAAATATACTCTGTCCTAAAATGTCAGCCAGTCTGGTCCACGCTTCAAACTGCAGGAATGTTCACCTGCCTATTGTGCTGAAGATGTTCCCTTAATAGTTCTACTGTAAATGGTCAAGGAGGAACACACTCCATGATGCACAGAATGCTCACTGTGCCTTTTTGTCTGGGCAGCACAGCCCATCTCCTGTAACTATTGGTTTGTTAATCCATTTGGTACAAGTAGTTTAGGAACTTGGAATAAAGTCTCCATACTACTCACACCCTACTTCCTAACAATATCAGAGGAAAAAATAACACTACTATTAAAAAGAAACTGACCGGTTCCACTGGCTACAACTGGAGACAAAACTAAAGCTTTATAGAAAGGATGTGTCAACTACAGAGCAGGAGTGGTGTATGTGCTGTTCCCTGGAGGTACTAACTTATTTCTTCACATTACTCCTTAATGGCTAGCTCATTCCTTCCATGAGCTATCATTTTGGTGTGAGCACATTAAACAGGACTCTTATTCACAGTCACAAGGCTCCTCACTGCTCTCTGATGTCAGCACAGAAGGTCAGCTGCACAAATACCAGGCAGCCAAAGCTGCACCGTTATGACCAGACATCCTGTTTGCTGTGAATTCTATTTTTAATGTTTTTATGATGTTAATAATGGGAACTCCCGGTTTAATCAGTTAGCTTTTTGTTATAATTTATCCTGCACTTAATCAAACTCCACTTTATCAGAGATTCAAGTATGTACAGATTCTATTTTTCACTGTCAGTTTTAAGCTGTCTTTTCACACTCCTTGCTCCTGCCTTTCAGGAGATTTTAATATTTTTCAAGAGCAAAGACAGAGGTTTTTGTAAAGACTTCAAAAGATACCCCGTTACCTACTCTTAAAGCACTCTAGTCAAACAACACTTTAATATTTTGCTTCCATATGGGAGCCAAACAAACACAAAACATTTTATGTAGAAATTTTCTTGAACTAGCCAAGAAGCTGTGAAGGCTGGGAATTGCTTTACACCTTCAACACCAGTAGGGTGTTCCATGTTTTTTGTTTCTGCAACAAAGTGAAGGTAGCTACATGAGATTTCATTCATATTTGAGCTAAAATGAATCCATCACATTCTTAATATAATTTCAATTTTAGCATTTTCTACACATCGAAAAATGCTTAAATTCCTTCATCACATTAAAAAGGCATAGTCACTAAGAATCAGGTCTCTGCAGTTTATATTATATACCAACATGATCTTCCACAAGAACAGATGCATAAAGGTACAAAAAAAAAAAAAAACAACTCTATCTGTAGTAGCACAGAGTTGCTCCATTAAAAAGTGTATTTGCTTCCCATTGATACAATTAAAAATCACAAAACCAGCAGACATTAACCTTTTATCATCTCCATTATTTTCACAGGCAAACCAGAAACACCTTAGCATAACAGAGATTTATATCATGTAAAACACAGCTACTCATTACAGTAATACATCTATAAACATTCCCTGGTTAGAAATGGGTTTTCACTCTCATTATAGCCTTTTTTTCCAGGGGGAGGGAGGATACACAAGGTTGCTGAAACTCAAGTCTTCCCTAAAAAATAAAGAGGAAAATGATAAGGAACCAATGTGGAAATGCAGACAGATGGGATATGATGCATAACAGGAAAGGAAAATAAAAGGATTGCATTTGCAAGGTGGAGAGCCTGACTTCATGATTATGTTACTATCTTTCATTTTCCTCTAAGCACCCAATGATACTAATCCTGACATAAGCAAATCATTAATCCAGCAGGAACCATGAAGAAGACTAAAGTGTAAATAGGTAATTGCCAGAATTTTTAAGAGTGTTTTCTCTCATCACACATCAGTCTAAACTTGTCAAAGACACAGTTATTTTCAAAGCATAGCACAATTTTGAAGGGAAAAAAAAAGTGGCACTCGAGAGGTCATTTCAATGTTTAATAGAGATTTCTGCCTGGAATGGCATGGGACAACATTTATGCCATGGTTCTCCTTCATGATATGACCCAAAATACTAGCAAAAATATCAGCAGCAGCCTGACACAAAGAATAACAGCAATATAGATATAAATAAGGCCATGGAAATGAATAGCAAGTACTTTTGGTCACTGCCAAACTCCAGAAGACATTTGCCAAAGTATCTTAAAATATTGCAAAAACAAACTGAACAGAAAAACACCAAAACCAAACCCCAAAACACTGTCTGGCTGAAATACATGGAATACCTGCCTGAAGTTTCAGGTGTTTAGAAAAAAAAAGGGAAGCCCCTTTTTGAGGTGAAAGCCTCAAACAAGGGTAACTGGCACAAAGAAGTTTGAGGGAGGGGTTTTTTTTCATTTTAAACATATAAAGCTGTCTTTTTATCTATGTCCTTTCAAGTCATGTGGGAGCACTTTGTACCGTGGATATATTTTCTGACCAATGACTTGCATCCCTGTTGCCTGTTTTGCTAGTCACGTGCTTCATAAAAACTTCCCAAATAATTCTTGTGTTGTAACCATGCCTAATTTAATATGAAAGACAGAATTTCAGCTCAAACCCTCAGGGAAATTCAGCTGGATTTACTGTAAATCTTTGCCAGTGCTTTGGAAAGAGTCCACATAGCAAAACACCCACCCAATCCACTCTTAACTAAGCCAAGATGGCAGTAAATTCAATACACTGGAAAAAGAAAAGGCACTTGCACTATAAGCTAGCTTCCAGAATAGGAAGGACACCTTCAAATGGACATTCCCTTCATATATTTTTTAATTCCCATCCCCCAACTCCTAACACTGAAATCAAATGCAGTATCAATAGACAAATTCTCCTTACCTGTAGCTTAAAGCAACTTTACTTCTGTGTCCTGTTCTGAAGTGCTTTACAGGCCACTAGTAGGGTTATTTGTAGAACTCCCACAGAAACAGAACCCAGAAGTGGAAAATGCAGGTGCTTGTTAGGGAGGTTGAATACAAACCGAAAACCTTGAGCTTTAAGTTTCTTTCTGTGGTTACAGAATCACAGATTACTGATCTAAAAGGACCAAGGACCAAGTCCACAAGCTCCACAAGAACCAAGTCCAGCTCCTGCAGAGCACCATCCCCAAGGGTCACACCCTGTGCCTGAAAGCATTGTCTGAAAGCTTCCTGAACACAGGCTAGTGCTGTGACCACTTCTCTGGGGATCCTGTTCCAGTGCCCAAATACCCTCTCGGGGAAGAACCTTTTTTCCAATATCCAACCTAAACCTTCCCTAACACAGCTTCAAGC
Organism: Peucedramus taeniatus; assembly: GCA_013400575.1. Taxonomy (NCBI): domain Eukaryota; kingdom Metazoa; phylum Chordata; class Aves; order Passeriformes; family Fringillidae; genus Peucedramus; species Peucedramus taeniatus. The sequence goes on from WBNO01033503.1 coordinate 25,565, forward strand.
CATTCCCTGGGTCCTGTCACTAATCACCACAGAGATCAATGCTTGACCCTCCTCTTCCCCTCATGAGGAAGCTGTGACTGCAGTGAGGTCTGTCCTCAGTCTCCTCTTCTCCAGGCTGAACCGATCAAGTGACCTCAGCTGCTCCTCATATAGCAAAACCCCCAACAATGGAGGTGAGGCCACCCCAGCTCAGAGCAGAGCGGGACAACCCCCCTTCTTGCCCACCTGGCAATGCTGTGCCTGATGCACCTCAGGGTAGCCTCCCGGCCAGCCTATCCTTTCCTCTCTTCCTTTCCTATGCCTACCTAGATCTCCTCAAACAACATGTGCGTAGCAATGAGCATTGTGAAATTTCAAGGATATTATCTGTGTTTATAATAATTGGTCACTTCACATATTGTGACTCAGAAATTTATTAAACATTTAAATATAATCAGAATCACAATAATGAAGATGATGGTATATTGATTGAACTTTTCTCATTTTCCTGTTTTTCCTCTGTGTAATTAGTACTGAACTATTCTGTTGGGAGATTTATTTTCTATCTGTAAATGAGTAATCTAGAGTTCGTGTTTCAGCATCCATAATCAGATTTTTATAAGTGTTAACAGACACTCAAAATATTTCTGGACAAGTAAAACTCACTAGTCTTTAAAAGTAACTTTTTCACAGCAGATTTTCTGAGTCACAAGGGATTTTTATTCTGTCATGAAAAGACATTTTTATAATACCTTATGCATTTGGCTTATTCTAAGTTTTCACAGAGAAACATTCAGATCAAGATGACTTGAGATAAGCTGAAAAGCCCTAGCTTTTCACTGATGAAAGGAATATAATCAAATACTGAGTACCATATGATTTAGATACCATCAAGTTGTATTGCACCAAAGATATAGATATGATAGGGAAAATCTTATAAAAGTGTAGCCCAAAGAACACAATTCCCTTAGTTGACACCATCAGTCTTGCTCGTACACCAGCAATGACAAAAAAAAAAACTCCATGAACTCTCACATTTACCAAACCCAAAAAGTATGTTTTACAAATACTAACTTACTGTCACAAGTAACAAAACACTTAGAAAAAATTATTTTTAGCTTACAAAGATGCAGAACTTTAAACTGCTTACCCTTTCTACATAGCTCATTTGTGCGGTAGAAGAAAGGATAGTAATATTCTGTAACTAAGCAGCCTATGCATGGTTAAGACACCATCTCTGTACAAGTTTCACAGATTTTAAGACTTTAAATGGAATGAGGAGCAATGGTAGGTGCTAGAGAAACACACTGATGCACTAAATTTCTTTTTATTTTAGAAAGAGGGATACATTAAACAAAACAGTAGCTCCATGATGAAGGTATAAAGATGCACTGGGAACAATAGCTCACTTCTCAGATGAATGTGTAAATAGAAAATAAGCAGATATAGATATAAGCTAAGAAGGAAACCAGAATTACTGACTCCTAACTGCTCAGCCATCTTTCTGTCACAGCAAATGTGATGTCACAAAGACAACACAATTATAGAGCTAGGACGTGATCTTTTACACACATGCAAACTAGACAGCAATAAATCAAAACACTTTGTGATTTAGGCACACTATGAGAAGAATCATGGAGACACTGGGTAGCTCTATACCCAAGCAGCTAACGTTGAAAATCCAGGATAAGTTGAAGCTTTTGAGTACTTTATTAAAAAAAAAAAAAAAAAAAAAACAAAACCAAACAAAAAAAAAAAAAAAAAAAAAAAAAAAAAAAAAAAAAAAAAAAAAAAAAAAAAAAAAAAAAAAAAAAAAAAAAAACAACAACCAACCAAACCCCTCCCCCCCAAAAAATCCAAAACCCAAAAAAGGCATCAAAATGAAACAAAAAAAATCAAACCCATGGCAGCACTGAACAGTAAACAGTACTGCTTTCAGGCCTAGCCAAGGGATTACTGTTACATTGGGAAATCAAGACTGACTTTTATAAATCTAAAAATAATTCTAAGAATGCTTCCCATCTCTATGGTCTGGACAAGAGAAAACAAATGAAGAGACCTAGCGTCTACATGCCATCTAGGTCACTGGTATTACACAACCTTCCTTTTAAAAACACTTCAAACAAATTCCTCTATGGGATATTCACAGGCTTTAGCTGATGAAAAACAAGTGAAAGATATGAAACACCCTCTGAAGTACAAAATGGGTTGTTTTCAGAAAAAGTCTCTGTCTTCCTGATGAAGAAAAAGAGAATCTGAAAGTCTGACCAGATATTTTCTATTAAATATAACCTGTTAAATATTTACTCACATGCCACTTTATACCAGAAGGCTGGATAGCTACAAAAGACATTCACACAAGACACTTAATTCTGCATTTCTGTCTCATGTAAGTTGTGAAGCAACACACATCACTAGAATAAATACACCTCTGTAGCAAAGGGCTATGTATGCTATTTTCCTTATCATGGGTTCCAACTCTGTACTATGTCCAAGTTAATAAAACAGGACCAGACTTGCCATCGTAGCTCTTTCTGTGCTGTGAAGACACAACACACAGGAACATTTCTGACTTCTGGCTTTTATCGTAGCCTCCAACACCTTATCACACTATGCCTGAAAGTTTTACAATCAAAAATTTTTGCACTGAGAAAACCCATGACTTAGCAAGCTTTTATTAATTATTTTGTTCTCCCTTTGGAGAGAATAAAATAATTTGGAGAATTTGGAAGGGTTACAGGCTGTATACACACATTTAAACAAAGACAAAAAGGTAAATAGCTGTCCATTAATTATTATTATTTAAAATAGACTCAAAGCCAATACCTGTATTGATACTTATCATCTAAAATCACTATAGCTGAAATTCATTACTAGAAAGTATGTTCTATTACAATATAAATATTGATGAGTCCTCCCATGCTCAAGATCACCTTTTCAAGTACACTGCTACATGCACTGGGCCTACAGCCCTAGCTATGACTGATCTCTTCTGATCTATGCTTCAGGTTAAAATATCACCAACCTGTATGTATTTTGGTCCAGAGAGGAGTAACTGCTTCATGGAAGAATGCATGGCTCAATTCTTATCTATAATATAGACAGCCTTCAAGTCAAGGTTTGTGTTGGGCCACAAAACTGGACTTCATTTCTTTGCCATGCCCAACTTTCTTAGGTATCTGCAGACAAGTTATCTATTATCTCCATGCTTTGGATTATGATCAACATAAACAATCTTATTTCAGTTTTGAAGTACGGAGAATTTTAAGGGATATTATGTGGTTTTGAGGTATCTCACACAATGGTAATGAGGTCCTTATATAAAAAGTACTTGACTCTTGTTTAAGAGTTGCAGACTCTTAGTTGAAGACATTTTGTAAACAGAGTTGCATAAAAACTGTCTTCTTCACGCTGCTAGGTAGTATGTTTTGAGGTATCTTAAATGTCTCAGTTTCTTTTACGTAACTCTGAGCTGCTGTAAAATTAGGTGCAATGCATATAGTACGCACAAGCATTTTGTTGTCAGGTATATCTCCTCTCCTTTACTGATACATAAGCATAGTAGTTTTTCAAATAAGAGCAAAATTTTAATTCCTTGAAAAATATTATGGATGCTATAAAACAAGCGTGGGTATTAAAACAAAAGTATGGTATATTAATTATATTGACCATCAAGAGATTCAAAATGCATCTTCCTTTCACATATTCCAATCTACAAAACCAGGTCAGCTGAAATCACTCTCCCTGGCTTCCCAAGCCCTTCACACAATCACTAGTCCTAAATATGAACACATGTGTTGCTTGTGTTCCACAACAGACAAAATTCACATTTTTTTTACTTCCTTCTGGAAGCATTTGAAAACCTAGCAGGCTTACTCAGGCTAACATTTGCTGTCAAAAAATAGGCCATATCTATCAGGCCACAATGAAGGTAAATTTTGGTAATAATTAAGAATTCCATCTTGTATGAACTGGCATACACTCAGAAGGGAACCTACTTTTGCTTTAACAAGCAGCCTCTCTTTAACAAGCAAAAGAGACAGAGGAAATTGCAGGACATAAAAGGAAACTGAGCTTTCGACAAATGGATTCTACACTTATTGTCCCTCAAACATTATCTGCCCTCTTGCAAAGGTGTCATCTATGCTGTAAGATTTAGATATACAGATAAATAGATATATTTTAAAACATTGACAAATATCCCCCAGTAAAAAACTCTCTGGGCAAACAGGAGAAATCAAATCTCCTCTACAACGAGGAAGTGATCACTTGAAAGTAAATCTTGAGGATGAATGACTAAGGCCTGGTTCAGCAAAGCACTTTATATATTAATAGCTTCACCATGTTTGTCAGAAGTACAGCCAAAACACAGAGAAACAGAGTTAAACAAAAACAAGATAACTATAGTTACTGCATAACTGGCACTACACGTCATTTTTTTCTTTGAAATAAACAGCATCTTGAGCATGGAAACATTTAATACTCTCTAGCTGTATTTAATTTGCTTTTGAAATATGGATGAGAGAACATGAGAGCCTCATCAGTGTTCCATGCTAAGTCCTAAGACCCTTTTTTACTCAGGTATTTCTGTTATGAGTGAAGAAAGAAACCAACTGTAAGACAAATTCTTTACATGGTGTCCAGCACATTTAGAGCATGCAGTCCGAAGAGTATGCAGAATATAGTTCATAAACCCAAAACATGAAATTTTTTAAGAAGCAAAAATAATGAAATCCAATTTCAACAAGGAACTTGTGCCTCATGACCAAAACATCTCATAGACTCAAAGTGGCAACCGAAATGGCTCCTGTGGTTGGGACAGTCACATCACCTTCCTCCTTACACATCTGCTAGGACTACCAAAAATGATGGCACTCACATATCTGCATTGTTTTTTTGTGGGCTTTCCTCAGAGGATCTCTTAAAAGAATATGGTTGATGTAGGGCTCTAACAACTTTAATTGAAAATGCCCAGTGGATGCCTATATTTAAGGCAGGAAAGGAAAAAAGATATCCAGAGCAATGTAACTGTCTAAACTTCCTTTTCAGGAAGCAATTTTTCCAGATAAAAATATATTTTTTTCTCAAAAAATCATTATGAGCTCCAGCAC
>WBNO01033504.1:0-58873 GCA_013400575.1 Peucedramus taeniatus
GAAAAGAAGAAAGGAAAGAAAAAAACATTGACAAATGGAAATAATAAAATACCTAGAAAATATATCAGGGTATCAGCTGTGACACTTAATGGCCTGTTTGGCATCTCCCTGGGACAAAAGAATGAAAGACAAAAGTTCAACAGAACAGGGTGAAGGCATTTTTTCCTTAGTCCAAAAAAGGAACAAACTCAATGCAACAAAACCATAACCTGTCAAGAAGAGTGTTCCAAGTGACTTACAGGAACCAGGAATTTTTTTATTTCTTCCAAGGCATGACTCATACGAGAATAGGCCTCCCCAGGCGGAGCAAACACTTCAATTAATACGTGGAGCTCATCACTCAGGTGTGCGTATTTGGCTTCTCCACTTTTCCTTAGTTCTTCCTCCTATGAAGAAAGGGTGGATTTGGTTTTTAAAACTGGAAATCAACTAATTTTGCAGTGATTTAGCATTCACAGACAACATGACAGAAGGACATACTGTAAGCAGACTTTTAAATCCTTTGAGAAATAAAAGTCTAGTTCAAGCCACTTAAAGATTTAAAAATCAATTTTGAGTGTTTGAATGATAAAACTAGCATAATTATCATCTAAACCAGATTTTAATCAGCACAGCAAAAAAATGCTAAATACTCCAGAAGAAAGAACTGACATATTACATCCATAATGGAAAAGCTGCATTCATCTGTCTGATTCTTAGCTCTTAACAATGAAAAACCCCATAAAATAAAGATGCATTTAACCATTTTGGAACACTATTGTTTAGTAAACTCTTTAGGTTTTTCAACAAATATCTGCAGCCTGCACATTTTATTATCACCAAAGAAAAATATGTCCTAGGACTTTTATTTGAGACATGGACTCACAGGATAGTTTGGGTGTGAAGGGACCTAAAGACTATGTAGTTCCAGTGCCCCTGCCATGAACAGACACCTTCCACTAAATCAGGGCCCTATCCAACCTGGCCTTAAACACTTCCAGGGATGGGGCATCCACAACTTCCCTGGTCAAACTGCTCCATTGTCTCACCAAACTCATAGTGAAGAACCTTTTCCTAATGTTTAACTTAAAACCTACTCTCATTCAGTTTAATGCCACTACCCCTTGTCCCCTCACTATGTGCCTTTTTAGAAAGTCTCTCTCTGGCTTTCTTGCCCTCTTTCTGTACTTGAAAGGTGCCATAAATTTACCCTGAGCCTTCTCTCCTCCAGGCTGAGCAACCCAAATTCTCTTCATAGCAGAAGGGCTCCAGCACTGATCATCCTCATGGCCCTCCTCTGGACTTGCTCTGACAGATCCATGTGCTTCTTATGTTGAGGGCCCCTGAGCTGCTCTCAATACTCAGTGATGTCTGAGTTTCAGCCCCAGTCTCAATTCAGGGTACCTATGCAATGCAGTGTACACCATCCCAGACAGTGTACACCAGCCCAGATGGTGAATCACCACAACTAGATACAGCTCAACCATCTTTGGGTCCCAGTTCTCTAGCTATAATTTTATTAAGCCTAATAACCCTACTTCATGTTAATGTTCTGAAATGTCAATCCACTTTCTTACACAAAATTTTGAGATAGCAAATGTAAATTGCAAAATACATTCGTAGTAGTTACTGCTCCATAAAAATCAAAGATATAGAATAGGGATCATGTTAATGGTACTGGCTATGAGAGCATAATGAAAAATCTAGTCCATTGCTACACAAGATAGCCATAAGTAATGCTAAAGAAATGATTAGTTGAACTCTCAGTCTTCAAAAATATTTTGAAAATTTAATTGAGAAGAAAATATGTACATACAGAAAACATTATCACAGAAAAAGAAGTAAACTAATTTGCTTGAAAATGGTGAAGAGGTTATAGCTTTTTAGCATATACCAAAAAAACAGTTTATGAACATTTAGTTAAGATATAAAAACTGTAACAACAGATTACAATTCTTACTGATTTAGCTTATTTAATTCTGCATTAACTTCACTTATTTTAGCCTTGACTAATTTACACCACTGCGTGCTACCAAAAACATTTGCAAAATGCTATGCTCCTAACAATAAGTATTCAGTTCTTTTTATCCATGTTAGAAGATCCAGCCTCAAGGACTTTTTGGTTTTCCAGAGAATACACAAAAGTTACATCCTGTAGCTCCAGAGCCCAAGATCTCACTCCATGCTTAGTCAACATTTTTCAGATTATGATAAAATCATAACTCAATAAATGTGAACTATTATTCTATTTTTAAATTGGAAAATTGACATATTTGTTTGCAACTGAAACAAAAAAAAGACATAATTGTCTCAGTATTTTTATTTTTACAGTTAAATTATCTTTGGCGTTTTAGCTTATCACTGAAATATCACTGAAATGTCCATAAGAACCATAGCATAATATAAAAGTCCATCATGAGATGTTTCCAGTTTTCTGGAAAAAAAAATCACACATTTGATTACTGCTTTTGGAAAAATTTGGTATGGAGTTTTCAGTAGAATTAAGTTTTAATAGTTATAAAGATACATCCTCGTGATTGCTGGAAGTTTCTTCCCTGTTGCTTTTTTAAGATTCTGAGGGGAAAAAAAAAAAACCAACAAAAAAAACAACAAATGCCAGAAAGCCCCAAATTTACCTTTCAGGAAAAGACTACCAATTAACTTAGAATTTCAAAATTGGACCTTTTTTTTCAGATGTAGAAAAAGAAAAAGAATAATGTTTGGCTCATTGTTTTGATGAGGATTCTGTACAGCTAAGACATCAGCCACATGATTTTATAATGCATACCTGGAATATGCCTCTTCAGTGGTAAAAACAGTAATTATGTTTCTCTTTTAGTTCCTGAACAAACTCAGGTTTTCTTACAATACATCATTTTATAACCTGCCTCTTCAGTTCAGCACATGATTTCTGTCACTACTTGGAGCTTTTCTATTTCTACAGCTGTTGGAAACCACAGGCTGAGTTGTGAGATACTACACATTTCTTTGTGAGGATACCTAATGAGGTTTCGTCTTGTGGAACACATGGGGTTAAAGACTGAATTTTCACACAGTATTTCTCCTAGCATAGGGTAAAATGTCACAATAATGCTCCTTTTATTGCAAGTGTATGTACAGAGACAAAGAAACTTGATTAAGGAAAACTATGGATGAGTAGGAACTCACAGACCATGTGAGCACTGCACCAAGCTCTCCTTCCCAAAGCCAGTGAATATGACTGAATGCAGCCTTACATTTAATCCCATGTCAGATATCAGGCATCTAACAAGCAAACAACAGACATGGCTCACACTGTTGGGGAGACACTTGCTGGTATGGCAGCTGATACCTACTGGCAGCTAATACAGCTTTCCAAGGGCAGTACAGATGAACAGGCCCTCCCAGGAGCACAGGAAGATGGACAACACCTTTGCAAATCTTCATTAGCAAGTGGCACATCTCAACTGCACAGCAAAATGGTCAGTGCTGTGGACCCAATATCCACACAGCTTCTATTTAGGATGACAGTACTGCCCCTTGTGTAGCACAGCAGTGGGTTTTGCCTCCTGTTAGTTGTACTCTGGTTGCTATAAATGAGTTCCCATTAGAAGCCAAAGAGCCTTTCTGGAGCTCAACCTTGATTTAGTTTCGTAGGAGAGGAATCCAGTTAAAACCGTGTGAGCTCTGCTCACTGTAAATAATGGGAATTAGGATTTATCAGGAGGCTCTCCTCTAAACTATGCTTCTGAGTCAAACATAAACAGTAATGAATAACACCCCATGTAGGACTGGTAAGGACTGAAATGGATTATGAGATTTTCCAGCATCTGGTACATTAAGGCAGAATAAGTGAGATCATCATAAATCTATTTTTTATGGTGTTCTTTACAAGGCTATTTGGGTGCTAATGGCCTTGCAAGGCCCTAGTGGCCTCTAATGCACCAGTGCAACTACCTGTGGACTTTGGCTGTTTCTCATATAACTCTGCCTTAATCACCTCTGAGGTTCAGGTATGTCTGCAACTTTTGGCAGATTCTCATATCTTTTTACATTCTACAATTCCCTACATCATGTCCAGCAGTTTTCTAGACCCTGTTCAGCTTGCACAGCCTTGGCCAGTGTCCACCCAGCAGCCGAGCTGTTCCCCCACAGCCCAAGCACAGAAATGGTAACTGCTTAGGCTCACTCATGTAGACAAGAAATGAATCACAGAGGAAGGTGATGCATATCGAAAGCCTGATGGATTCACTGAATCAAAATGCAGTTATGTCTCAGGCACTGGATCTTAGGGTAGAAAAACAACAAACCTGGGACCCGATCAGTTCTGCTTTATAAAAGGGAAGGAATAGATTCCTTGGGCTTTTGGATTAGTGATGGCAATCGCTCTTAGTACTGACTCTCAGGTTCATAGTATGGGTCTTAGTTCAAGGTGACAATGTCTTACTTCAGTGTTGCTTGAGCACAGCAGAGAAAACATGTATCACCCTCCAGACACAACTGCCCCTCATCCTGATCCTCTTCCATTCCATTCTGCATGTCAATTCCCTCCTTCGTTTCTCAAGAGTGACAGAACCCAACTCCCCTCATACAATGTACTTCAGGCTTCCTTCATTCCCATAATTCTCTCTTATTTCTCTCCTTCTTAGAGTGCCAGTGCTGAAGTCCAACCACCCTCAACATGATGCATGGCTCTATAACACACTCCCTCCTAAGGATAACAGGTGTTTCAAAACTACTACTACTGTGTTTTATAATTTCCAGTTGACTAAAGCAGGGAAAATGAGTCACAAAACTCTACAGCAGAAATATTAGGAGTACCAACCTCTGCAAAAGTGAAGTATGTGAGCGATAGGAACATAAAGGCCAGGAAAAATGATGAATTATCTCTACATGTAAAAGGAGTCCTAACATTTTAAAAGGACGTGTGTTACTTTCTGTCTGGAAGCCTGGACAAAATGCTTGAATAAAAAGACTAGAATAAAGTTGAAAGAAAATGAGTTTGCACAGAAAGCAGTTACACAGTCCAGATTGGTGAATCAAAAGTGTCCTCATAACACTGAAATAACAGGATATCAAAGAATAATATAAAAGAAACTTGCAGTAGGAATTGTGTAGATCTCAAGAGATAAATTTAATCAATACAATACAAAGAACTTCCTATAATGAAACAAATACAGCTACAAAAAGAAACAATGGGTGCTTGAGGAACAATATGAGAACTGCAATAGATTTCCCATCTTGCAAGAATTTACAAAGAAAAGCATAGTGCAGAGACTAGACAAAGATGATAATCACAGGGCTGCTGCTACACAGGCATTATTCATAAGATCAGTGGGCAATGCTACAGAAGAAAATTAATGACCATGCAGTTTGACAAATGCAAACCTATTAATTTTTAATCTGGACATAAATGAAAAAAAATGTTGTCTACCACATTGACTGTAGTATAAGTAACAGTGAACTAATATCTTGGAGGTACTGGGTTTGGAGTTAAAAAAACTTTCAGGTCCCAGGTCCCATCAGTGAAGAAACAAAAAAAAAAAGAAGAAACAATTTTATAATGGATGAGGCATTGGAAACAGATTGAGCAGAGTACAGAATGAAGCTAAAAGACCTAAGTTTTCCTTGGCTCTTATTTTTAAACCAGTTGTTCTCACTCCAGGAAGAATAAAGAGGATGGAGGTGGTAAGTACATGAAGAGAGCTCACACAGCAGTGCAAAGACAGTGGATGTACAACACCTGCAGTCAGCCACAGAGACCCCTTATGAAATGCAGGCATTAGAAAGAACATTGCCTAAAAGAGAAAATTACAGGAGATAGAGGTGACAATTATTTTTCTATACTTGATTCATCATTAAAATTTTCATTGTTACTTTGGTGAATTGGAGCAGAGAATTGTGTACATACAGTAATGTCTTGGGCAAACAGTGCTTTATTTCCTGATGCTTTTCAAAATCAAATGCAACAAAATCTTAATGGCTAGGAGGTACTAAACCATACCTAGATCATCTTTTTGTTTAAAGAAGTGAAAAGGAAAAAGAAGACTAATCGGCAGAAGAAAGTGATGATAAGACAACCACTGTTAAAAGAACCCTAACACCTAACATAAAGGTTAAATGAAGAAAAAAAATAGAAATTCTTTGGAGAAAAAGAAAAGTTTAGGAAAAGATTAACACACTAAAGTGGTATGTGCCAAAACTGAGGCACCTGACAGTGACCACTGTGAACAACAACTAGTGATCTATGCTTAAATTCCCTGCCAGAAAACTAAGAGGTCACAGACCTGTAAATGTTTTTTGCAGAGACATTTGCACAAATCTAAGCAGAAGCTAAAACACTATCGTTAACAACCACTTGGGCATGAGACAATTGCTCCTTGAATTAACCAAGACAAAGAAGTTTATTTAATACAATCAACGAATTGCAAGTTTGCAAAGCTTATGTGGGAAATCAAAGATCCTCAAGAAATGCACAAATACCATACCTAAAGATGCTTCATAGGATTATGTTCATCTTAAAACTTATGATCACAACTAGGGATCACTGCAATCCAGACACCTTCAGATTCAGGAAAAAGACTTTGCCTTAATTAATGAGCATAGAAAATATCATGCTTTTATTTATGAAAGGCTAATTAGCAGTTTGTTGCAACCAAGTTACAGTGTAGTTTGCTTGAACTCCAAACAAGATGTTACACTTTTACTATGGGCAAAAAACATATCTTAAAAGAAGTATTTCCTTCTTTTTTTTTTTTCTCCTTTAATCCAACATTTATTAGAAGTTTAGTTCCATACTAATGATTGCAGCTCAAATTCCATGCAGGTAAAAATGACACATAAACTAACTTTCTGGTGTCTGACTCTGTCTCTGATTTTACACTCACTCTTCCACTGCCCTGGGGATCCTAAGGTTGATGGCTTCAGCGTGGAGAGGACAACACTGACGTGAGTTGCAGTACCCTGAGATCTTTGATGCAAGATACTGCATTGGGTTTGAATGGCCAAGTTTTGGTAGCAGTGGGGAGTTCAGGGCTAGCTTCTGTAAGAAGCTGCCAGAAGCTTCCTCAGTGTCTGGAAGAGCCAATCCCAGACGGCTCCAAGACGGATGTGCTGCTGGTCAAGGCTGGGCCAACCAGAAATGGTGCTAACACCCCTGTGGTAACATACTTAAGGAGAAGAGAGAAGAAGTTATGTCTCAGATGTAATTGTGGTCAGAGAAGAGTGGGATGAGAATATGTGAGAGGAACAGCTCTGCAGACTCCAAGGTCAGTGCAGAAGGAGGGGCAGGAGATGCTCCAGGTGCCAGAGCTGAGATTCCCCTGCAGCCCCTGGTGCAGCCCAGGGTGAGGCAGCTGTGCCCCTGCAGCCCATGGAGGGCCACAGGGATGCAGAGAGCCACCTGCAGCCCATGGAGGAGCCCCACACTGGAGCAGGTCGGTGCCTGAGATGAGGCTGTGACCCCATGGGAGGCCTGTGCTGGAGCAGGCTCCTGGCAGGGACCTGCAGATAGAGGAGCCCACGCTGGAGCAGGTTTCATGGTAGGACTTGTTCCTCTGTGGGGTACCCATGGTGGAGCAGCCTGTCCTTGAAGGACTGTATCCCATGGAAGAGTGACCCACATTGCAACATTATGCAGAGAACTGTTGCCTGTGGGATTGACTGACTTTGGAAAAATTCATGGAGGACTGTCTCCTGTGAGAGGGACACCCTGCTGGATAAGGGGATGGTCTCCTCTTCCTGACTAGAGGCAGAAATAACCTGTTGTGAACTGAGTGGACTGTAACCCCCATTCCCTGTCTCTACACCACTGGGGGAGAGGAGGTAGAGCTGGGAAGAAGGGAGAAGTGGGGAGAAAGATAGTTTTAAGGTCTTATTTTGCTTCTCATTATCCTGAGCTGATTTTGTTAGTAACAATTAATATCTCTAATTCTAGCCTGTTTTGCTCTACACAGTATTTTGTGAGTTCTCTCTGTGCTTACCTCTCTCTCTCTGTGCTTACCTAACCCATTAATCCTTTGTTATATTTTCTCTCCCCTCTGCAATTGTGGAGGGAAGTGATAGAGAGGGTTTGGTAGGTGCCTGACATCCAGACGAAGACAACACACTACAGACACATTAAACTTACAGCAATAATTTCTTCCTCCTCTCTCCAGGAAGCACAGGGGGTTATTTTTAGGATGGTAAACATGTATATACATTGTTCTTTCTCTGTTGTTTAGAACTCTATTTCCCATCCAAATTCACTAGATATAATAAGTTTTACACCTGCTGTGTATGTTTCTTTTTGCTCTCTTTGTTACTCATGAAGTGATTTTACCTAGATCCCAATGTTGTGTCTCTTTAATGACCTGCAGCTGACCTTGATGCAAAGTCCCTGCATACAATCCTGGAGCCTTCGTTATCACCCCATGCCTTTGCTTTCAATGCCTCCACTTCCATCCCAACCCTGAGCTCCCTTGTGCAGCACTTTTATTCAAGGGCCATAGCAGCATCCTCCACACAGAATAATGATTTAATATTGCTACCATTAATTACAGATACAGTACAAACCTAGGCAAAAAGTAAAGCAGTGAAGGTAAAAATCACTCAGCCATCAGACAAGGGCTGCTAGAAGTCAGCAAGCTCAAAGGGAGCTGGGGACAGACCCTGAGCAGTCCAGAGAAAGGCTGGCAGGTGCTGGCCCTGTGCTATGGTTTTAGCACAAAGCCTGCAAACTGTAACAGGTAATGGCAACACCACATTTACTGGGACACAGGGCTACCAGTGGCAGTGGAAACACAACATAAGGAACTAATTGCCTCTGATGGCCAGTTCTAAAAGCACTATTGGGATACAGAGATTTTTTTTTCAGCTACATATGTGTAATTTTAAACATAAATACATAGCTGAATGAGGTCTTTTGCTTTCAGTGCACTTCTTAGTTCCACCAATGCTAGATTATACACGTGCCCATCTCAATAAACAATTGCTTGGGCTCTGCCATACTGTAAACTGTGATGGCTACAGCTACTGCTGAGGATGAGTCTCTGCACAAAAGGATCCAAACGAATGAGCACAGACTGTATTCCCAAACTTCCCCATTTCTTTAGGAAGGGCTCCTCACTATGATATAGGGTTTTGCTTAACTACACCCAGGCTGCTGACAGCCAATGACAAATCACCACATTCAAAAGGATAAATACAGTTATTTAGTGATTTGAAAAAATGAAGAGTAGAGAGATATAATAAAGGCTGATGACACTGTAAGAGCTTTAAGAGCTTACTGTGTCAAAAATAAAGCAACAAGACTTTGGCAGAAGAGAAACATCATTTGAGGAAAGGAGATATAACTTCATTTACACTGGTTGGAGGAAAATATAACTTCTTTTCCTCTGGTGTCATTTTTACTTTCCAGAAATAATTTTACAGGTTCTCTTACATCAATCTAGCTCTGTTTCATTACATTTGGAGCCAACAGTTTTATAAATTTTAATCCCTTTTTTTTTTTTTAGAGAGAGAGAGCACGAAGAGTCACCCTAAAGTGATACAAATGTTATAGACACTAGAAAACTGTACTCATGTTTTAGGTAATTCAATAAGCTAGCTGATGACAAATTATCAGTCATCATGAAAAGAAGATTAACTGTATTTATGCTAAGAATTCTATAAACTGACAATAATTTATTTATCAAAAATTCTTATTAATCAGGAAACATTCATCTTTATATCTGTTATGTATATAGTTTTCACAAAAGCTGTGCTTAATAAAAACCAGTATTGGTTATTTAAAATGTACAAACAGGAAAATTTAAATTAAATACCTCTATTACCTTTTTGCTTCTTTTCTGTCATTAAGTTTTATTATGATTATATAAATCCTGTAAGAACAGTTTTTTTTCTCCAAAGAATTATCACAAGATTCGCAAGGGATATTCTGTTTTTAAGAATAGGGACTTGTGTGAAAAGAAACATTTTGCAGTTCTCCAGGCTCTGAATGAATTATTTTGCTACTCATGACTGAACTAAAATAAAAGGAAATTCGAGTTGTAGCCAAGTACTTTAAAGACTTTGGGTTTGGTCACCTGAAGGAAATAGTAAAAAGAATATTTCTATCATGGAGAAAATTCTGGAGGGCAAAATCTGTTTCTAAGCCATTTTATGCATAAGAACAGAAGACTTGTATTTAGAAACAATCCATCAGAAGAGGTCTAATGTGCACACTTAACTTTGACTATAAAGAAGCCTGAAACTTGTCTTTGGCAATTAATTTATTTATATTTAAGCCCAATTTCACGATGAAGGCTTCAAGTACACACTTGAAAGTAAATACTTGGTTAACCACTCATTTGATGAAGGATGCTTTCCCAATACAGGCCTAGACAATAGATCCACTGATGCATGTAGGTATTACTTCAAAGACTAATTGCTACTGCAGGTGCCTAAATAAAGAGACCTCCAAGCCTTTCCCAATCTATGTAACTTATAGTTGCAAAAGAACTCAAACACCCAGGATTTAGGCATGATTTTGATCCTAAACATGAAAATGTGGTCATCTAATTTCCTGTTCAGTTGCTTCCTATCCCTGAAATCCACAGATGCCAGAACTGTCCACAGTAATACTCCTCAGACTGAAGCGTCTGAGCAGCAGCACCACATGAGGGTGAAGGAGATCTGATAATTCTTTCAGGCTTAAGCGTCTCTGGGATTCATAAAGTAACAAGGGACTAAGTAAGACAGATGTTCCCAATACACTCCTATTGAATACTAAAGAGGAGCTGCTGCCCTTTTCCTTAATGAGGTAGCAGTTGGAGAGCTCATCAAGTTACCCATTATGGAAGTCAGGAAATAGGTGTTCATCTTAGAAAAGTTGCTAGATGAATCCCACAAGAACCATTTGGGAATGTGTTCTGTTAAACTATTCATAAGTGATCCAGAAAATGAGTTGAACAGTAATAAAAATTCTCCAGGGATAAAGACCACCTCCTTCTGTGTGCACAGACTCTAGATAATGTTATTTCAGGAGAAAGACCTTGCAGGCATTACATTCAGGTCTACAGAAAGAATTTGCTCAGTGTATCATATCAATTACTAGAGTATTTTCTATTAGGCAATTTTTAAGAAAGGAAGATAAATGAAACTGCAAAGCCTCTAGTAGACCATTTTGGTGCTCCAATTTAAAAAAGTTGAGAAACAAAACAGATCAACATGAAAAGAATTATCATGAATATGGAAATACTTTCATATGACAAGCTAAATACCAAAGTCTTGGCAATCTTGATGTTCCTGCAGTTCAAGGTGTCCTTAAACAATTAATTCTTGGAAAACCTTTCAATTTTCACTAGTTCTTGTGTTCTTACCCAAACTTTTCAACCTGTAACTTTCAGGAGTTGCATTCTTATGTTTTCCTGTCTCATCTGGAACTGTGAACCCATGAACATGGGGCATGATGTGTCGCATTCCTAGAGAAAAATCCCCAACAGGTAGATGTATTATGTTTTTGTTCTATGACAGTGGCAATTGCTTGCTGCTGTCTCTTTTATCAACTGTTACATAGATGTGTATGCTTAAGGCAGTTATGTGTCAAAAATGGAACCCACTCCTGATGTTAAAGATCCTATTACTAATTAGCATTCAAATGATCTCAAAACAGTATTACAGGTGCTTCATCTAGAAAGCAAGGCAACACTTCAGCCACTCTGATTGCTCATTATAATCAGAGCTGAAAGAGTGCAGAGGAGAGTGATTTACAGCCACTTTCAGCTGCAAATTCAAGAATCATGCCTGCTGCAAGTTCTCTTCTGTGGAGAACTGCCAGCTGCCTTCACCTCCTCACCTCCTGCAGTGGCAGCCTCCTCCTCACCTTCCACACATAGGGACTTTCTGAAGGATATTGTTGTGTCTCTGACGAACCCTTTCAAATCCAACTGGGAAGCCCCTGCAAGCACAAGGTTTAAAGCTCAAACTGCTGATCCTATTTAAATCCTCACTGCTTTTTCTAACAAAGCACCTCCACCATTGTGCACGATTCCGTGTTAATGTTTTGTACCCTGAAATGCAGTGGAACCTGTGACACAGGAAATGTACTTCCCTAAACAGTGGATATAAGGGAAGTGACTTCTCCCTGACTGCCATACTGGGCCAGGCAGGGTAATGGGGATGGTTTGGCTTCCAGCAGTTTAAAGACTTGTCTGATAAACTGTATTATAAAGTTCATTTTCCTGACTGATTGTCAATAATGATTTCCTTAAGGCTGTCCCTTGATTAACCACAACATTGCAAACAAAAGCAGTAAATGGATTTGAGTATCCTACCACAAATTTAGAAGAGACCACTATTTTCTTGTATCCCCTTGATTCTCATGCAGTGATGTGCAAACCACATCAGCGGAGGAAAGCCATAATGGCAGAGACAAACTGAACTCTGGGGAGTGGAAGAGGGAAAAGAAGTTCATAAATAATTGGCAAACCCTGTATCTCTCTAATGGCATTTACATAGATGAAAATGTTTTGATACCTGAGCTGACTTTAAAAATACATTATCTTCCGAAAAAGTATTTCAAATTAAATCTAATAACTGAAAAATCAACCAGTGTGTGACTCTTCTTCAGAAACATTTCCTTTTTCTGAGCCAGAATTTTAATGTCTTGCAAATGACATAGTCCCTCTCCCATGTGGCAGTCACAGATGATTTTGCAAGTTTCACTTTTTCTTTTCTTGTAGAATTAGGTTTTGCATAATGATAAAGAACCCAAACACACTTTTCAATGGCAAAATTACTTGTTCCTCTACTATCTAGAAAATCTAATTATTCACACTATATTCATTTAGACAAATAAATATTAATGAGATTGAAAGTTCTTGGATGATTTCTCACAAAGGTGTCAGAAGTAGCTGACAGATGAATATGTTGTAATATCACATATATCATAAATCATAGAATGAATCATTGAATGGTTAGGGTTGGAAGGGACCTTAAAAATTATCTGGTTCCAACCACCCTGCCATGGGTAGGGATACCTTCCATTAGAACAGGTTGTTCGGAGCTCCATCCAAACTGGCTTTGAAAACTTTCAGGGAATGGGGCATCCACAGCTTCTTGGGGCAACCTGCTCCTGCCACACCACCCTCGCAGTAAAGAATTTTTTCCCCAATATCTAATCAAAACTTACTTTCAGTTTAAATCTATTCTCCCTTATCCTGTCACTAGATGCTCTTGTAAAAAGTCCCTCTCCATCTTTCTTGTGGCTCCCTTCAGATACTGGAAGGCCACAATTATATCACCCCTAAACTTCTTTTCCAGGCTGAACAATCCTAATTCTCTCAGCTCTTCTTCATAGGAGAGGTACTTCATTCCTCTAAGCAACTCCATGGCCCTCCTCGGGACTTGATCCAACACATCCATGTCCTTCCTGGGCTGGGGAACTATCGTGATTTTATGTCTGACATATTTACTGACTGCAAATAAAATAGCTTGCAAATAGATGCTTGGTCATCTCAGATATGACGGGGATTTGCTCTGCAAAGACAAAGAACACATTTTCTAATCTTCTCATAACGAAAATCTCTAAGGATATTAGTCCATTATAAGCCATAAATGAATCTGGGTAAAATACATGATTTTTTAATGACTAGTGATTATAGTTATTCTAATAGAAATTTACTGAAGACTCATTTTCATGGAATGTGAAGAGCACTCAGACCATGTACAATTCAGGTAACAGCAGCTCCTTGGCAGTGCACTCTGGACCTGACCTGAACTTTGCATCATGAGAGAGTACTTTAAAAAGCTATCACTCGTAAAGGGAAAGTAAAGGAAGTCAAAAGAAGTTCTGTCAAGTTTGTTTATCTTGAAATAACTTGGCTGGGGTGATGATGGTCGCTTTTAGCTGGGGAGTCAGTGACTCAGTGGAAACTCTGGTGTTCCTCACTGCAAATTTTTAGAATACATTGTTTACCTAAGAACAAACACATCCTCATTGGAAGGCAGACTGACTCCTTTGCAAGGTAAATGAAAATCCTAGAATCACAAAGAAAGTAGCCTGAAGGATGGCAAGGGCTTTCTTCCGGGAAGTCCAGAGTTCAGAATTTCACACTGTTCTTCCTAGTGCCTCAAAGAAAACACCAGGTATGCACTCACTTCACAGGAGCTAACCCCAGGCTGAAGATGTCACTGGTATTAAACTGGCCATGTCAAGATGTCAGTGACTAAGTGCAGCCAGGGCATTCCCTCTAAAAGCTCAAAGCACACTGCTCCAGATCCTCTACCCAGAGCTCCCCATCTCCTGCTGCAGGCACAGGGCCTGCAAGGCCTCCCTGGCGGTCAGCAGCCTGAGACAGGAAATGCTTTGTCATCATGGCTGACCAGGGAGGCCCCTGCTCTGCCCTCAGACCCTCGCTTATCTCTCTGTAAGCCTATAGGTCATATTCGTCTCGACCCTTACCACTGGACAATTTCCAAAACCCCAAAACCCTCTAAAACCTACTTCTGCCCACTTCAGCAGAAGAAGCTGTCCCTGAGACCCTTCACAGAAGAAACCAACAAAGGACATCTCTGTGGGACCTCATACAGCCTTCTCCTCTCTCTCCCTGCATCTGCTGGGGCACGTGGCAAGCAAAGAGCTGAAAATCACTAAAGAGCTAGAAATCACCTAAGAGCTGAAATCACAAAACAGCTCAGCTGCTTGCTAAGATTGTCTGGGACTGGGAGCTGCCCGGGGGCCCGGACAGTGCTGAACAGGACCGCGCTATCCGGACCCGCGGCAGCCAGGGAAAACACGGCCCAGGACCGCCTTAATCTCCCATGAGCGCTTGCACGGCATCCAAACCAGAATGGACTATCGCCAAAACTCCAAACATACATAAAATTAAAAGAGTAAAATAATTTTAGAATTCAGTTTAAAACAGATAATTGCACTCCAGAAAAGGTTAAGTACCTGCAGTCTTCAGAGTCAGCTAATTTTACTGCACTAAAAATTAATATTCATTTTGCACTTAAGTTTTATCATCCAGATCATCCCTGGCAATTTAAAGCCCTCTTCCAACTCCCTTTATGTGCTCAGATTTATGCAAGAAGAAATAACCTTGTGCACAGGTTTTGAGTGTTGCAAAATTTTCATTACATGGTAGCCATATCTCAGATAATAAAAAAATGCAGATTAAATGAATCAATTATCGTCAATTTTGCCTAATGTCACCATCAGTTTACCACAAAATTTCCTTCTATTAAAAGCTTTTTCCCAGGAAACATTGTAACCTGCCTCTGGCTGAAAATGAAGCATTTTATTTGTTTTCCAGTTCTTTACTGCTTTAGCACCTGTGGTCTCCCTCGCTGCTCATTTTCAATACCAGTACAAATGAACGTAAAATGAAATTGAACAATAACCCTGTTTATGGCAGACTTTCTCCACAGATTCAAGAGAAAAGATGAGGATATTTTTATCATTGTATGAACATCCTCAAATGCGATGACTGATATTAAATGCTGAAAAAATACACATCTTGTTCTTTCTTCCCTTCCTCCTAAACTGAAAAAAGAGAAAAAAAAAATTCTTAAATGCTGAAAAAATACATAGCTTGTTCTTTCTTCCCTTCCTCCTAAACTGAAAAAAGGGAAAAACAAAAAATATTTCTTAAATAAGGAATATGTGCACCACAAAACCTCAGCAAAGCTTCAGCTCCTAACAGACTTAGCTCATTGTGCTACATTTTCCATCTAAATGTTAGGGGTTTTGAGTCAAAGTGCGCAAAGACCAAATTACTCAGGTTCTTCAAAGGCATCATAATCTTCCTCCCAAGGCTGTGTTCAAGCCCATGTCTTTGCTGACATGCTGGACAAAGGTCCCAGTCTGAACAGACAATTATAGGACAAATGGACAATTATTTGTGAATGAGTGAATTATCTGTAAACCCCATGAGTGGGGTTCATTTACCTTCACTTAGGCATCCAGAAGTTAGATTTTTAAGCCTAAGCTAAACACATGGAGCTCTCAATGGTGACTCATCTGAAGCTGAGGCTGGTGTTCAAGATGATTTGGGAGTTTAGGTGAATAAATCAGTTTATGGATCTAAGTATCTTTTTGGATCTATTCAAATCATATTGATAAAGAAGAAATCAAAATACAATTGGTGACTGTGAAAATGGGGGGGAAAAAAGCATGTAGCATTGGTTGGATTCTTTTAAAAAATTATCAGGATGAAGGAAAAAAAGGCAGAATAGAACCATGCTAGTCAAGTTTAAAGACTGCTGGCAGTGCTTTGGAAACTGAATGATTAGAGACATCATTTTAACTGCTCAGGAAAAGATAATATATCCATCATGAATCTGAAACATTCAATTTGCTCCTCCAAGCACATATTAAGCATTACCTGTTTTCACTGGGCATGCTGAATGAAAATTGCAGTATTTTACAACTGACCTACATGTTGCACTGCTGGTGACATGAACAGCAAAGAAAGAGGTGGAAACCCAAGCAATCAGGCAAGTGCAGGGAGAGATGTTACTATTACCAGCTTCATACCTATTTTTTTTTTGTGGCACAGTGTAATTCTCATTTCACTCAGAAACACTGGTTGCAAAAGCAACACTGGCCAACAGATTCTGGTACGATTTTAAAGAGATGATATATCTAATTATGAGAAACTCCATTTGCTCTATTTTCATTTTATGTAAGTTACTGAGGGGTTTGACAGTGATGGAGCTCCCCAGCAGAAAAGGCACATGGTACTCAGGCTCCAGGGACATGTGGGATGCTGCTGCACCACAGCAGCTGATTAATTAACAGCTGTCATTTACCAATTATATCCTTTCACAATCAGTAAATCTGTCATGAAAGGACAGGTTCTGCTCCTCTGCAGTCTGAACAATGGCACTGTGGCCATCATATTTTATTACTGAACTCCCCTAAGATGCATGGAGGAGCCTGGAGAAAGCACTTGAGATGCCTCTCTGGTAAGCAGAGCATGACAAATTTCCATTAGCAGTGCTCCTCGACCTCTGGCCATGATGGGGATTATCACCCCTGGGCTCACTTGCCTCCAGTCCTCCACTGTCCCTCCCAGTGCTCCCTGTGCCCTGTCCCAGGGGCTGCTACGCCTCCTCCAGAACCAGACTGCACCTGTGTTTCCTTGGCACATCCCTCCTTCATACTCACAGAGAGACCTCCTCCCATCAGGGACTTGCACTTAAAATGGATAACAAGGAAGGAAAGATGCTTGCCTGCTTCTATTTTTTTTTCTCCCCATTTTCTCCCCAGTATCTCTCTCCCAGAAGTCTTTCTGCCACTGTCTCCTCAGACACAAGGGAGGGTGACAAGAGAGGCAAACCATCATGTTTGCCACAGAGACAGGAGATCTGATTCTTCTGTGTCTGTGGAAATGCAGATCAGCAACTGCAGCATCTTGCTGTGCAGGAAGAGAAATTAAATGCCACTTTCAGGAGAATATTACGGCAAATAAATGTAATCTGCATATAATGCAGCAATGACCCTGGACTACCTAAAACAAACTTCAAACTGCTGGCAGAATTAAAGTCCAAAACCTTTTGGTTTTGTGCTTAGTTCTGTGCTTAGGAATTGCTCTTCTTTCATTCCAACAGTAAGAATATATTTGACCAAGAGTTGCTAGCATCTTCTGTCACAGAGAATGGTAGAGTTTCTGGACAATGAACAGAAAGGAGAGGTTAACAAACTGAGGTTGGCCAAACTTCCTTTGCACCAGAAAGCAGAAAAAGCTGTTTTTTCAAATTATCCAAGTATTGATAGGAATGCAGAAATGCAGGGGCTTTACCTGTGAAGTTCAGAGTCCTTTTCCCTAGATCAGCAGATGCAATTGAAATATGTGTAACTTTAAGGAGGTTCAGTGTGCTTTCTTCTTATCTTATTGAAGCTGTATTGATAATAACAGTAAGGAAATATTTAAGAAGCTAAGAAGCTATGATGATATCTATTTTCTGAAATTAATGTAAAGCCAGCAAATATTATTGCTATTATTACATAATATTTTGCATGCTATTGCATAACATGTTTCTATGGAAAAAAAAACCAAGATGAAGAACATGAGGCTGTGTTAGAAACAGTCCCAGTAGGGTGTAAGGGAGAAGAGGATAGGCTGCCTGCCAGACCCAGCCAGTCCAACACTAGATCAACAGGTCTCTCTCCTTGAGACTGCCTGAGAGCCAACGGAAGCCTTTGGAGCATGTGTTGGTGTGATGGGTTGCTTTAAATTTTAAGTTTTATTTTAATTTGTGAATGCAGGACTTAAGTGGATGCATTGCTACGAATTAACGCATTAACTGCCAGGCATTAATCTTAACTTCCTTTGCTTTATAACACCCCCCTTGAAACACACTAATAAGAAACACACTGTTAAAAACCCTGAAAGTACAGGTTTGAGAACCTTTTACTTTCAGGCCAGAGCACAAAGGGTGAGTGCACAAACAAAGTCCAAGATGAAATAAATCATCACATTTACCAGCACATGAGGCCTGTGACTGCTGACTAGTTTTGTAATCAACCCATGCTGTAACTTTTGAGCCACCCACTGTTTCTATCACTTTCTGAATCTAAGCACAGCATGCAGATGTTTTAATTCAGACTTGGTCTTCTGCACTGAAAAATCAAACCATTCTGGTTTCACATTTGAAAATCTGCATTCTCTAAGTTTGCAACACTTTTAATCAACATGATTGACAAATGGTTTAAGCACAACAGTCTCTTTTAGTGTCTCCAGTATAGCTCATTACAGTACTCATCTAAATAGATGGGGAATTTTTTCTTGCCTGTTTTCAGTAGACTGCTTTGTATTTTATTTCTCTTATTTCCATTCATTTCCTTCTACCCAGATGGGTTATGCAAACATAATCTTGGGGGAATCTTTTTATGTGTTTCCCAAGAGAGTTAATAAAGAAACAGGTGACTTGGAAACAGAATCCTTCTGTTCCCTGCTCACAGAATTTCAGCTTTCATTTTCAGGGGAAGAAGAGTTAGAGGTCTAGAAGGAAAGGGTACATAGAATGCAGTAACGAAGGTAGAACATAACAGGTTTCTCTTTTTTGGTACCTTGTTTATTCAGGTTTGTATAGGCAAACTGAAGGCCTTTAAGATCTTCATTGCTGATTTTCTGCTGCTAGTGGATTAGGAAAGGGATGTGACTGTGCTCTGTATAATGGATAATGGTAGTTTTAGAGCACAGCATCAGATTTTCTCACATATTTTTTTGGGCTTTGAGGAGATAGCTGCAGCTACTTCACTGTTGCCTGATAAGCTCTGCTTTCTGACAAATTGAAAACCATGAGACATTGATCAGGCACAGCCAGAAGTTTGTGCAGTGCTGTTTTGCTGGCCGTTGTCTGGTTTTTTGCAGGCTGCTTGGGGTGCACAGGAGCATCCTGGCACAGCCTCTAGGGCAGCCCTGGGAGTGAGCTGGAGACCCAAGCACTGACACACATGTGCCACCAGCAGTACTGCCAACCAAACGTGGTGGAACAGCTACAAGAGTTTTTCAACAAAACACAGCCTGTGCTGGAGACAGTTTATATCTGCCAGTGCCTCTACCTTTCACCAGTGGCTGTCAGATCTGGTGGTCATGCTGGACATCCCCCATTTGGGCTACGTGAAAAAACACCTCACTACCACATTGCCTAAGGAGAGGTTAAACCCAGCAGGCATACAAGACTCCTGAATGGAAAAATGAAACAATCCAGCGCGGTGTTTTCACCTGCAAGCCAGAAAATACTGTAGGACCCAGTATCCATTTGGCTGCACCTACAGGACTTTTTGCCTCCCAACAAAAGAAAAACAGAGGCAAGAGACATAGGAGTCCATGTGAAAGTCTTTACAGGAGGAAGCAAAGAAAAAAATCCATTTGGAGTCAGGATTTTTAAAGGAAAGCTTCTGCTTCGGAACAAGAAAACTGCCTGTTTGTTATTTCCTGCTATCTTCAGGTAAAAAGCATGTGGCACACATTTTCTGTGAACAAAGTGGAGAAATGCTATTTATTTCTTCCTCTACAAGATGCAGAAAGGGCATTACCCAACCACAGAGAATGAGTAAGAAGTTCCGGAAGTACTACAAGAGTTCTCCTTGTTGGTGCAAGGCTAGATATTAAAAGACAAAATTAAGAAACAATACTAGAATATTGAAAAATAGTTACAGCCTGACTTCAAAATTATGACTTTAAAAAGTCTAAAAGACTTTAAGAATTATTTTCTATTTGAATATTCTTTCCTGCCCTTTGTAGTCATTCCACACATAATATGGTACCACAGATCTTCATAAATCTCTAAGTATGTTTGACATACTTTTATATAAAACCTGTACATTTGCCTTTTGCTTTTCATCTGAAAAATCATGTTTTAAGCTCATGTGTCATTAGTCTTGTCATTACCTGAAAATGAAAGGCAAGGAAGGACATAATGAGCTATGTTGAATGCCAAAGGTCTCAAAGAGCAAACTGGGTTGCACCAGCTGGTTTCTGAAGGCACCTGAAATAACTAGGAATAGACAGAAACTTCTTCTCAGAGTGACCAGAGGGCACAACCAATCCTCCCAGAAGTCACCTTTTAACTTGGCTGAGGAGAACATGTTTAGATGGTGTGCTCTGCCCTCAGTCTGGGATGAATTCACATACAGCTGAAAGCCAGGTGCTGCAGAGCTGCAACAAGCATAGCAGAAACACTAATTCTGTCTGCTGGAAGGTGTGTCCATTATCTCAGGCTCAGCACAGAGCTGATGTCTTCCATTCCAAGCTCATTTCCACTAACTGAGCAGAGCTGGCATCCTGCTTTTAGAAAAAAGAGAAGAAAAAATAAACCCCACAGCCACAATTAGTCTTGCTGCCTCGTATTTTGTCTCTCTCATGGCAGGATTAGAGCATCCCTTTTTTCAGAATGACTCAAAATAAGTGGAAAAAGTCCTTTTCCTCCTTACTTTGCAAAGCTCCTCAAGCATGTCCATCTTCCAATTCATGGGTACATGACTCTTCTACAAAGCACAGCTTCAAAGTTGTCTGTCAAAGTCAAATCACATCCATACTTCCCAAAGGCAACTACTCTTTTCATTCAGGGGTGTATTGATTCCCCAAAAGATAGTGCAACTTCTAAATCTCAACTGGATAAAAGTAGCAGCTGTGAAACCCCACCTCTCACATAAATTCAGACACTTGACTGTGCCCACTGTCACCTTCTGCTTGGCTCTAGGTACAGTATCACAATCATTCCTACACTGAGAACAGTAAAATACAGAACATTGGTTATCTTCATTTCCTTTGGAAGCCTGTCTTGCCTTCTCAATTAATTATACAATTCCTGAATTAAAGGCACTCAATCCCCCTGCTGTGACTGGATGACTACTTTTAAAAAAATCAACCATATGTTCCTTAAAAGCACATGCTCTGAAAATGGACTTACACTGTCACTGCCAATTTAGGAGAGAGTGAGATTAAGGAGTGAGAGGAAAGTGGCTCCATTAGAACCATCCAGGCAATTTACAATGGCTACTCTGTGGCTGTGAAGTGAATATGAATTAGTAAAAACATTTAAGATTGTGAATAATAAAAGAGTTGCATTTCAGCTTCTACCACAGCTTGAAATGCTTTCGTTTTGAAAATGCCACTTGTACTAAGGTTTAATTAAATGGAAAAAGAAAAAAATACCCAAGGAAAAAAAAACCCAAGAAAAAAAAAAAAAGACTTGCAAATGAAAAAGATCTAAATACAGAGGCAAGAGAGAGAAATCCCAAAGGCCAGATGCAAAATGTGCTGTATCCTCTGCATTATTCACCAACATAGCAGCCCCAGGGCTCAGGATCACAGTGCTTAATGTATTCATTTTTTCCTGGCCAGTCCCTGAAAGCATCTGCATACACTATTTCAGGACTAAAAGGACTTATGCAATGCTTTTCTAGGCTTATATAGATAAGATGAGTACACTTTTTTTCTCAGCCAAATCCCTCTTTTCATAGACATTGCATCTCTGAAAGCATATCTACAAAATTAGCACAACACAACAGTAAAAAAGTGCACTGGCCTCAGAAAATATAAATGCAAAAAAGATACACAATATCTTACAAGATATATTGCATTAATAAATTTATAGCTTAGAAATACTGAAATTCCCATGAACATTATGCATTATTAAATACAATACTTCACATTTAATTCTTAATTTCTTACTATCTACTGCTGTGCTCTATGTAAATTATACTGCATTGAAAAATAAACATTTTTATTTAGATTCACTTTTGTAATTTTTCTGGCAAAGCACTAAGTCACTTATATCCTTGGAAAATGTTGTATTTGTAAATGTTGGTATAATCTGGCTTTATGTTTCTAAGCCATGTAATAAATGAAGTGAGGTTTTCATTGCAATATTTATAATGCATTTTGCTTGATGTAGAATGAGAAATATTGATCCAAAATCTTTCACTGAAAACGGCTACTGCAGCCAATGCAGCATCAATGAGCTTAGGATTAAAGCTGGAATAGGTAAAAAGACAAATTACTAGGATGCTCAGAAGTACTGGAGTATCCTTTAGGAGAGGCATTTAAAATAGCTTGCACTTTTTGCCTAGTAGATTCAGAAGGGACACATGTCTCTATAAAAAAAATAAATTAAAAAATAAAAAAAAAAAAAAAAAACGAAAGAAAGAGGAAGAAAAATGAAACTGAAGGACTAAATTTCTACCTATCAGAGATTATTTTTGTCTGGAGAGAGCCTTCAGATCCTAGTAATGGGAGCAGAACCCATTGAAAGAGTTTAATCAGGTCATTAAAATGGCCATGTAATATGATTACAGACAGTGCAGGAGCAAGTCCCCCTCTAGAGCAGGGAAGTGTGATCTTCTGACACAGAGTTGTTATGCTTAGTCCTAAAATCATCCCTCTTTGGGTTGGCACTTCAGCATTAAATATATGCTGAAGCTTCACTGATTTCTTTGGACATTTACAATTTCTGTTGGCTACCAGGACCGTCAGTCAGAGAGTATTTGGAGCTTCAGGCAATGTATGAGATAGCTGCTGTATCCTTTTTTGTAGAAGCAATGCCTTGCCAGAGTGCTGGTAAGTTAGTTGACTATTTTTACTGGCATGTGAACTGCTTAAATATGAAATGCTTTTGTTAGGAGAAAAATAAAGGCCAAACACACTGATTTGTTTTGCACTTTTCAAGACATTTGTGATTTAATTTTTTCCTCTATTTTAGAAAAATATTAAATATATACATATGTTTATTTATGTATATATAATTTCTTTTCACTGTGCAATTTCCCATCAACTTGAAGTAAAGAGCAAAATGGATGGCAGTGCAGCAATAACAGTAAGGCATATACAACAGGGTAAAATGGAGAATGAGAAACTCCAGTAAACCTTATAACTGAAGCATGTAATTTTTAAATTTAATGTTAGTATCAGAATCAAATTATGTCTAAATACTTCATCAAAGTATACTTAAAATGCCCCCACAGATACAACCATGTAATTAATTTGTACTGTTCACTACAGGACCACCAGGTGCCTGCCCAGATTTCCTTGGTCACCTTTTCCTTCTCCTCTAACTGAATCCTTCCTGCCTGTGAGCTTTCCTGGGCCAGCTTTGCCATGAATCCAAATGAGGTGCCTGCTGTTGCCTGTCCAGAACAACCTTCTGGCTGTTCCAAAATGGAGCCCACGTCAGTGCCAGGGAGTGACAGTGCTCAGCCCATGGGCTGTGTGAGCCTGAGCAGCACATCCCACCCCGCACTGGCGCACGGTGCATCACTCTCTTCGCCCGGCAGCTTTGAGAGGTGGGCTGTGATTTAAAGCAAACCATCTGGCATGAACTGTGCAGCCTATTCTCACATCTGACTCTCAATAAATCTGTAAAGCCAAAGTGCTGAACATAAAGCGGGCATAATAGACATTTCAAGAGATTATGCACATGGTCATTAGTGCTCTGCTGAATTGCGATTTTACACCAATTATTTTGCTACTGAATTTTCCAAATGTCCATTGTGACTTTCTATGTTCCTCATCAGACATAGCAGACAGCTTTCTGGCATTAAAGAATGATTCTTTCAATTAGAAGATCACAGTAAGTATTGTATTATCAAGATGAACAATACTACTCCTATTTTATATAGTATGCAATAGATATATGACACAAAAATGAGTTAAACCACTATGAGACCACTTCTGAAACCTGCAAACGTACTGGAAGTCACTGTCCTTCATAAAGTTTAGACCAACTAAACTGGCAGGACTATGGATTTACAATATGTCAGCCAACTAAAAGCAGAGTGTTTGTTTTTTTTGCAGAATGGAGTAGTGCTGTTTATGATTAGACACATGCTTAATACACTCTTCTATTTTCAACATGAAACAACATAATGAAAAAATAAACAGATTTTCAAGTGCATCTTATTAGGATATCAGAATGTTATATAAGATATGAGTCACATTATATGTTTTATATTTTAATTGTATTTTTACTTAGATAAAATACTCAGAAAATAAAAATAATGAAAAATAGAATATGGTTTGCACAATTTTACTTTTGTTGATTCAGAGCCATTACATATTACATATACATGTTACAATATGCCTTTCATCTTAGCTTAGCTTTGTACAGACTGATTCAAAAAACTAGACTCCCTACAGGGTGAAAACTCAGTCTTAAAATTGAGGCTATGTTAGTTTTAGGAAGAAGTAATCCAACCACCTAATTTTGCTACTTCTTTTATTTAACATTTTTTTCAATCAACAGGCCAAGAAAACAGGCACTGGCTGCCAGCCACTGAAATTGCCAGGAACAAAAAGACTCAAGTGCCTCTAAGCTTGATTTTGATTTCCATGAAGATATTAGAAAAGATATGGCAGGAATTTTGAAACTCTGTATTTGAACTGAAAAGACTTTCTCCTACTTCAATTTTGCTTATTTAATCACATTAAGCTGTCAAAGTAACTCTGCTTGCACAAACTGCCTTTCCTAAGCTGATAGTGAAATATCTTTCATTAACAATATTATTTTGTACTACATGAATAAAGAATCCCATTATATTTATATGGATATGGTTTATTTCCCCCATGTTCTTGTCTGTTCTAATGAATTTTATGTGAAAAAATGTGTTATTTTCTTGCTTGCTTGACTCCATTTCACTTCATTTATTACAGAAAGGAACATGCTAAAAATTGCTGGGCTGTAGGGTTGTTGTCTGCTTGGTTGTTTGTTCTCCTATCATTTTCCAGACCTTGAGCACAGGACAAAGACCTGAGAGCACGTGCACTCTAAGCTGAGCTGTGACAGGACCTCCTCTCATGGTCCTGCCCCAGTCATGCAGCGAGGGGTGATGGATTTTGTCAACCTGAACACAGCACATCCCATAAGCTGCTTCAGTAATAGAAGGGCCCCAAGGAGCTCTGTCCCTGAGAGTACTTCTCAGTCACTTTCCTTCCCTAGGCTCCATCCCAATGTGAGAAATGACAGCTCCCTTCAAAAATTCAAAAGATTTATTAAACCTTAATGCAGTAATCTGTGGTTCTCTGGGCTTTGTATGGTCTGGTCCAGCTAGCTGGAGCCCAAGCCCACACGGACCTGCATGGACTGAAGGTAAAAGACAAGAAGCGTTCTCCCCCCGTGGGAGCAAGGATCCTGTTTATTGGCTTGGGATGGACAGTGCTGGCCACAGTGACCACCCAGGCAGGGAAGAGGTGAGCTGGCCAGTTGTGACTTTCAGTGTGTTCCCCTTCCAGTCCACCATGCAAAGAGGGGAAAGAGCTCTTCCGAGAGGTTGACCAAAAAGAGGTCAACCTTTACCTGCGGTGGGGTTTTGTACCCCAGGGGATGGGAGCGGGGAGAGAGGACCATGGCCAATGGGATAACATTGGGGTGGGGCGTGGGGAAGGGTATCCGTGGGGCACCAGGTGTGTGGAAAGGAGTGCATGGGGAGAAACCATGTCATCACATGAAAGTGGGAATACATGACATACCATACTCAGTAACATTTTTCCCAACATCCAATACAAAGACCACAACTAAATAAACTATTTAGTGCAATACAACACCTTAACAAAAATACAACAAAAGGATTAAATAAGGAAAAGCAGGACTGGGAGCTGCCCCCATGGCTGCCTACCATGTGTGCTGGCTCACCTTCAAGATGGATGCTTCGCCTTTAATACCCCTGGGGGCTACATCACCCAACCCTGGCCCCTCCCAAAGTCTGTCAGTCAACTCTTCTTTGCCATTTAAGGGTGGAGAATGCTTTCTTGTAATTTGATTGGAGGTCAGGTGTTGTCATGCCGTGTCCCCCTCAGCAACAAGCTTTTCTGTTCCCAACAGCTCCACGTAAGGGGCACATGTGCACACCTTCTTTTTACCTGTCCTAGACAACCCAGGCTGTCTGATGGCAACAATATGGAGTGGGGGGGAAAATATGGGGAGAACAGAGGATATCTAAACTACAATAACATAACTATACATCATAAAGCTTCTCTTAATATTCACACAATATTCATCTCTTAATTTTAAGAGCCAATAATCTCATTATCCATCTATAACACCAACAAAGAACTGCTTTGATGCTACCTCTCCACAAACAGGAAACCATAATAAATCCAGGTTTACTTCATTTGACCATCATCCTGGTTAACAATCTCCCCCAGACAGGGAGAGGGACCCTCCCACTGGAGCCACACAGCCCAGGGCTAGGAC
Organism: Peucedramus taeniatus; assembly: GCA_013400575.1. Taxonomy (NCBI): domain Eukaryota; kingdom Metazoa; phylum Chordata; class Aves; order Passeriformes; family Fringillidae; genus Peucedramus; species Peucedramus taeniatus. Next base: position 26,620 of record WBNO01033504.1, read on the forward strand.
AGCTCTCCGTCTCCTGGCCGAGAATGTACGACCTGGTGAGTTTGCTAATGTTGTTTTCCCTTGGTTCTCATCAGCTTTCCAAACCCAAAGGGATAATACTAAATGGTCTGACAGGAAAAAAAGGGGTATGGAGGGTAATTTTGTATCTTTATATTACAGAAACAATTTTTTAATTCCTAATTAATATCAAAGCTAAATATTTTCCCTTCACTTGCCATGTTAAGGTTTCCTTCTTTACAAATACTATTCTGGTCTCCCTACCTGGTTCTGTCAAATGGCAGGAGCTAGTACTAGAAACTGTACAACTTTGAAAGAAATCATTTGGATCCAAAGTTTTCAAGTTTGCAGTACTGCCAGAAGGTATGACTGACCATTTATATTTCACTGTTCTTAACAAAGGTTTCTTTCAACTTGGAATAGAGAGGCAATAATTCTGTAACTTGCTATTAAGCCAGTAGATTGCAAAATATCCAAGAAAATACTACGTTTTTATAGAGAATGACACTTCTAAGAAATATCTATGCTGTACCTTGGAATATAGGTATTGAATTCAATTTGAGCCATGAAAAAAAAAGTCAGTAGGGCACTATAACTAAAACCTAAGCAAAATTCATCCTAACAAAACCGCATTTTTAATAACAATTGTAGAAGGCTGGGAGGAAAACAAAGGCAGGAAAACATTTTTGCCTAGAATACTTAACATAGCTATTAATTCCATGTAACAGTAAACAACTTAGTGGGAAAAGCAGCTTTAATACTTACTCTTAATTTTGAAAATTAACAGTTTTCAGTTAGAGGCAATACTAATATAAATGCAAGGACAATTTAATTCACAACCCACATAAACATTATTTAATTGGTGTTAAGTCAGCATCTCACTAAATGCCTTGAACAAATGATATGATCTCAATACTATGGCACAGAGTGCTATAATGTACAATAAAGTTCATTGCTATGCATCACTGCAAACCTCCAGCATACACCAACAATATAAACCTGAGTAACAAAAACGATCAAGGCCCTTTTGAATTGAAAGTTATGTTAAAAAAAAACAAAAACCAACCAAACCCAAAGCTACAACAAAATATGAAAGAAAAATAGCAATGTGAATGGGAACACCCATGATTCAACCTTTTTTATTCTGATGACAGCTCAGAGATCCCATTTGGATTAAATTCATTGGGTGCTGCCCCAAGAAGGGCATCAGCAACGTGAACTCTAATTAATGTGTACAACTTTAAGTGGACAAATATTCGTTTGAAGCTCACAGGATGACTTTATAAAGTATATAAAAACACCTCCAACAAAAAGAAAGAGACAGGGAAACACTCCCTGGAAATTTTGTTATTGAGTTTTAAAAATCCTTCAGTAATCACAATAAAGAAGAAAAACAAAACAGGCCATAGGGCTCACCATAGGGCACAAATTTAACCCTGTCCACTTCCATCTTTGTGTCCACAACTGTCTGTCAAGGGGACTACTTTCTCTCAAATATCACTAATTTTCTGTATTTGGTGTAAAAATTCATCATACTGGAACAAAGCATGCAGGTGACAATAATGTGTGGAAGATTAATAGAGATGACAGCCTGCCATCCTTAGGGGAAAGAAAACTGCTGTTGCACAGTCTGTCTTTTGTTGAAAGCTAATGGGAAATTTTTCTGCTTGTACGTGGAGAAATAAAGCATAGGTACTCCTTAAAAGAATACACTGCCTAAGAAAATGCTGTGTAACACATAATGCTTCCACACTCATCTTCAAAAAAAGCAACATGAATTGGAGCACTGCTCTAGATGACACTGCCTCCACCTCTGTCTCAGGAGAGCTTTCAGATTTGGCTGGGGATGGCCTGAGGACTGTCTGGGGGGAAAGCCAGCAAGAAGAGTGGCCAACAGCAGACCAGGAAAGTGACAGAAACACGGAGGGACAAGGATAACATCTCTCATGGCAGAGTTATTTTCTATGTAGTGATGCATTGAAGAGGGGCTAGAGTACTGAGTGGTTTCCAAAAGCCCTCATTTACTCTATACATTATGTGCATTAAGATGATGCATTCTTGCTTCTTTTAAAAAGCCTTTCCTTCTAAATATTTGCATTTGGTAATGAATACATGTGAGTTTCCCCATACCAGTGCAGAACCTAGGCAGTACTTGGTATGGCCTGGCTAAGGGACTCTTTTTTTCCAGAGGTGATTAGGAGAAAAGGTTATCATTGACAGATTATTTGAAGAGTAAAGCCAGTTTGTAGAACTGCTGAATGCAACCAAACCTCTGCACTGAAAATTAATGAAAAAGAGCAATCCTAAATACGTCAGTTATTGATCTTGTAACAATTAGTCAGGCATTCAATTATTACTTCTTCCTGGACTTCTACCTTCTGAGCCCACAGGGAGTGGAGCATTGCTCAGGGCTGGGCACAGGAACCAGCACAGCCCACAGAGCCTGCCAATTCCAGATCTGGCAACAAAAACACTGCCTGCTCTGAGGAGGCAGAAGGACTGTGCGGTGGCAGGGGATGGACAACTGCCCACTCAAACAACCCTGTGTGTTAGCTTTACTTCTGCATTAAACCACAGAGTCCTCTGGGGAGAAAAACTGGAAGACACAGTTAGGAAAAAATTCATCAGTATGACCACAGCATTATCCACAGCAGTGATCATCCATGGACTTAAAAGGCAGTCCACAGATCACCTCTATCCTTCATTCTCCATTACTCTTCTCATCTGAATGCAACCAAATTATTTTGGGGCCATGGAAGTGCTACTGTGGGGACCTTGCCCAGCTTCTGTGTCCCACAGTGCCAGGTATCTCAAAAGCCTCCCTGTGAAATGGATGCGAAAGGAAGCAGCTCCAGTGCAACTCCTCATCTCTCCTCTCTTTTTGCTTTTTACCTTAAATCCCAGAGGATAGGTGGACTACGGAAATAAATTCCTTGGACAAAGGAACTCCAAGATGACAGTAAGGGGAATTATTTACACCTCATAGGACAACTTGGTGAAGTGCAGACTTGGGTGGTATAGGTCTGGATCTAGTCCAAAATGGGTGCAATGCCCCAATGTCAAATTGGACTACATAGCAACACAACATAAAAAATCTCCACGTCACAGTGCACTGGATGGGCTTAAAGACTCTGTGCCCTGTCATCTGAGACTGAAATTCATGATGCTATTTTCCAGGGAATAAATGCCGTTACATTTTTGTTGAGAAGTTTCTTCTCTTTTTGAGAAGTGCATGGATCCATACTTGATAAGTTTTGAAATTATTCTTCCTCTTTTTCTTAAAGCTATAACCCAATTACCTTCTAAGTACTTAGGAAAGTCCAATATGTTAACTGCTGAGAAGGTCATAGCAATTTCAATACCTAAAGAATAAGGAACTGCTGCTTAAATGGCTAACCTTTCTTTAAGTGATTTCTTAAATTGCCTGAATGTTATCTGGTCACTAGAAGTACAAGGAAATAGGAAACAACATACCAGGTTGTACAAGCTGGAATTAATGAATGCAGCAATTTCCAATATAACTACTATGTTCCTGGGTTTACCAAGAGGAGGATGGACAAAGGAAAAGCCTCCTTCAGACACCAAAGGCCTTAACACCTTTCAGTTTTTTGGATCATTCTGAAAAATCAAAAATATTACTATTCTAGTCTGAAGTAATTTTTAAAAAGACCTCTATTGCTTATATTAAATTGCATAGATGGATTTGTTAACATGGCAGCAATGGCACAGATTCTGATTTGAAAGCTCTCTAATTTATGAGTATGAAGTAGAGCTATGCAAATAATCTGCAATGAGTACTTAGTTTATTGAATACTGACCTTTGCTTTTTTCTTCTGATGTCAATGCCTTTTACATGGGATCAGCCAGTGAGCTGAATTTCCCTAGTGTCTATTGACCAGAATGTTATTTGACTTTCTTGAGTGGATGAGCATTTTAGGTACAAGGAATCAGCAAAAGTGGACTACCAAGAGTATTTCTGGATGTGATTCTAAAGTTTTCTAGCAAAATTTGATCAAACACTAAGGCAGCTTCTAGAAAAGGGATGAATAAAAAAGACCTATTAACTCACCCTGTGCCTGCTCCACCGGTACTGGTGGGCTGGGATAGAGTTAATTTTCTTCACAGTGTGAGGTATTTTGGCAATGTGCTGGACCGTGCTGCAGTGCTGGCAATACTGAGATGTTTTTGCTATTGCTGAGCAGTGAGCCAAGGCCTTTTCTGCTTATCACCCAAATACACCATTGAGGAGGCTGGAGGTGCATGGGAGTTGGGAGGGACACAACTCAACCGGGACAGCTCATCCCAACTGATGCAAGAGACATTCCATACCCTATGGCATCACACTCCGCTTATAAAGCTGGGGGAAGAAGAAAAAACAGAGGGACATTTGAAATCATGATGTTGGTCTTCATAAAATGGTGTGGTTTAGAAGGGACCTTAAAGACCATCTAATTCCAAGCCCCCTGCTGTAGGGGAGACACCTCCCACCAGACCAGGTTGCTCAAAGCCCCATCCAACTTGGCCTTGAACACTTCCATGGATGCGGAGTCCATGACTTCTCTGGGCAATCTATTCCAATATCTTACCACCCTCACAGTAAAGAATTTCTTCCTAACATCCAAGCTAAACTTAATCTCTTTCAGTTCAAAGCTATTGTTCCATGTCCTATCACTACATGCCCTCCAAGTCCCTCTCCAGCTTTCTTTCCTGGTAATCCTTACATGTGGTGGAGCCCTGATTTCCTGGGGAAGGTTGAGCACCTGGGAAGTGCCCATGGGAAGTGGTAAATGAATTCCTTAGCTTATTTTGCTTGAATGTGTGGCTTTTGCTTTACCTATTAAACTGTCTTCATCTCAACCCATGGGGTTTTCTCATTTTTACTCTTCCGATTCTGTCCCCCTATCCAACCAGTTAGGAAATGAGTGGTTGGGTGGTGCTGAGCTGCTGGCTAGGTTAAACCACAACACTTTGTAAATAAATATCCAGCCTATCTTTCCCCAGCACCCTGCCTTGTACCCAGGTGTTTTAAACCCTTGTGTTCCCATGAAGACATCAAAACTCCAAAGTTCCCCTTGACACTTCTGGAGTGCTATCAGCTTTCTGGAAAATAAGTGAACATGGTCCTTGGTCATTAGTTCTTCTATGTTTATGTTCTAACTATTTAGTTATTTTTAAAAGGCAAACCCCTCTTTTAAAATTACACAAGCATTTTTACAGTACTCATTCCTAGGTTCATGAACTCCTATTTGTCGTATTTCAGACCTTTTTTTCCTTAGTGAATTCAAATTTGACTTGAAGATGTAATGTGAAGCATTACAGAAAATGCAAGGGAAGTAACAGAATAGGCACAGCATGGCAATAGGTAGGTCAATGAACCTGTTGAGTGACTTGTGGGATGGAAGGGGATGATGTTGATCTGGCTGATTTTCATTAGAAGGAAATCTGTGAGCAGATGCAAAACAAAGAACAGGATCTTCTGAACTAAGCACGTCTGTTGTTTGAGAGGACATTTCTCTGAAGTTATCCCTTTATTACAATACGTTTCAAACTGACAGAAAAGAGGGTGAGAACAGGCCTTAGTCTTTCCTATGACTTTAAACCATGGTTGCACAAATGTGGCACATAAGACCACTTCCAATATAAATATTGGACTTCATGGCATGCAAGTTTTCCTCAGATAGAAATACATATCAATATACATGAACAGTATACATTAAAAATCTCTTTCACCACCTCCGCCCTAAAGGGAATGGTAAAAATCAGTAAAATGATTACTCAGATGAATACCCCAACTTATTTAAAAAATATTTTTATCCATTCCGCTCAGACTCAAAAGACAGTAGAGTATCTGCTTCATGCTTGAGGAGGAGAATTGCTCAAAACTAAAGGAAGCAGAAAAATGTTTAAGTCACAAGAAAGGTTTATCAGCCACGCTCCCATGCAAGTGTCATGAACGTTTTCCTGACTACAGGCACTGAAGATATTGTTAGTGCTTTATACTTATTCTATGTAGGCAAAAATAAATGAATTAAGTATTCTGTAATAGCTTAGAAGTTTCTCAAATGAGTGTGTGGCCAGGAACCAGTAAGTGCCTCCTGTCTATTGAGAAACAGAAAGTCAAAATATGGAAGAGCTACTCCATGGAACAGGCCCAAGTGAGAAGACACTTCTGACAAGGCTTTGATGTTTATTTGTATATACTGGTTTTGTGGTATGGTGACTCTTATCTACTGAATTACATCACTTTAAGCCATCTTCTGCCACTTCACCTTTCCAGGATTTCCAGAATTCCCCAGTGGGATCTTTATGGCACTGCCAACTGGTTTAGGAGGCTGCAGGCAACTGCTGGACTGACTTTTCCTTCCTCACCAAGGAGGAAGTGCCACTCTGTACCTCTTTCCTTAAGCAAAATATTCTTGGAGGAAAGTCTGTATTCTCATGTGGAATATTATGCTTTAAAAGGCAGTTTCCTCAATGAAATTACAAACTGTGTGAACTGTGCAGAGCCATGTCTCCTCGCACGCGTTTTGTAAGACGGTCCCCTGGGGCTGCCGACAGACAGGCAGCAGAGCAATGACACAGCAGCTGCTGCCAATGCCCCGTGGGCTTTGGTAATGTGAACAGCGTGTGCATGTGAAAAAACACTGAGCTGTGCTTCCCAACACTGGCCACATTATCCACAGCACCCTTTCATAGGGTTTGCTCTGAAAATCAAGACCGACAGCTTGCGAGACATTGGCACCATGCCTCCTCTTCTGAGCCCCAGGCTGCCAAAGCCCAGCGATTAGAGAAGAGAAAAGGGCTTTCAAGCACAACAAGAAAGGATGCAGCAAGTAACACAACTGCTGTGTACACAGTAGCAATGCTGGTGGCCTGAAATGAATACTGCTGAATAGCTGGCAAAATGTCTAGAAGACTGAGAAGTTCAGTCTAGCAGCAAAAGTGGGGATTGAAAGCACTGATAAACTGCAAAACCAGACATTAAAGCACCTCTGTTTAAACATCCAGACATGATGAAACTGGCATTCAGGGTATACATCAGAGGTACAAGAAGGATTTAGAAATTTATGAATATTATATAAAACAAAGGGACATCCAGGTAAGGGTAACTGGGAGACAAATGAAACCTAGCCAGAAGAAATTAAAAAGAATTTAAGAAATTAACAGTAGTCACAGAGATACATTAACCCCCTCAATTTTGATAAAATACTTGGTCCACAATCCTAGCTGTATGCCAAAAATTGTATTACAGACAAGACAGGCAATTATCCAAGCAGTACAATGCTTAGAACACAGAACATGCCAGGACACTGCAGTGCATATGAGAAGTTTAACAAACATAAAAGGTGGGAGGAAAGTGTGTGGGACATGAAGGTCAAAGTTCACAGTACAGGGCACATGAGATACCCTCAGGCACTTTAAATGGCACTAGACACTCATGTTTAAGCAAATCAACACTCAACATTGACCAGAGAATAATTCAGCTTGCCTTAAGACAGATGTCTGTATTTTGTCACATGAAGAGAAAATTGCACCCTAATGATGGTGCTCATTAACTCTCCACCCATTCCAACAAAGGGTTATGCACTTTGTTTCCATACAGCCAACTACATTTATGCATCAAAATCAGGAGCTGTATTTATGCACAGCAGGAATTTAGTTAAGATGGCCAAAACTTTGTTTGGTCAGCAGCAGTGCAGAAGATGGACTGAAAAAGTGAAAGTAGAGCAGTTCCCTGATTAAAAAAAAAAAAAACAAAAACAAACATTTCCAAGGCTTGCATGATCTTGGCAGGTAGAAGGTTGCTTATTTTTTCCCAAATTACACATTATACAGTCTCTAGTATACAGCGTTCCTTTTTCTTGGATTAAATCCACAAACACTTACTAGCTTCATTAGATTTTTCTAGAAGTCTGTGTTTTCTGATGTACCATGAGAGAAATAACATGATGTCCACATTAATTAAATTATTATTATTTACTGTGGCTAAATATGTTGCTCATGATACCCAATTTTTTTTTTCAGAAGTTTATCAAGGAAAAATTATGTTATTAAAAATATGATTATTTTCTATTTTTGAAAACATTTTTAGTTTCAGAGTTGACATCAAAATTCAAAATAGTTTTATGTTGTTCTGCAAAATATTTAATACTGTATTGCAACCTCTATATTCTGTAAGAAAGTATGACTTTATATTTCAAAGTTCTTTTTATATTATGTTGCAAAAGTACTTGCAATGTAATTTTTACAAAAGCTACTTGACAAGTCATTCCTATCCTTGTCGAAACTAAATTGAAATGCAGTATTTAGTATTTAGGGCTGATGACCTAAACCAGAAGTCTGCCACCTTCATGTATTTATGAAATGCCTAATAAGAACACTGGAATCCCTTCTGAAATTTTATTCATATTCAAAGGATTTTGGAACAACAGAAAAATTAAGGTTTTTGGTTTTTTTTACAAAACCCATGTCTTTCTCAGGCTCAATTAAAAAGTTCTCTGCAATGATGACACTCTAGCCTGTCAAAAATTAATCCCAAACCTATTAATAAGATCTGGAAATGCATATGAATACATTCAAAACTATGATACAGAAAAAGAGTGGGAAGATCTGGAAATAATAATAATCTAACTAGGTAAGAATCATGTGCAAAACTGAAAACTATACTGCTGATTTTTTCAGACATAAAATCTGAGACAATAGAGATTTCCTACCCTAGTATCTATTTGAGAAGCAAAAGCAGAATGCAAAAAAATGACATTTGAGATTGTCTTCTACTGAACCCCTTCCAAGGTCACTGAAGAAGTTACCTGACCATACCAGGACTTTATTTAAATATGGGTTCAAGTTCAAAGTCAGAGTTTATGATCTCACTATTCATTAGGATAGACATAAACATTTAGGCTGGGTGTTGCACACCCAGATATACTATCACCCAGATATTATGCCTTCCCAAATTAAACCTGTATTTTAATCAGAGAATAATAGAATGGTTTGGGTTGTAAGGGACCTTCAAGATCTTCTAGCTCCAAGTGGTCTGTCACTGGGCAGGGACGTCTTCTATTAGACAAGGTTGCTCAAAGCCCAAAGCCCCATTCAGTTTGGCCTTGAACACCTCCAGGGATGGAACACCCACAACTACTCTGGGCAACCTGTTCCAGTGCCTCACCACCCTCATCATAAAAAATGCCTTCCTAAACCCCAATCTAAATCTACCCTTTTTCAGTTATAATGCACTGTTTCTTGTACAGTCACTACAGGCTCAGGTAAAAAGGATTTCTGTGTCTGATTTGTAAGCCCCCTTTATATGTAGGAAAAACACAATCTGATCTCCTCAGAGCCTTCTCTTCTCCAGGCTGAGCAGCCCCTGTGCTCTCAGCCTGTCTCTGTAGTGCTGGCCACACAGCCCTCTGAGCTGGTCTGGAGCCACTCTAACATGTCCACGTGTTTTGCACGCTGGGAAGCCCAGAGCAGGACACAGTACCCCAGGTGGGTCTGATGAGAGTGGAGTCAGGAGCAGAATCCCCTCCACTGCCCTGCTGGCCACACTGCTTTTGATGCAGCCTAGGTTATCTGGACTGCAAGTGCACATTGCCAGCTCATGTCCAAATTCTAATCCAAGTATTTCCCTATATTCCACAGTGATTCATTAGCACCACTGGCCTGAAGAAGCAGCCTGAGGTCATTCCTTTGAAAATGTGGTGCTGCACACATTGAAGTAGCATTCACACCACCCTATTTCAGGCATGGACCTTAGCTAGCTCAATGAGAACACTGATCACTCCTGGGCCAGCCAGCAGAGCCAACAGCCTGGCCTGAAGGATGGCAGAATGCAGCAGTCAGTTCACCTGTGGGGATGTGAATAGCAGTGCATGAAAAAGGTGAAGTTTCCCCTTTCTTTTATGTCTGAGTTTACTGAAACTTCAGAGATGTGCATGTTGTTTGCAGAATTTAGCATATCCATGTCAGACCCACCAGGGACTGTGCAGGGACAAAAAGAACAATCTATCTAAAGGGTTAGACCTCATCCAGATTAAATAACACAACACTTTTGAACTGAGAATAAAGTAATAAACAAGACAGAAATAAAATTTGACTTAAAAAAACCTCCAACAACAAAAAAGACCAACACCCAAACACATGTAAAGAATTACAAGCAGCTCAAAGTTCCAACTAATGACTACAGCAATTCAGCCACCAAAGACATCTAAAAATATATAAAAGAATAAACAATATCCATTTATCACTTTATGTGTAGACTCAGCATTTTTGGTTTTATCCCCTGAGATGCCAAAAGGCAACAGAATAATTGCTAACATTTCCAGTCACTCAGATACACTCATATTAGTCCAGAAGCACATGCATCTTCTTAATGACATTCAACTGTGGCCAATTCAACATACAAAGAAGGACTTTTCTACAAATTAAAATGAGAGCACAAATCACAAATCACAGAAATAAAGGAACAAAATATCATAAATATGTCATAGTGCATGGAAGAAATCCCGGTTTTTCATGCCCCATAGTATTTGAGCCTTAATGCAATGATGCTTCCTTTAAGTCTATAAACCCTTTTCTTTAACTTACAGAAAATGAAAGAAATAAATCAAACTCAAGATAGGAAAACTCATTAGATTGGCACCAACTGTTACAGCTTTTTTGCAATTCTTATCTAAAAAGATTCTTGGATTTCCTTTCTGGTATCTGGAATCTCTTCTAATACTTGCCTACAGTACTCCTCCCAAACTTTCACCCTATACATAAAATATATTCCAAAGACACAAAAGAATTGTGCTTTTTTGGTTTTTTCTAATGACATTTCCTCATCCAGAGCAACAAAAAGTCTCTGCACAAATATCTTAGCAAAATTTAATTAGGCATGCTGAATGGAGACACATAACATATGCTTCTGTGCTAGTCAATGTATTATGAAGAGTTATTTGATACTGTATTTCATGGTGTACAGTGATAACTTATGCGTGAGAGAAACAAATTCTCTCCTCAATCACACTAGCTTTTTCAATTATCCAGGAATATAATTTGCTCCTCTTTCTCCTCTCAATTTTATAAACCACTGAATACTATTTCCAGAGCCAGGAAATGACATTAGATGAATTAATAATTCATTGTAGTACGGCATCTCCTAGATTCCACTGTTGAACTACATTCTACAAATAGGATAAAACAAAATGTGAAAATTTGCCTTTATTGCTATATAATAAGGGCAAAATTTATAGTTGTGACATAGAGAAGCACAGTTTGGAAACAAAAGTCCATACAAAAAATATAACAAATAACATGGTCTACGATCTATCATAAGCCCTTTCTCATCGAAGCCCATGTGAAAAAACTAATTTAAGTTTACATTAAGCAGGCTTCTTTGCTGCATTTTTGTGCTACACAGTAAAATCCTTTCATTTGTTTTAAATTATAGATTATTCCCTTTATTAACAGATTGCCAGCATACATTTGAAATGTATTTCTGTACATGTATTAGGCCAAAATTCCATATAGTCCTAACGCTGAATAACATCTTTTTCACTATACTTCAAGTACTTTTGGAACCTTTTATAAACTCTTCTAGCTGATATACTTCAATAAAATGAATGTACCATCTTCATTTAACAGTGAACTTGCATTAAAATTATTTTATCTGAGTATCTGTAGATCATAATACATATTGTATACTTTGCACACTAATCAGAAAAGTAATAAAGGGTAAACCCTAAAAGAGTAAACCATAGCAGTTACTGTATGTTAACCTCATCAAAAAACTCCACATTTTATAAGTTCAGCCACTATATTTTTAAATTTTTCTTTGCAGAATATATAATAGTAAGTTTCCCCTACAAACTTCAGAATAAGCAGTGATAGCTGTCTGTATCACAAAAGGAGAAAGCAAATGTGCGGACTCAGTATGTCACTCTGCTGATGTAATAAGAAAGAAAAGAGAGAAGGTGGCAGAAAACAGACAAAACCAAAGACAGCTGCTTCAAATACAAGAATTGTAAAACATGGGGGCTCATATCACAGTCATGGACTCAGAGAATGGTTCAGTTTGCAAGGGACCTTAAAGATCATCCAGTTCCCACCCCTCTGCCATGGGCAGGGACATCTTCCACTAGACCAGGTTGCTCAGAGGCTCATCCAAACAGGCCTTGAACTCTTCCAAGGATGGGGCATCCACGACATCCCTGGGCAACCTGCTTATGTCTCACCACCCTCACAGTGAAGAATTTCTTCTTAATACCTAATCTAAACCTGCCCTCTTTCCATTTGAAGCCATCACCCCTTGTCCTGTCACTATGGGCTCTTGTAAGTGAATAGTCTCTCTCCACCTTTGTTGTAGGCTCCCTTCAGCTACTGGAAAGCTGCAATTAGGTCCTCATCACAAATTATCCAGGGTCTGGATCTTGAAAGGGGCAAAAAAAAAATTCAAGGTTTAATATCACATCAGTTTTTTACCATGCATTTTTCAGCATCATGATTGAGCCTTCTACTTAAAAGTAGTTGAAGAAAAAGCTTTCTATATCTGAATGATGATTGCAAGAGATTCATTTATCTAGAGCATGTTTTACCAATTGCTGCTAAATCTTCAAAAGAACAAACTAAAATATTAATTCTGTTTGCAACTGTTGACACCCAGGATTTGGCCTTGAAATAGTAAAACAGAATTAATAATTTATTGTCAAACTATTCAAGAGTACACATTTGCAACATCAATTTGAAGAAATGTGAAATATTAATTTTGGACTTAGATATGTACCTTTGGATCAAGTCTCTTAACAGCTAGAGACTCAATATAACCAGTGTTACACTAGAGTTGAGAGTCATATAGATGGCTAATTAAATTTTTAATTAAGAAGTAAGACTTGCTGGACATTCCCTATATCCCCTCATTCTGTAAACAGATCCCTGGAGAAAGATCACCAACATAATACAAAGAAAAAATTCTTTTTCTTTCTCTCTCATGCCAGATAAAAAGCATTTGGTAAAAGACTTTTTTAACATAAGAGGAGATGAAGCAGGACCTACTGCTATACAGGAAAACAGAGAAGTTTTTATTTATTTTTCCTCCTCACTTCATAAAAATGACTATTAAGTGAATTCTTTAGAGTTTACAGACACCCCCTAAATCATTCATCTGTTGGAGCACCAAAGAACAAACACTGTGAGTGCTGCCATTGACTTTCACAGCAGGGTTTGTAAGCACAGGGAGGGAAGATTTGCCAGTAAGGCCAAAATTCAGCAAAGCATTTGCACATTCATAAACTAAAAAAATCCCAGCTGTGTTCCTATGTCCTCTAAACACAGTTTATGAGATCAGGGTCCAGTAAGTGCTAGGGTCACTTCTAAAGACTTGGTTTCAAAGAAATTACTCAGAGACTGTGAAAGGAAGAAGGTGACAGGAGGCAGAGACTAGGGTAAAGCTTTGTGTTGATTTTAATCACTAACTGCTACCCCTCTCATCTCTTCCACAAATTCTGAAAAAAAAAAAAAAAGCATTATATTTTGTATGATAAATGAAGTTGATCTGATTCAAACCAATGGAATATCTGAGTTCACATATAGATACAATTTCGTATAAATAAAAAAAATAGGCAAAGGAGCCTGAAAGCCTTGAGCACATCCACAGATGTCCTTAGGTATGGGATATATTCTGTAGGGATAACAGCTCATTCATCTGAACTCAGAAAACTCTGAATTTAGTGTATTAACATGCCACATTTGTAAGATTTATAATTATCAACAAATTAATTCTCTGTAGACACCTCTAAATTAGATGGAGAAAAGCTGTTATCTTTTACTGTAGGGAAAGTAAGAATCTGAGAAATAAAGCCAAAGCCAGACAGTGGTGGGAACTAAAGAAGACTTTATAGTCCTGCAGACTCCAAGTGACAGCTTGTTCACCCGCAATCAAAAAATCCAGAAACTACAAAAATTAGTAAAAAGTAAATAAAATCACTTGCAATGCTAATATCATACCTTCTGATTTCGCTGCACATTCAAAACATAACTGTCAGAGCTTCACATATGCCTTACTTTAGCTATGTTTGATAAAGCAGAAACATACCTCACACCCAAGCATACTTGGAAAGAAGCTTGTCAGAGAATACTTCCCTGTCAGAGAATTTTCTTTTCAGAGAAGATGAAAGGAAGATGGGGTGGTTTTTCTTGTAATAAATGGCTATAAACTCAAACTAAATCTGTACAGATTTCCTTAGAGCTATTACTGAGAAGCCGCAAATTATTGTGGATTACATAACAACTGTACTGTGATGAAGTTATATCTCTAAAGTTATATTGATGTTGGGTAGATAAATGAAAAAGGAATGCTACATTACAACAGTAATCAATCTGAAAAATGATCCAGAGACTAATCAATGAGACTGAATAAGAGAACATTAATCCCTGATGGAGATATTACAAAGTAAATAATATCTAACTTAGCTATCTAAATTCCACTCACCATCTTCTTCTATTATGTTATTGTGGAATTGAATTTCAGGGGACTCCAAAGAGTTGTTGCTCCAAGTCTGATTTTTTTTCATTATTCTATTTAATTGTGTGCACTGTAATTTAATTTACTGCAATGCTGCCTCTATTGTGGCAATGCAAAATTCCTTGTAAGAGTAGCCCATTAAAGTATATTAAAAGTATTTATCATGATCCTCAAGAGTACAGATAACATCATGCACAGAAAACTGGGATTTAACGTAATTGCTACAAATAATTCAAAGCAGTTCTTTCTGCATTTATCTATATGTAAAACAGGAAGAAGAATAATCATAGAACTAAACTCAGCAAGATCAAACCTGGTCTTTATGAAGCTGCGTGTAGATAAATAAAAAACTGTGGAATATAAGTCACTGTTCTGAAAAAGTATAGATGGAAAAAAACGTCAGTATGAAAACATATTCAGTCCCCCAAACTGCGGTAAGCAATTGAGTTAGTTTACTTTAATTTCCTTGTCTCTCTTTTTTTATCTTCCTGTGGTCCCCACATTCACTAAACATAATTCCTTTGCTCAGGATTTTTATCCTGGGAAGCTGAAAAGGCAGAGAGAGGCCTAGAGATGGGAAAATAATCTTTATCTCATTTGTTTCTCATGTATTGTGCTCATGTGGAATGGGTTAGGAATTTGTTTACCTGAAGTGATGAGCCTTGATTGGGCTCCAGTGTGAGTTGTTTTGGCTTCTTGGCCAATGGGCACAAGAACTGTGTTGGGACTCTGGAAAGAGTCATGAGTTTTCATTATTATCTTTTTAGCCTTCTATAAGTATCCTTTCTCTATTCTTTACTAGTTTAGTATAGTTTCTTTAACATAATATAATATTATAAAATAATAAAATAGCCTTCTGATAACATGGAGTCAGAGCATCATTCTTCCCTGCCACAAAGGGCGATGATTTTTACATCTTCCCATCTCTCACACATGAATGTGCTGCTTTTTTTCTTCTCATGTTTATTTTTTTTTAAGAAAACTTACTGCCTGTTCCACAGGCAGGGACATTAGTGCCAGGACTCACCCTGACAATGCCATTCAGGATTGCAAATGCCATGTGCAGGAGAAGGGGGTGTCCCTAAAAGTTGGGTGCGCGGTTGCACAACCAAACCTCTTGGGAGACTGAGGCACGGGAGTGTCCCTGCAGACAGTGGCAGCAATGGGACACTGTCAACAAGCACCAGCTTGTTCTCTGACCAATGAAATACAAGTGAGCTGAAATCAAGAAGAGTTTCACACAGGTCTGGATATGAAACTCAGACTTCTGGGCATGAAATTGGCATCATTGCATACAGAGGGGAAATTGCAGCTGAGTCACTTGGCAGCTTGATTCTAATGCATAATACATGTATACATAGCTTTGTTTACTTTGCTGGGATGTTTAGAAAACCTTTCAATACTCCACAAACAAAAAATTTAAACTGCTTTCAGGTAGAAAAATTACTAAACATTTACAAGTTGACAAAACAGAAAGCATGTTAACTTTTTCTTTGCTAAGGGCTATCTTTACCCTTCCCACATTGCTCTCTTGCCACTTCTTTGCCTTGCCTTCTTTAAAGTTTCATGGTCTTCCATTACCTTCAACTCAGAAAGAATAAAGATGAAGCACTACCGCAATGTTCTGCCCTTTGGAAGCAGCCTAATTTTGTAGAAAGAAAAGAATGTGTCCCATCTTTTTAAACCCAGCAGTGTAAGTCTTACAAATGTCATGTGTTAACTACAAAATAGGTAAGTCTGTTTTAACATTACATTCAAGGGAGGAGATAAAGACTTTTAATATCACCACTGTGTTACATCAGTAATAAAACAGCATCTGCTTGAGGTCTGATGTGATTCTTCTGTGAGGACAATGCAATTTTCTTAACTATCAGTTTCAGAGTATGAAATTTTTAACACAGAGCTAAATTGCCCTCTTGGCTATTCTGTTTTGAAAATATCATCACTAATTACATGGAAGCATCACCCCATGACTTGTGCTGGCAGGAAATACTTGCATTGTTGTATCTTTTGAATCCTTACAACCACTCTAACACCTCACTCTTCAGACTGGAGCTCTAGTCTAAAAATGAACAGAGAACCATATGGAGATTGCATGTGAATTTCATTTGCTCGCTCAGCTAAACACTAAGAGGGATATATTCCTTGCACTGGTCACTGGAAAAACTGCCACTGGCTTCAGCAGTACAAGAAATGAACTTCTGGAACTCTGAAAATGTTAGACGATATCTTATGGATCTCCTTAAGCATCAAAAAATATTCCAACAATTTTCAAATTTTATTTAAATTACAAACATTTAAAGTACTAAAATGAGTGTCCAATTTTCCTGGTTTTTTTAACCTGCCTTGGCATGTAACCAATCTATGAACTTTAATTTTTCATCAGTAATTAATACAGGTCTAACATAGGAAGACATGATAATCTCAATTTTTATGCCAATTTAAATTTTCAAGTTTAAAATAAAACCTTGTGTTCCAATATTCCATGTGTATGAAGAAATGTAAGTATTTTTTTTTATTTTATACCAAACAAAGTCATTAAAACAAGAATATCAAAAATATCAGAAACTTCAGCTCGGTTTCTTTTAATGAGCACACAAACTTGCACGAATTGTTTGGTATTTATAGACTTTTTCAAGAAATCATAGACAAACAAGTTACAGAATCAACGAGGCAGGCTGTTTTCAGTATTAACAGGCTGAAGTTTATAGCCCAAAATTTGTCTCTGAGAGACAAAAACTACATGAAGTTTTTTTTCATTTGCTCAATTCAGAATTTTTCTCTCCTGGGCAATATTTACTGAGCAAAATGCCACCAGAGCAATCTTCACCAAGGTCTTTTTTCTTACCATTGCCTCAGGGAGACACTGGATAAGAAGTG
This sequence comes from Peucedramus taeniatus, assembly GCA_013400575.1. NCBI lineage: Eukaryota > Metazoa > Chordata > Aves > Passeriformes > Fringillidae > Peucedramus > Peucedramus taeniatus. The sequence goes on from WBNO01033504.1 coordinate 44,000, forward strand.
GTCAGAAGATAAATGTGATGCTCCTATGACCCAGCAGTTCCTGATGGCTAATTCTTGACTCTGACGATAGCCCAAGTCTTGCATCACTGAAAACAAACTCCAATATTGAGAAATAACATCTACTTTGTGCAACATCCCGTGTCCCTTTTCAGAAACTGGCATGGTGTACATGTGAGTATCTAATTACTCGAAAATAAGCTGCAGTAAATTGGGCTCTAGCTATAATATTAGAATGCTGTAAAAGTCTGCTGACACAAGCTCACAAGTAGTATTTTTACAAAAGTGCAACTAAAAACTTTCCTCCTGCCATGAGGGTAGGAAGATGTTGCTTACTGAGAAACACAAATGATTTCTCTAACGAGACAAAAAAAGTCCTGTTCACATACTCCTACAGGGCCCAGGCAGAAAGTGCAGAGAAGAACTGGAAACTGACTGGAGAAGTCAAGAGAGTGCCTGGTCTTCATACCTAGATTTCATATCTAGATTCTGAAGTGCAGGTCAGAACTTACAGGCAGCACAAACCACAAGCCACATCTCTAGAGAAAATATTTTTCTCGAACGTGAAAGACTCAAACAAGGTGGAAGTCACTATTGCAGAGACAAGGAGCTGCACTGCCTCATGTATGTGCAGGAAGCAATAATTTGGTGGGTTCTGATTCTGCTGTTTTTTTCCAAACCAAAGAATGATTTGGTATTGATGCTTTGTCTTTACATGCTGCATGAAACTGAGCAGAAAAAGAAAAAGGTGGTACATCATCCTAATTTAGGACATGGAATGATCTGGAGGCTTATTCAAGTATGACTTGAGAAGGCAGCAGGTTTTATATCAAAGTGAAAGGAACACTGTTGACTAATTTGTTGATAATTGCAAAGTAATTTTACTTGAGCTACTTGAGCTATACTCCTCTTAAAATATAAGTGATGTCAACTCCATTTAAAATCAAGTCCTACCAATGTGTAGAAGCACTTAGGAAATGAGTTACAAATCGATCTTGAGACTTTGGAAGGGACTGTGCATCTTTTGGGGATAAAAGAGTTGGACATGAAATAGCATGGGAATTTAAAATGGTTAAGAGACAGATATCCCTAATCACTGTGCAGAAAAAACCAAAAGGAACTGGCTAACATAGAGAGGCTTAATGCTCAACCATGAATTGGAGCAATATATCACACACATCTTTCTTTTTCTCTCTACATATACATACAGATAACAAAGCTTTCAAAAAGCTTACCTTAAGCCTTACTCCTCTAGACAAGCTCAGAGTGGTTACCCACCCAGTCAAAAAATGCAGACCTTTTCTTAACCCAAAAGGAATTGGGTAAAAGGCTGTTTTCTCTGCAGCAATATGGACTATGTACTTAAATCCATTCTAAAATTCAGAGAGAGATGTCAGAGAAAACATTGTAAATCTTTGATATAAATATAACAAACTAACTTTATAAGAAGGAAAAAATCCATACTGCAAAGAAACAAACTTGAGAGAAATGGAAACAAATGGATTTCCAAAATTTTATAGCACAAACGAAAAAGCCAGGGACTACTCTGCTGCAGATCATTTGAAACTGCATAAATTGAAGGAAAAGAGGCAACTGCTCTTTCTAGCCAGGTTCCAAACCCAGAGTTACTGGGAGATGCCTGTTAACACCAATGAGCTTTCTGATATGTATGGAATGATCTATCACAAGACATCTCCAGGATTAGGTGTGCAGATAGGATCATTTGAATATCAGGAAGGGAAGAATTTATCCCAGTGGGGTCAGTTAACTCTTTTGGCTCAATGGTTTCATATTTTCGAGCTTGATTCCACTTCAGCCAGCAAGCCAGACAAATAGGTAACTAATGGAACCTGCAAAAAACTATTGAACAGAAGATGCTCCTGTCTACCAGGAATGTGGTGCTACAAAGGATCTTGGGAAAGACAACTATTGTCTTTCCCAAAATCATTTGTAGCACCACATTCCCGGCAGACAGGCAAGAGGCATAAAAACCAAAATATGCAGGGATATGACAAGAAAATAAGAGGTATATGACTCCCCATGTAGAAAGACTCTCACTGAATAAACATATTCTTTTTGTGCCAGAGGGAGGATAAATGACTGAAAGCACTGAAATATATCACATTTATTACTGTGATATCAAAAGATACAAATTTAGTTAAAAGGATGTGTCTGAGAAGCAGAAAAGGCAAGTTTTTTCAAGGTGTTGCACTGGGTAACATGGAGTTTTCTGAAAAAAAGAGAAGGAACAACCTGCTGGAAACAAGCTGATTTGCACAGATCTATGAAACATAAGAGGGGGCAGATGACACGTGGACATAAGACACCTAAGAGAAGCAATGGAAAAAGCCTTTTTTATTAATGTCTTATCCACTGACTTCTCACAAATTGATTCTATAGGCAACTGTAAGTTTAGATAGAAGAATAGTTTCAAGAAAAATAAAGAAAGTCAAAGAAAAAGTATGTGCTTAGAAGGTGGTGCATGAAAGCTTCCCAAGGACTGCCAAGCCCTGGAGACTACTGGTGCTGGGGAACAAGCACACATTTGTGTCTGTGTGAGTCTGGAACTCGGCCTGTATCCAGTATGACTGCTCCATGCAGATGAAGACTATAGGGTCACATATGCCACTGATGAAATAAAGGATCCTCTGACAGACTTGCTGCACACCAACCATTGACCTACCAGCAAAGCCCTCTATGTTCTGAGTATATAGTCAGAGTTGTCTTCCCAAATGTTGCCCTAACCAGGTCATCGTGAGACTGCAATTCAGATGTGAGACTCAATAAGGTGAATAGCTTCTGGGAATAATTATCTGCCCTTAGTAAAAACCTAAATAATTGCAATTCTTAATAGAATCAGTAAAATTTTATAGAATAAAAGCTATTCTAAGAAATACTGGTTGTGAACTGTATCTACCTCAAGCTGCCCCCCCCCCTCCCCCGTCAGGGAAAAAAGGATTTTTACAACTCAATAATGGTGATACACAGAGGTATTTTCCAAGAAAACGGGGTATTTGAGCAACTGGAAGTTGCAAGAATATAAGTAACACTGGAGGAAACAGTGATAAAGATGATCTCTTCTTTTAACCTGTGCCTGCCAACAGATTTATGTTTTCTCTGTATAAGGAGAAAGTATTTTATTTAGAATGTTTTTTTTCAAGTAAAAACCTAGCTTTAGATTGTGAAAGCCTTTGGCACCTTTTGACATGCTCACTTAGAGGAAAAACTGAGAGAATGCAGGTTACAGTAGGATTTAAAGAGTTAACATCCTTTGCCACTCATTGAAGATTTCAGTTTCATAGATGGGGTGGTCTGCTTTTTGTTTGCTTCTATTCCCTTACATTTTTCTTTGTTGCTGGTTGTTTGTTATGGTCCTTATAGCCCCACAGCAGTTCATACCAGGAACCTGAAGATATTTGGGAAGACAAAAAAACTGTGCTGCAGCAGAAGCAGTGTGGTGTTGTAACTTTTGCTCACGTCCTGAAGGCAAGCTGAGGGCCCAATCCTGCTCTGGGTCATGAACCTGTTTGTGGGGTGAAATGGCTGTAAGCTATAAGGTACTGTGTCTGTAGAGATAAAAACACAAACTCTTCATGACTTTTAAACACAAAAAAGGAAAACCTAACAGAAAAAGAGAAAATGGGTGAGCACCAATTAGTGATTTAAAACTACTGTTGATGCTCCTAGCTGTGAGCTAGTTTTCTAAATTAAATGCCACACATTGGTCTATGTTTCCCCTAGAGATTTTCCAGCTGAATATGATAAAGGAGTACTTCAAGGGAACAGAAATACCTTGCCTAAGAAATTAACATTTCAGAGATTTTGCATAAAGTCCAAATCAAAATTCCCAGCAGGCTGGAAGTCAATTGAAAGGTTATCTGTTAAAAAACTAAATTGAGTTTTTCATAGGAATTCCCAAATTTCTATCTCCAACTATAAGAGCTGAAACTCCTGGCAACACACTGAGCTAAACCACCATTGCCATAAGCCAGAGCAAGAAACCTCACAGGCACTGGTGGAGTGGCACCAGTGTAAAATGTGGTCCAACAGACCACCAGGTGATTGTTGATTGGTTTTATTTCGGTTTTTTTTTTAAACTGTCGAAAGTCTTTTGTAACTTCTTATTCTTGTTGAGAACGCTGACACTTTTACTTGGAAAAAAATTATTGCGTATGTACCTATACTGCATGACCTTAAACATTTTGACAGACAGTGACACTCAAAAGCTTTTAAAACTCTGGACAATAAAGACACCACCTTTGATTTCACATTTCAATGAAGCAATAACATTGGGAAAGAATATAATGCAATGCTTGGACCACAACATTCTATAGACAAAACCTGCAACTTTTTTTCTTACCTTCTGGGCTATCTGAGCATTAATTTATAACTTTTTTTAAAAAAATAGTGAAGTCAAGAGACTCATATCAGAGAACTAACTTTGCACTATTAAGACACTACACTCACAGTAGTTGTGACCTAATGAAAAAATACATTGTGCTTCAAACCAAAAACCTATTGGGCCTTATTCACATTACATATGGACTTAATCCTGTAAGATATTGAAACATTTATTTAAAGGTTGCAGGAATGACCTCACAGCACTTAGAAGTCGCAGGGAAGAGACCAGTGCACACTGTAACTATCCCATATTTTCAAAACATTTTTTAAGGCACTCACATAACACAGCAATTAAAAATCACCCTAAAGCCAACATGGCAATAATTGCCTCTCAGTAATTTCTCTGTGTGCTGATTTCAAATCTTTTTAGTTGCAAACAAGCTCTTAATGCTTGGTTTTTCTTATAAAGAAAAGGCAATGAAACAAATTCTGTTTAACAGGAAAAGCTGTTGTCCAGTGACAGTGGACCTTATTTGGAAAGCAGTTAACCCAGAGATTAAAGAAAGGCAAGTAGTTTGACTACCGTTATCTCCTCTTTCCTTAAGAACCGGTTTTAACAAAAACTGAAACATGAAGAAGACGCCAGGTAAAAGTGCTCAGTAGCTGATAAAGCACTGACTCACAGAAAAGTAGTTTATGTGGTTTTTCAAAGATGCAGTGCAAGTTTGTTCTCTAATTTTTCATGTTTTATAGGAAGACAACGGGAATCTTTAATAACAGAATCCTTTCGATAGCCAGGACAAATGACATAAATAAGTGCAAGTTTAAGTGATGAGAGAAATGGGTAATAAACAGATAGTGTGCAAAACAGGAAATGGTGTTGACAGGATTCCTCTAGGTAAAAAAGTTTTAAATTGGAATGGCAATTATAAATCAGTCTGCAGAAGATTTAATGCAAACACTGTGACTTATGTTTTCCTTCATGTGTGTCTGACAGTTCATGTGTTACTGTAAAAATCAATGTTTTAGCTAATATATAACCTTGTTATGAGGACACCAATTTCCAAATTGTGCTCTATGTAAAATGTGTTTCAAAAATATGTTTGGAGCGAAGACAATGTGATCCCCTCTAGTTCAAATAACTGATCAGTCTTCCAAATATCTTTCAGGTGATGAACAATGAATTTTAAGGAAAAGATATGCAGGCTGAAAAACTATTTTTCATTTTTTTAACAAAATGAAAAGTAACCAAAAAGCTTTCTTTGTCTAACACTTAATATACAATGAAAGAAAAATTAAAACATTCTTTTGTTCTTAGATTATTCTGCTCTTCCAAACAGACTCATTTAGGTCACTTTAAAATGTTCTTAAAAGAAAAAATAAACTACTGATGCAATTATACTTGGGCATCTCTTCAGTAACTTCTAATGCAACTTTCTGTGACATACATTAGCTCTGTGGTGTTTTGTGCACAATTGGAGCTGTTCATAATACACATTTTAGGTAAATTGCATTTTAGGTAAGTGCCTTTTCAAATTAATGTATCCTGTTCCCACACTGTAGGTATAGCAGATACTCAGAAATCTCAAGCCACTCTTAACAAGAGTTCCTTGTTGCTCTGGAAGGAAACAGCCTAAAATCTTTAGTCTCTAAAATTTACCCATGGGTTTTTTTTTAAAGAAGATAAGGAAATTCTATAGAGCAGACATACCTCTGATCATATAATCCACTTCCCAGACATGGAAACTGCCCTTCTGTATGACCAAAATTACTGACTATAGCCAGAGCAGTTCACTGTTGAGCCAAGAACATCCCTATTGTCATCTTGGCACTAAAAAACCTCAAATCAGCAGATCAGTTCTTTTTGAAGATTTAAGTATCTAGGGATCTAGGGCATAAATGTACTCAGCACTTTTCAGCAGAAATTCTGTTTCTGCTTCTCTGATGCAACTCAGCACTCAGCTGCACCAGACTGGAGGGGAAAAGCACATGTGCCTGCATTCTGTCTAGGAACTGCTATGGCTCATAGCATGATATAGACAGGTTTAAGGAAATTCTAGTTTCTAGAGAGAAATTACATGGATTTTTCTTGAATACTCCTGCAAAAAAAAGATCTATCAGCCAATGTACATAAGCTAATTTTTTTATGGTTCAAAAAACCCACAAAAAGCCTCCAGACTTTGGTAATTTGTATTTAAATCAGTAAAAAAGTACTGCATAAATGATACTAGTGCACTTGTTTTTTGACAAGAAAACTGTTTTAACTAGAGCAAGTTGTATTTTCCTCAGCAATGAAGAAATTCACACCATTATTTATGCTCACAGTCAAACATATTTTCTTTACATTTTATCAGTATCTCATTCTAGAATAGCCTCTCTGAAATGCTAATTGGAACTGTTACCCATCCCATGATTATTCTCACACTCTTTTGCCAGGAACTGGTAACAGTGATGTACATGGATGAGAAAATTCCCACCTCTCACTGTAATTGCACAGGGATTTTGTTTTCTTTTGAGTCAGTAATATCTAAATTGGATTAAGATAAATTGCTTATGAGCCTTTCTCTACAGAAATTGCTTTCATGACTGCTATATTTAATGCCAGTTTACCCTAGAACTTGATTTTTTTATACCAGTCTCATAGGAATGCGTCTCCATGAAGCTCATACTCAACTTCAGATAATTCTTAAGGACTAAAAATCTTTTGAAGAGGAAAAGAAAATACCCCAAATTTTGCTGACATACTCATGAGTGAATGTAGTACCTGTAATGCTGGGACTGTTCATTATGATCAGAGGAGTGACCAATCTCAAAATTAGAAGTCTTAGTCTGTTTATTAATGTGCTTAAACATCTCTACACTCCCCTGTCTGGGCAACTGATGTTCTCAGCAATAATAATCTGAGTGGGTGGCTGAGAATGAAGTGACTGGGCATCAGATGTAGTACTGATGCATATTACTGCTACTTAGCAGGACATACATTCTCTCATGCAGGGAACTATTTATGATTCCAGAAATTAGATATAAGTAATTAAAATATTTTACCTGTCAATACCTGGAAATAAAATCAGTAGTGTATTCAACATTTATTATCTTTTAATCATATCTGAAGTGTCACTAAATGTCTGACTAAAATGTCATAAAGAAAACTCTGAAAAATTAAATACAATCTGTGTGCATAATTTTGGTTTGTGGGTTTATTTTTTTAATATTGCAATTGCAGACCTCATAATTTCTATGTGGTTGCTGATACACATGACCAAGACCAAATAATACCAACCAAAAATCTTGATTGGTCTCTCCTTTATTTTGGCATATTATTGCTTTCATAATTGTAGCTACTGAGATTAATGACAGAAGTGACAGAAAGGAAAGAAGAATAATGCACAACATTACTAGAGGACATTTTCTGTTAAAATATAGTAAAACTAGCAGTTATTGTTTCTGTGTTGACCATAATACTGCTGCTCTACAGACTCTAGAAGACATCACAATGCAATCAGTACTTGTTCTTTGGGTCAAATATATGTGAAAGCTGGTACATAATGTCCTTGTTTTAGCTGGGATAGGATTCATTTTCTTCCTAGTTAATGGTACCCTGTGGTGTCTGGGATTTAGTATGAGAATAATATTGATAACACACTAATGTCTGGGTTGTTGTTAAGCAGTGCTTACCCCAAGCCAAGGACTTCTGAGTGCCTCATGCTCTGCCAGTGAGGAGCTGCACAAGAAGCCAGGAGGGAGCAAAGCCAGGACAGCTAACCCAAACTGGCCAGAGGGATATTGCATACCACAGAACATCATGTTCAGTATATAAAACTGGGTGGGGAGCTGCCTGAGGAGGAGTAACACTTACCTGCAAGTAATTACTTAGGGGCATTGACCAGGCTGTGATTCCAAACATATGTATTTTTTTTAATCTATAGTGCATTTTTACACACACTTAAGCAGAATGTCCACCTTTTTATCTTCTCCTAGAACTATACCCTGAATAAATATTCAACATTAAAAAAAAACCCTATCTAAAGAAACAGAAAACAAAAGAGAAAACTCTTTTATGTAGACCAGTATTAAAGCAGTAATATATACAAGCTGTACTTTCACAGGAGAAAGAGACTTCTCTCAGAACAAATGAACTTTAAACTGGTTTCTCTTTTAGGTGAATTATTTAAATAACAGTGATACTATAGCAACTGTGAAGGTCTAAGCAAGGTTGGCATAGCAAGAAAAAAAAAATTTAAGCAAATGATGTAAATTGAAAAAAAAACTAGCCTTGGAGTCAAGAGTCTATTATAGGCCTTTTAATTGAGTCATTAATAAACAGACAGGCAATTAAGTGTAACACCTAAAACAACATATGTTTCAACACTAATAGCAACCAGAATCCAGGCACAGTACCTTAGCTTTATCCCTCATGGATCCTTTTCCTAGGATGGACATTTTTGCACCTGTTTCTTCTTGTAACCTCTTTAAAGAGTTTCCTCTTGGTCCAAGCAATTTCCCAACAAAATTGAACTAGAATGAAAATAAGAGAACTCTTTTAGACCCACAGGTACTTTTCCAAAAACTTATAAACATGATGATTAAACAAGAAAATTTTACTTTCCTTTAAAAGAAATACTCCTACATAGCTTTGAGCCTAATTGACAGAGAGACAAGACTGGAGAACCAAGATATTCACTCATCTAGTGTGAAAGACAGTAAAAGCATTCATGGTTTATTTGAACCCTGGGAGGCTCCTCTCTGGGACTAACGGGCCAGCGGCTGCTAGATTTAGTGAATTGCTAAACAAGATATTTGCTCATGACATGGTACTGGTGATGCCCAGAGAACACCGAGGCTCTTTCCCAAGTTAGCCAGCTTTTGGATTACTTGCCAGTAAGATATCCTACAAAGGCAGAGCTTTAGACAGATTTTTAGGATTTGATGCTTCACACATCAACTTGCAAATAAGCGCTGTTTTGTGTATCGGCTTCAAATACCTGCTTTGCCAGCACCAGAACAATGACAATCAACAGCTCGTGGTAGATATTCAAGGGCATTTTATAAGATGAACATGGTTTTGTCTGCCACACTGCAAATATTCCTAAGCACTGCACACTTCATGTTACACATACACGAGTTTTTTCTGTATGAAGAGGAGAGATGTCTACAGGAAAATCAGAAGAACAATAAATAAATGAGGTGTTAATGTCATGTTGACACAAAGCAGCAAAAGGGGGGGAGTCTATTAAGTAATTTGTTTATTCTGTAATCAACAGTCTCTTCAATTTATTATTTTTTATTATTTACAACATCTTTTAAAAATGCCATGGTATGTGGTCTTCAGAAGCTGACTGGACATCATCAGCACCTGCTTAAGATGTTTTGGAGTTATGTTCAAGTCTGAACAGTGGTCTGGCTTTCAATGAAAAATAAGCTCCACCAAAGCAAAAGGGGTGTCATTCTACCAGCACTTCCTTGGTTTTATTTCAGAGAAATAGAACATGACAATAAGAAATATCAAACTAGAAAATGTTGCCGTCAAAAATACAAAAAAGTCTATAAAGATGTTATAATATACTTTGTTTTGCACTACCTTATATTTTAAAAATGAAAAAAATGGGGAAATATTCTTGTTTTTACTTTAACCAGCAAGAATGTAGCAACACAAATGCATCAGCCATGTTAATAACACCTAAACTCTGAATCATGCCAGATGCTCCAAATCCCAAGCTGGCTTTTAGTCCAGTGTCTTAATCAAAACTAATTTTTAACTTTTTTCAAATACTGGTTAAACTATCTAAGAAAATAGAATGTAATCACAAGAAAAATAAATATGTACAGTAAAATCTACTGCCACCTAAACCAAAATAACTGATTTCCACAAGATAATGTGCCCATGGGGGAAGTAGTAAGTGGTAGCATTTTCAGGAAAGTTTAGCATGATTTGAAGCTCCAAAACCAGATTTTTCAAGCATGTGTGTTTTTACTTTTTTCCAACTCTACCCATTGATTTAATAAAAAGTATCAACTCTTCAAAACAGAGTAAAATTTCAATTCAATGTCCCAACCAATGTATCAACAATCCTATGTCATCCAACTGTTGCTCTGCCTCTTCCAGCCAAAACTTGGCTTAGAAGTGGTTGGCTTCAAATTGATTATTCAATTTTGTATGAAAATAAACCAAACAATGAGGAAGAAATGGCAAGAACTGAACTTTAATACTAGACAGTAGACTTAATTTATTGATATAAATAAGATTTCAAAAATCACTTTGTATACAAAGGTTTATTAGGGATGGCTGAGCTTTTGTTTCTCTGCAGGGATCCCCTTACGTGAGGAAGGGAGGGTTCACAAGTTACACCACCAAATCTTTTGTGACACGTACACATCATCAATCAGACAAGAACCATGTTCTCCTGCCTCCTTTCAGTATTTCTTAGTATTAAGAAAAGCTACCCCTTGAAAGGTGAAAGAACTGTAACATTATGTAACTTTGGAGGAAACTATGAGAAGGCCAACCAGAGCTTGACTACATTTGTTCTCTGAATGGAATAAACTATTAAAGTACACTCTGTGAAGATTTATGTTGACCATTTATATTTAAGCACTTCATAAACTGTATAATCATTACCTTGACATATTGCTGCAAAGAAGCAGTATGGCCAGCATAGACCATGTTATGTGCTAAGTGGATTTTAATCACTTCACAGGAAATAAGTGGCTGGGGATTTTAATTCTATTGATTATGTAGCAGACAGACACTCACATTTCATCCACTATCTACAAAACACATATCAGGAAGGAAGCAGTTATTTACAACTGAAAAACTAAATTGCTCTTAGTTTGGTTTTATCTAAAAGTGCAGAAAAGCCATTGCACTATATCTGGCATCCTACTGTTATGCTCAGTCTTCCAAGCACGTCTGAAGCCACCGGATATCCTCAGCACAATCTATAATCCCCAAACTCCCCAAGGTCTGAAAGTACTGGTAGAGTAACTTTGACTCAGTAATTTGTGAAAAATTATTTACTTTATGTTCACATATAGGTAAAAGCAGCACATAAGAAAGAGGATGTTTCAGTGAACAACCCAAAGTGTAGGAAATCTGAAACAAAACTTCATTTCTCTTGTTTTTTTTTTTTTTTTTTTTTTAATGAAGATCTGCTGGGCAGAATTGATTTTAATACTGGAAAGTTTAGGCTCCAGTTACAGCCACACCCATGCACACACAACCTGAGCACACAGACAGTGCAGGAAAATGTGGAAACTCAGGCAGTTGGACTGCATATAATGGTGAGCCTTGCCCACAAACACACATTCCTGGTACAGCAGCTATAACTGCAGATCTTATTCTGCAATCTCAGATCCAATCCAATTCTGCCATGAGTACAAGTTTTCTCCAAATAATAGTAGCTCTAAGTCTCTGGGATAATATCCTGTCATATTAGGAGAGGACAGTTAAGAAATGCTGACATACAGAAGAGAGAGTATTAACAGAAAGCTTTCACTGCTGGGGAGCAAACAAACTTCCATTTAAAAAATATTGTTGTGTTTCTAGATGTTTTTATAGGTGGCTTAACTTTTCAATCATGTTTATGAACATGATGTACAAGCTAGGCTTTCTAGCTTGCAGAAACCCTTCCTGGTTTATGGCAGAGATTTTGTATATTATTTTCTCAGATTTTTTATCATTTGTCTGGGGGAGAAGATGCATGTCTTCTAGGGAAGATGATCAGATGAAAGCAGGGGATGCTTTACTTATAATCAAATGCATGATACTTCATGTATCAACAGCTGTGGAATAAAACTTCTCCTCTGCAAAATAAAACCTGACAGAGAATACAGCTCAATAGATCTTTCCTTTATCTACAGCCAGAATCTCCAAAAACCTCCCCAACCAATATATACAAACAGTTTCAGCAGATTTATCTGCATCCTGATTACTTTCACACTTCACACAAGCAATCAGACAGTAAGACGTCCAAAGCCAAAGCTCTGGCTTCCCAGTTTTCATCAAAAGTTTTTGTTCAAATTACCTTAGGACAACATACCACAGGTGTAACAAATCTAAGGGATAGTTAAAACATCAGTATCAAGCTTCAAGCTACGTACAATGACTGGTAGAAAATGCATGTTTACATTTAGAAGAATATTTGTTTCCCTGATTGATTGATGCAGCCTGAATACATTTCTATCAGAACTATAACACTTCTTACTTTATAAAATCTAATTTAATAGGGTTTTACAACCAGAATTAAGGAATATGCTTACCATTCAAAAAACACATTTGTATCAGTGACTGTTTCTGGTTCATACAAAGATCAGTGTTCACAGCAGGAACAAAAGCTGGATAAATCGCGAATGGGATAAGACAAATGTTTCCAGCTGTAAGATAATGCAGAACAAAGCCCTGAACTGGGAGAAGAAATTAATTTCTTCTAGAAACAGCAAAACTGAAATAGCCCTGCCTTGAAACATGAAACAGGTTTATTTTTTCTCAGTGTTTTGTTCACCATTGCTATCAGTTCCTTTGTGGAGAGACAAAGTTTCATTCCATTTTCAGAGCTACTCATCCTAACAAAAGCCTGTCCTTATTCATGGAGAGCAGGATGGGGATAAGGGTGGGGAATAATCATTCTAAATTCAATCCTGTTCTAAAGAAAAGTGGAGAAGACAAAGACAGTCATGCCTGAATAAAACCTTACCTATAATTAAGGTCCTGTGCTAGGTTTTCTGATAGCTCATTTAATTTACAAGCATTTATTTTAAAAGTATCCTATGTTTTGATATGCACAAGGGACTTTATGTTAAGGCAGTACTGGACTATTATGAAGGCAAATTTTATTTTTCTCAACATTTCGTAAGCATTGTATTACAATGCCTGTAATACCATGCTTTAACTTTTGGTCAGCCCTGAATTGGTCAGGCATTTGGGCTGAGCATTGCAGGTCTTATCCTACTGGAACTATTCTATTCTATTCCTCAGCAGATTCTGCAGAGTCCAGGTTTGTAGCTGCTTACCCCATTCAGTGCTTCTTGGCTTTACCAAAATGAACTTAGTGTTCCAGGTAAGCATGCAACATTATTCTTTTACTATAGCAATGTGATACGATGCTTGCTCTCTCTTGGAGAAGAGCTTCTGAGACACCTGCTTGGTAGGATTGAACTTTGCAGGGCTCTACTTTCCCAGGGCATGTCAGGAGACAGCAAACACCAGAAGCAGAAAATGAAAGTACCCTGGAGATCTACTCCAAAGAACGTGTGCTACTGCTTTCTTATAGTATTGTATCAGAAAAATGTCTCTGCAGCAGTCCCAGAACCAAAGGAGAAAGGGAGAAAGCTGCCCTTTCCTACAGAGCTCACTGGGTCTCATCTCTCTTGTTAGGCTTTGAACAATAACCCAATGCTATGCAGTGCACAGAAAAATTAAATGCTCAAAGGCAAAATACAGCTTCTTGAAAACTCTAGGCCAAATTAATTTCAGGTTTACATCAGTGGAATTACTTCAAGAATAAATTAAATCTGATTCATAAAATTAGAATTCTTAAAGTTACTGTGATTAGAAGATTTACCTAAGAAATAAATGGGTTTTTATTACACCTTTTTTTATCTTGAGAAGTGCTGGGAACTCATATTTACAGTGTGCTTGAAGAAGATGCTGCAATACTTGTCTGGCTATTTACTAGCTCATTGCAAGCATCTAAATCTACAGTGAAAATATATTTTTGGCCTAACTCCATGAAACAGATGGTCAGCAACTCCAGACAAAATTCTTCTATATAAAAGTCTACACTGAGATAGGAAAAAATATCCCCGCACTTTTCACTTTTAGCAGTTTTCTGTCAGAATTCTGGTAACAAGTTGTGGCATTCAAATAAAGCAATTTAAATAAGTCTTAAAATGAAAATTAATTTTCTGATAAAAAGAAAAAATTGGTGTCTGGTAAATCCTTATTCAGTTAAACTTTCTTAAGTCAGGAAAATTTCAATGATTCTTTCTCTAATACATGCATTAGTGGTGTCATTTATTAAAATCTGTTAATCTGTAAAACACTCAAGCATTTTATTTTATGTGGTTCTGGTTTAAATCTAAGGTGAGGCAATTGAGGAAAACCAAGGAACAAATTAAAGTAGTGCATCTATATTAAATCCTCAATTAACAAGTTGTTAATTGCAAAGATTTTATTGTTTAGTTGCACAAGTATCCAGGGAGACTCATTGTACCAGGCACTGCACAGCCATGCAGGAAGACACGATCTTGACCCTGCAGAGCTGTCAAGTATGTTTAAAAAACCCAAAACACACCTTACTGAATGTATGTAGCAACTATTGCTTATCTGGATTGTGAGGAAGTGGCTGCTGAAACCACTGCTATTAAAACCATCAGGCTCAGATATCAAAGAGGGTATTACTGCTCAAATGAGTGCAGCAGCAGCAGCTTCTGCTGGCAGAAAGACAGCACCAGAGCCTGCTTTTGCAACTCAGAAAGGAGAAAGAGGATCCTAAAGTTCAAGGCAAGGCTGGATGAGGTTCTCAGCAACCTGGTCTAGTG
>WBNO01033506.1:0-69091 GCA_013400575.1 Peucedramus taeniatus
ACTATATATATATATACTATATATAATTTATATATTATAAAGAATATCTTTCCTGGCTTTTTTCAGGGGCAAGCTTTCTGCTAGATTAGTATAAGTAAATATCCATGTTGCTAATTGATTCAGATAATTTAGCTAAATGGTGGTTTTTGAAGATTCCTTACTGTGCAAGATTAGTCATATGAATAGAAATAATTGCCTATCTAGCCATCTCAGTAACCTCTGCTATTCTCTCCTTTTTATCTCACTTTACAAAGCAACTTCATCAGGCCATAATAAGCGTTACTCAAACAGAGCCTGTAAGCCTTGCTTTGAAGGGGCATATAAATGATGAAAGGGGAGAGAAGACAGGCAGGAAATAGAACTCAGTGAGGTTACAGATTCTTGCAGATTTTTCTTCCAAACTGTTATTCAGTAAAAAGGTTTCCCTTTCCCTCATGTCACAGAACCAGGCTTCTGTGCTAGCTGTTCCTGGCTAATCCATGGCACAGTTTCTTCATCATTTCTATTGAACTGGGGAGACATAAGATCAGGCTGACACAGGGTTTCCTCACAAAAAGATGCATTGGTTTTTCCCCTGAACACAGCTCTCATTACGGAGGAACACAATCTAATTTCCACTTATACAATGGATGAGTCCCACAGTTCACAAAAATATACGGAGGGAAAAGGTGTCTTACAAACCTATCACTTCATCTTTGGTTTCTTGGAGTTTATCCCCAAATGAGCTCAACAAAATGCCATTTGTATTTTCTTTTCATATGTAATTCCATACAGGCTTCTCTAGCTGTGACATTTGTACCAGGGTGCAGAGTTAAAGGTGCAGTGTTGGGGCTCTCTGGGAGCTTCTCAGAAACATGGCTCCCTATTGCAACTCATTTTGATAGTCCTGAAAAATCTTTTCTGAATCACTGTTTTGAGCAGTTTTTATATGTGCTAGTATTAAATTTCCTATTACCTAGTTATTTCGTTAAATAGTTTTGTTCCATAATTAAGCAATGACTTTGTTACTTCTCTTCATTCTGATCAATCAGCAAAACAATCTTTTCGTCTTGTATTCCCACTCAGACATGTTCTTCTTTTATCTAAAAATGAAGAGATTTGATCATGTGTTTTTCTCTCCTGTATTAATCAGATCTAGTTTAATATTGGGAGACACCAAGTAATCCCTGCTTAGAAAGTTTTCTGTTCTGGAAATTCTGCTTCCATCACTCCACTGGCTATCAAATAGTAACAGGTTGGTTGCTTTTGCCACTGGCTCTCCACCATGCTGGGAACTGTTCCTGCTTCAAAAGAATCCAGAAAGGCCTGTTGGTTTTGTAGTTCTCAAACTCATGCAGCTAAAACCAAAAGGTTGATAAAATTTGCCCTTTTGGGAAGATAAAGCCTAAAAATGGCAGCTGTGCAAACCTGTAGCAGAGCTATAGAAACAGTTAAATCTACAGAAAAAAAGTGACCTAACATTTTTTTCTCAGACTTCATGTGATTTTTTTTAATGTAAAAATTGGAAAAAGGAAGGACACAAGGCATTCCTAGTAGACATGCTTTGGACTACTCCGAGTGTTTTAAATTATTCCCAAATCATAATTCTGAAGGAGCATTTTTGTTTGAAATAAAAAATAATAATAAAAAAGGTAGATAAAACAACAGAAGGTATTTGTAAAATTGGAATCAAAATTACTTGCTGACACAATTGTTTTACTACTCCTCCCAACTGGATTTTAATTCAGAAATCTGAGAGATTTTACAAAGCTAATAATTTGCTTTGATCCTGTGAATACATTTCCCTTAAATCAAGACAAAATCAATAGGAGAAAACAATATATGAGAGGCTGAAAAACCATTTTCCTATGCTTTAAAAATGTAGCTCTCCATTGAAAACTGGGGGCATATTCTACAATCAGCTTAGAGGGTATCTCAAGGAGAAAGGAGCAGAAAAAGCTTATGAGGAACACGTACATGTGTGGTGTTGGGGATGACTCAGGATCACTTTGTCCCTCACCACCTTGTCATCAATTTTCCTTCCCTGAACTGGCTGCTGGAAAGTTTTCTATTTCCTATTGATACACTGTTGTGTTGTGTTTTATATGCCTTTTTATAATTGTTCAGTACCTTGGTTTATCCCAGTTCTCCCATTTCAGTGGTTCTGCCCATGCTGCCTCCTCCCTCCTCCTTCATGTCAATCCCCTGCCTCCTCCCTCAACCCTCCCTGGTGTCCTGTCCGTCACTCTCAGCCCATCCCTTCCCCTAGAAACTTCTGTCAAGGGCATCGAGTGACTGGTTCGGGAACCGGGGTTCCTCCCACAGGTTACCCCCGTTGGTCTCCCCAGAGACCCATCTTCCCAATGTCCATATACCCCCCCATGTTTCCCTATTGGCTCCCTATCTTTGTTCCCTCCCCCTTTATAAGGTGCTTCCCGATCCCGGGCTTTGTCTTCGGAGTGAGGTCATGCTGGCCTCAGGGTCACTGCCCTTAATAAACCTGGGCTGATCCCTCCATTCGAAGTCCACTCCTCCTTCCACCGCAGTCGTGTTCCTGCCTCCCCCGCCAAGGCGAGAGCCTGAGCCCGCTCCTGACTCCCCTGGAGACCGGGAGAGTGTTCCCACTGTAGCTGTGCCACAGCCGGGACGCTCCGAGGGACACTCGGAGAGGCACGGATACAATACACGTGAGTTAATCAACACCATGAACTGCATTCCAGATATCTGGAAAATGTATTTGCTACTACCAGTAACATTTCTCCCTACCTCTGGAAACCTATGGATGGGTGCTTGTGTGATCCTATCTATCATTACTGTTGGATTTCCTTGAGTATAACAAAATTACTTTATCTTGTTTAGGAAATGTTTGAGGTTTCTGTGGGAAAGCACTGTTTAACTCAGCTGAC
This sequence comes from Peucedramus taeniatus, assembly GCA_013400575.1. NCBI lineage: Eukaryota > Metazoa > Chordata > Aves > Passeriformes > Fringillidae > Peucedramus > Peucedramus taeniatus. The sequence continues at coordinate 2,886 of WBNO01033506.1, forward strand.
TCCCTTGGGTTTAATCTGACCCAAATGATTTCCTAGAATTTCCACAGACATATCTGGATCCACACAGAACAGTGTTCTAAACAATTTACAAGCTTTAAGTCCCAGCAGACACTGCAACTTTAGCAATTGTAGTGCTGGTACAAATCCTTCTCTGAGCATCACAACCTCAGCAGTGAAATCTCAGTAGCAAAGACGTTATTCTTTTCAGAAATAGCACCTAAGGAAAAGAATTTCCAAAATTGCAGCTAGAAGCATCTTTTGGACACAGCTACCAGAGGAATATTTTAAAGATAAGATTTATTAAACATTAAATAGAATTAAGTCCATACAGTCTTTTGCTAATTATGCTTGGTCATCCCACTGTGCTATACAGAATACATTTTTCTTGCTACTCTTCATATATCTCTTGGGGGAAATATGTCATGATTCTGGTTGTTAACACTGATGCCAATAGCTGAATTCTTTTGCCTACTTTTTGACTTCAGATATTCTGAAGAGTAAGCAAAGAATTCATCAGTCTTTGAAGTCCTTAAAAAATTTCCATTGGAAATCCAGTTTGTGCCCTGAAACACAATGGCAATTAAGAAAATTATTCAATTTTTGAAAAACCATCTCGTATTACTTGACACTCTACCAAATTAGTTTTTCTCCAAAATCTATTCTTCATCCTTTAACACTTTATGGTAGTTGTCTCCAAATACAGGGCATAGAGGAAAGTTTCTAGCCTGAGGGGAAATGACTGTAGTACAAAAACCAGGGAAGAGTTTGTTTCTTTATCCTGTTTCCTCACCTTTTTTAATTTACTAATCTCTCATAGAAACTTAACAGAGTGGCTGGCAGAATGCAGCACTTTGTACAGTCAGCATGAGCAAGAATGTTAAATTTATAAGGAAAGACATTAGATTCAGCAAATAAGGAACAAAACACAGAAACTGTAAATTTCTTCTTTTTATTGCTTATGTTTTATCAGCTTCTTTGGTTTCATTCCCACATGATTTAATATTATTAAAATTTCCAAAATATGTGATGCATTTTTTACACGGTATTTTCATTTTGTATCTTTCTTGCTTTCTTTGCCTGTCCTGCCATTTTGTCTCTTCTCAGCTCTGTACTGAGCTACCTTCACTCCTCTAGCAGGGGGCTGTGACCTGAGCCAAACTCCTGCCCTGCGTGCAGTGGGGCTGGAACTTCCCAAAACTCCAGAAAGTTCCCTCTGCTGCCTGTGCAGTCCCAGAAGGAGCAGCCACAGCCTTGGCAGTGATATGGGGTGCCATGGCTTGTGTGCCAGGGAGCAGCAAGCACGAGCCAGGATGTGACAAGACTGTCCTGGTTTGTGCTGAATGCCAAGTTTAGTGGAGAAGTCTACAGAAGATGGAGATTCACTGTGAATCACTCAGGAAGAACTTAGAAGTTTCTATGGTGATACTTTCCTGACCTAATCCCTGACCGTGTTTCCTAAAGGCAAATGTGTGTAAAATTTCAAACTAGCTGAAAGGATGACTTTCTTGAGACTCTCTTGAATACCAGACCTTACATTCCTAATCATCTGCCAAAGCTTGTGCAAAAGCATCTTCAACGTTTTCACCAGAAATCTCTACCTAAGAGAAACTGTGTGGCTAAAATTATCAGTTTTGCAGACATATATTCTGCCTTATTTTTTCTGAAGATAGGATAAAAGGATTATACAAGATATTTAAAAAATATTTTCCTTTATTTTTTGTTCCTACCTCAATCTGACTAGTTGCAGAAATCTGCTTCTGCTGTTATATCTTGCAGAGGTCACGTGCTACTTTTAATTACAACCTTATTCCCTTCTGAGGCCTGTGCAATATTACCCAGAGCAACATTTTAGCCTCTACATTTAGGCTGAGGCAAAAGCTAATCTTCCATGTCAGAGTTTACTGTACTGGATTTATTACCACCTTCACAGTCTTCACCAGTACTTTTGAATTCTTTGGGTCAAATTAACCCTAAGTGAGGTCAAGGAAAATGAATTCTCAACCTACTGTCTAGCTCTGCAACAGGCAGCATTCTAATTCTCTGGTATAAGATGAAACTACAGGGAGGTGCATCTGCATCAGAAAAAAGTAGTGGTTGTAAATACTGATGGGCACAATAATTATCCATTAATGATGAGCAGTGAATAAATCTGGAATAGATTCCAGAGAAAGGATCCCAAGGACCAGGAGTTGAGTCAGGGATAGACTTGCCTATGTTTTGTACAGTGAAGGATAAATCTGTGATCTTTAGTGAAAGTGCTCAAAATTGTTACCTCTTTGTTTCAGAATGTAGCTTGTTTTTATGCTATGTTTCATTAACCCTGTGAAATATGTGTAGAAGTGCCAATAAATTGATTCCTTCAGCCACGTTTATGTAGTGTCATTGATCTAAGTAGGAAACACATAAAGTGCTGTTGATCTAAATGGGGGTCAGCTTGAAACATCCAAGGGGAGAGGTTGGTATTTGAGTTCTGTAGGAGAGGAATGCCCACCAGATTAATTCATTCACATTCACTTTTCTAAGTGAGTCACAAACTATTCTTGTGTATTCTGTGAACTGAGACCTGTCTATCTCAACAGTGGGGGAGCAGAGACAAGAGAATCTTGTATTTGTTGCTGTAGTAAGCACTAAATTAGGAAGAGCCAACATAATATTAACCTTGTTTAATTGCAGTTTCCTTGTCTGATTGCTCTACTGTATATATTTGGTTGTACAGTCTCTGAATGCTGTGGTGTTTCCAGTATAATCACAACTTAATGACTGTGCATTTCATTTTCAGGCATCGCTGATGAATTTTCATCAGCTTTAGTAAAGTAAAGAAGAATTGGACTGTTTCAAAACATTAAAGCAAATACTTAAATTTGTTCTGTTGTCTCCATACAGACTCTTTCAGGCATGATAACAGGTTAGATTCAGACTACAGATAACTTACAAAATAGCATATCATTGATGTGTACCACCAAATCCAGGACTGCTCAGAGAAGACAATGGAGAGGGCACAGATGAAAATGCAAATGGAAATCAAGGACTCTGATTCTGGGAAATTGAGTGACTCAGCAAGTAGCACTCTACCAATAACCAGATGATATCAGAGAGTACTTTACAGATGAAAGTGGTTAAAATTAAATGAAATGCAAATTTAAGGTACTCAAAAGTACAAGAAGGGAATTCCCTGAGTTTTTAGCATATTCCAAACTAGGTGCTTTGTGCAGACAACACATGGCAATAAATCAGCTCTTAAACCCTGATCAGATGGATATGTAATGCAATTCTGTCTGAACCAATTCATCCTGTACACTTATTTATTTCCACTTTCTATTGTATAGTACTGCTGTACAAAATTAAATCACTGCTGTATTGTGTCTAGAAGAGGGGATAATTTACTTGTGACTGAAAGAATATAGTGCCATCATAGCTCGTTTTTTTGTGGGAGTTTCATGAAGTAAAATCTATATCAGAATCAGGTTTGGCAGAGCCATGACTTTCTGAAAACACATTTTGAAAATGTAAGGTGTAAAATTACTGTGGGAAGTGATACACACCTAAAATTAATTGCTGTGTAGCAAAACATTTTATGCTACTTGGCTGATCTTTAAACAAAAGTTAGCACTTCAAAAACACTTACTGAAGCCATTAGCTTTCTTGCAGTGCATTCCAGTTCAATAACTTTAATGAAGAGAAGCGATACCTTCACATTAAAATTCTAACAAGGAAAATATTTTCTAGTCATCTCTGACTCCGTAAGTTTGGTTTTCTTCACTGAGTTGGGTTAATTTAAAGGAAGAAGTGTCCATCATTCATATACAATATCCTAACGTAAACAGGGCCTGATTTATATCTTTCCAGAGGTCTCCCAGCCTGGGGATATTAGCAGGAGATGACTGGAAAACACCTTCTGTTGTACTGTACATCCTGTTCTTGAAAGTCACAAGCCAGCACAAGATTTGGTTCTGCATATGCATTAGTGACTGTTATTGTCTCAGTGGGTAATTATTCTGGCAGTGTTCATTTAACTGCTTAATACTTGGAGTTACACGGTCCCAGTGCACACTGCCCAGCTGGCAGAGGGGCTGCAGCAGCAAGCAGGGGTTAATTGTCTTTTATTGAAGCAGTTTATAGCTTGCTCTTGTCTTCATTCTTTAGCACTACTGATCCACTGTAAACTAAGATCTATTGGGACAATTTTTTAAAGATGTTTAGTTTTCCACTAAACCCTATTTTATTTGTGTTGTTTCATTTTCTTCCCCCAAGATATCCAGTGATAAAAAGGATAAGGTCATTTTTACTGATTCTCTTATTCTTAAGGTGAAACTATTAAATTCTCTAGCACATCATAGGGCAGATGTTGCTTTTTTTTCAGAGACATTTACATGTACTTCAGTTTGTGGAACAGGAATTGCAGTGATTCAGTAGGTAGCTACATTTGTTTAGCCTACATAAAGTGTTGTGAAGAGATCTACAGGGAGAGGTATTATCCTTTTAAATGATTTTTAAAATATCAAATTTTATTTCAGTTAATTCTAATGGTTTGCTAGTAGTGTTTTACTACTATCACTGTTCAGTGTGTTTGAGCACTATGAGATTTAAATGAAAGTTTTATGTAATACACTTTTTTTTAATTCAGAGGATTTTATGGATTATTATTCATAACATCTGCCACTTATGGAAAAAAAAAAAAGCCTTAAAGTGTTCCTTTACCATACATTTAATGAATTAAATGCAATTTTATATGAAATAAGATTTGTTTTATTTTAGAAGTTGTGTTTGTGGGAAAGATCTGTTTGCTCTATAATATATATGTCTTTTTGTAAAAGATATAAGACTGGAAAAAGAATGCCAAATAGACATTTTAATATTAATGAATGCTTACTGATAACTAAAATGGATTAGATAGATGTAGATACATCCCATTTTCCTGCTGTATAAAAATTAATTTTATAAAATCATTTCTTAAGAAACAAAGCTTTGCTAGAATTTGAGATAGCCACAAGAGACAGATCTTGGAAGGTATTCTAAAGCCAGACATTTCAAGCTTAAGTCCTCTTTTGTTTTTGACTACAGGAAACCCCCATTGTTCTGTTTTGTGCTTGACATTGAACTGGGCAGGTGTGTCCACATAAGGTGCAACAGGGAGGATTTGCATGCTGGCTTGCTGAAGTGACAGAATTGTGCAAAATAACTGCAGTGGTCTGGCAAGCTTCAGGAAGCAGGTGGAGCTGAGGTACCTGTCTCCAAAATCACAATGCTTAAAATGCCTGCTTGCCTTCTGCCTAACCTGGGAAGAAAAGACAGGTTTTTTTTCCCCTACAGTGTTATTCACCAGGATCCTCTTTTACACATCATGACATGCCTAGAATTGTCCCAGTCTTGATGGATCTGAGTGGTACAGCATATAAATGGGCAAAATTGTGATTCAGTTTTATTTGTCTATATGTGACTGTGGTGTATGATGAATAGGAAAATTTGTGTATGTGTATTTGGTGGTATAAATTTACACACTAAAATGATGATGATTCTGATTTTCACTGAATACAGAAAACAAATGAATAATAGTTCATTTTAGAAGGTTTAGAAAGTCCTTCTTATGTCAAAAGTCCTTGTCAGTGATCTGGATGATGCAGGTAAATTCTGTCTATTTAGACAGTAGGCCAAATTGCAGATCATACTTACTAGGGGTGGGACATAACAAAATGCCTCTGCATCAGTGCAGAAGGATGTGGAAAAACCTCAGAATCTGGCTGACATAAACTTAATAAATATGAAGAAAGTGAAGTACAAAATTTTGTGCAGATATAGATGTACCTCTTGGCCAAGAGACAGCAGGCCCTGCTGGGAAGGATTTGGAGTGGTGCAAGACTAACAAGAGCTGCCAGGGCCCCTTAGCATGAGTAAGACAAATCCCTAATTGGGCTACATTATATATGTCTGCTCCCTTCTGCTGGGGCTGCTCCTCAAACACTGCACCCAGTTCAGCCCCTCCAGATTTGGAGGGAGGGTGCCAAACTGCAGTGGGTCCAGTGGAGGGTGGCCCAGACCATATGGGACTCAAAGCAGCAGCCCTCAGGTCGAGGGAGATGCACTTGTTTAATCTGGCAAAGATTCTAATAGCTGCCTACAACCACTTGAAGAGCAATTGCAAGGATGATGGAGTCAATCTCTTCTCAATGGATTATATAAAAAAGGACAATTTTCATGAATTGTGGCTTGGAATATTTGAATCGCACATAGAAGTGATGGAAATGTGCTTTCTATACTCCCATATCTCACAATAATTTCTTTTAATGCCTTCAACATCTCAACTAGTTTCAATTGTCTCCAGCTCCGAATGAGTTTAAATCAGGTGAAATTTCCATAGTAAGTTACTCAGCTCCTCAGCTCTCTCCTGTGATATCACTCTATTTAAGTCTTATGTGGGAGTACTCAGATTTTCCTTTTTTGCATGGTGGAGTGAATTAGACGTAAGATACCAGCTTGGAATTCCCCAGAAAAGGAATTTCAGTCAGTTTCCCTAATAGGTTTTAAGCAGATTCAAAGAGGAGTTTAGTTTATGAGTTAATAGCACATGCAGAGCATCTGCACTGACCTAGCAGACATTAACAGCTCTGTCTGAAGCATTTAAGTCAATTGGGTCAATGATTACCTGATTAAAAATTCTCAGTAGTTTTTTTAACAGAATAGACTATCCTATTCAATCAAATAAACCATACAAGAGTGTTTAGATTTGTAATTCAGAATGAGAAGAACTATTTTTCCTAGAATATGGTGGAGTTATGTGGGAAATAAAGCACTAATAGATTTGCTAGAATAATTTACCATTGTATGACATGAAAGTGGCTTAAATCTCTGCTGGCAGATGAGCACACAGAGTAATGGTTCAAAGGGATCATTACTACTTAATCATGACATGTTCTGCTGGAAGAGCGAGTTATAATTCTTCAAAATGAGACATTTATATTTCCTCAACTCTTTCTCTTCTTCCTCTCTATGGCATATATCAAATGACAAGCTTCATATTGAAATGAAATTTGTTCAAATCAGTGAATTAGTAGAAGAATGACCATAAAGTAGTTATTTAAACTTTAATCAAATAATGAGAAACATTTCAAATCGCAGTTATCATTATCATCACTGCCTTGAAAACCAATAGTAAATAACACACTTCTTGCTTTCATTCTAGCAATTTATTTTTTATTTATAAGCTTACAGGTGCAGTCAGGTAGCAGTCCCCAGCATGGTTCCATATCCTAATTCTCGTGTTTGGTTTTGTTACATTATGGTTGTATTGTTTTCTTTTTGTCCATAAGTTGTGGAACACAAATTAATTGTTGCTATTTTTAGTTTACCAAATTAATCTTCTTCAGCAAGAACACCTGAAGAAGGAGTCCCTGGAAAGCATATAAAACATTTTTTTAGACATTTTTAAACATTTGTGCTTAATATGCGAGAGGTAGTTTGAAAAACTCCATAATAATCCATAAATTATTAATATTTATGAAAACAAATTTTTAAATTACTAGTATTTTGTCTGCCAGTTGATTTGTGCCCAAGGGGGAGTAGAAAAGCAACACTTTCCAGGTGTTTTGAGTATATGCTTACTATATTATGCTTAATATATCTTCCTGGAATTATTTTGAATAGCATGATCAAGATGTTTTTGTTTTAATTGTGGAAGTTACTATTTGGCCAAGCCTGTTGCCTGGATTACTCAGTAGTACCCCATTAACAAAACCCAAGGTTTGATGAAGATGTTTAAGATAATTGTACATCATTAGACACCTCAGAGTTGTATCTTTTGTTATGTGTTCCTAAAGAGCCAGCACTGTCTTGCAAAGCCCTAAAATTATTGGACTTTTTTAGGTAATAAAAGTTATTGAGCCATTTTCAGTTAATGAAAAGCACTGAATGATGAATCATTAGGATATTTAAATGCACTCATATGTGAAACTCCAGAGCTACTCAATGTTTTAAATTTAATTAATTTGGTTCTTGGTATTGATTAGTAAAGGTGATTTGCAAGAAGATTGTTGAATGGATGGATCACTCAATATTTTGGTTATAAGGGACATTGTCTTGTATTAAAAGGAGACAATGGTACTTAATGACAACTTCCAAAATAACTTTTGCCATGGAATTCTCTGTTGGTTCATTGATCATTTTGTGACAGGGACTGTTTGAAATTCTATGCCTCACAACAGGTCTTCCTCTGTAACAGGACTGGACCATAGCATTTGAGAGGAGAATAGTTTTTATTTTAAAGTCTATATGTAAGATAGAAACAGTGAAAGTAAGGTTTTTAATTCACACAGATGCTTTTTATAGCTTGTCCTCTAGTAGAATTAAGTTAGAATTAATTTAATCAATCCAAAGATTTAGATGATGTAGAAAAAAAAAGGTATTCTGTGCTTTCATAACAATTGCAGAGAAAAAGATTTGGAATTGTGGAACAGAGAAAGACAGTCTGGCAATATCAGTCTATGATGAGAGTATGCACAAGGGAGAGAGGTATACTCAGCATGAGTTAAGGGTTACTAGAAATAAGCCTTTAGTGTGAGATTCAGTACTGCACTAAGTACCAATACAGACATTTCTCATGAACCAATTAAGGACCATTTAAGACTGTTTCATTAAGTGTCTCTTAAATGTAAAATTTGACTAGGTCCCATCTTAAAGGTGACCAATAAAGATAGTAGAAAGGTTTTTCTGCTAAATTACCTTCTGACCAGGAAAAATCTTGCTGAGAAGCTTAAAACCAATGTATAGTAACAGAAGGTTAAGAGGTATTCTGTGCTTTCACAAGTCCCTAGCTTATTTGTAATTAGGAGATGCACTGAATTTTTGCCCTGCAAGGCTGAAGTCCCTCATAGAAAAACTTGTGAATTAAGTAAGAAAGAGTACTAATTGTTTGTGTGAGCATTAATTAGCCATCCTGCCTTTCCATATCATCATTTAACTCCATTAAGCTTAATGTTTATACATATACTGTATTAATGATCTCGCATACAGCTAGCAGTGGAATACATAGTGATTAGTGAAGCAATAATCACATACAGCATTATAAATTTCATCAGTAGTAATGCTAATTCCATAAATTAGCAGCATTATAATAGAAAATGGATCTCAACTGGAGATGTATTTTTAGAGATTATAAATTATTACTAGACAAAATTATTTCTAGAGGAACAAAACCCTGGGAAAATAGCACTGTGTCTTTGTGGAGTACTCTTTAACTAACAAAGAAACAGGGAAAAAANAATAGCATTTGGAACTTTTACTGAAAATTTCTGATTTTGCTGTGTGCCTAGTAAAAAAAAAACAAACCAAAAACTAAAAAACAGCAAAAAAAAACCCAAAAAAACCCCAAACAGTAAAAAGAGCTGAGTTTCCAGTGAGAACAGTATAATATCAAAAAGTCTGAAAGTTCACATTTATTTTATTCTCCTTTCATGACATCCTGATTATATGACAGTGACCATTTTCAACAGCTGTGTTTCTATTTTTTATAAGAGTTACTCCAAATTTTGGTCAAGACAACTGATGTATAGACTGACTGTGAATGCTCATATAAAGGTGACAGAGCCCATGAGGTGTACAGTAAAATTTACATACAGACTATCTCAAAGACTGTAAAGATTCAGAAGTTATAAAATGACACTCCTCTGGGTCATTTACCACTTCATACCATGGAGATTCTTATCCTAATTTTTTTTTTTTTTTTTTTTTTTTTTTTTTTTTTTTTTTTTTTTTTTTTTTTGAGGAAGAATAGGAAGTAGCAGGATCAGAACACAGTGATTAGGGTATATTCTGCTTTTTGCAGCTCAGTGCAATAAATGCATCACGATGTTAAGAACCAATGAATTTAGAATTCAAGATTTTTTATGCAGAAAGTAATTAGCCCATGGAAATTTCCATGGCAGATAACCTGTCTGTATGCAGTGGGCTGGGTAATGTGTTTGCTAATGCTATTTGTGGCTGCGATAATGCAGATGATCAAATCTTACGTGTCAGAGAAATTTGATGTAAAGGAAACACTCCTTTCTTTTTCTTATTGTCATTTCAAAGTTAGTTAGATATTTTATGAGTATATAAATTAGACACATAAAGTATGAGAGGAGATGTAGAACAGAAGATGGACCCATTATGACACATTCTCTATTACTTGTTCTGTGAATACCCAGTCCAGAATACCCATTGTTGCCAAACTGCAGAAAATATTTCAGTTGTAAGAGTTGGTATGGACAAGCAAAGCTGATAAATGTTAGAGCTAAAATAAAACTATGGAGCAGAACTAAGTGACCCAATAACAATATCTTACAACTTTGTTATTCATGACACTTGATTTATACTGCTGTAGTTCCAACTGATTTCAATGGTTCTTTGTGATTTACATTACTAAAAATGACAGTGAGATCAATTCTTGCACAAAAAGGCATTTTCAGCAGAGATTTTTCTGTCTCAGTGCTATGTTGCACAGGTTTAAGCACTATTTTCTCTTTTGTCACTTTTTGGTCAAGACATATTCTCTGTAAAAGGTTTGGGAAGAGTTCTGTCACATTAATACTTTCTAACTGAAGGCATCATTTGCCAGAGCCTACATTCAGTGTCACACTCTTTAAAAGAATTGCTCTTGGCAACACAGCCTAATGGTATTACAAATCCTGTCACAATATCAATAGTGAAGTGGGAAGAGAGTTAGAAATATTAGGATGGTGCTCCATAGTCACACAGCTTGGCAAAGAATAATCTGACTCTTCTCTTCCTCATACCAATGAAATGTTGTCAATCTCAACTATCCTGATTTTTAGTCTGTTCGGGAGACCACTGGAATCAATCTTCACCTGTCCAAGGAGAACAAAGACTTGCAATTTAAGGGCTCCACAGTGTTCTAAATAAGAAACTTGAACTTGGTGTGTAAATGGATCAGTAGCATCATTGTTGTTTCCAATTTCACAAGGAATTAAATTGCCTTAGCAAAATATTCTTTTGGATAAATTGCAAAGCCAGATCCTATAATCCAGCAGACTCCATATGGAATTTTGTACATCTAGTACAATTTGTCAAAAAGCTACTTAAGAAAAACATCAAAGCAGTGTGAAATTTGACCATTTCAGAGTATTGACTGTAGCCTGTCACTCACAATGTCCCACCAGATAATTGGATAAGTCACAACAGAATAAAGTATTTATTTGGTTCTTTCTGCACATTCCTGAACACTAAGAGAATTTCCAAGACAGCAATAATCTAGAAAGTTTACAGAATTTCTTATAATTACATGAATGCATTCAGAGGGTGTGTATACCATTAGAAATGAAAACCTCATAGTCTTAGTAAAACCAAATGTATTCAGCATAACAAACTTGATTATGTATGTCAGAAGAATTTTTAGTGATTTCAATGTATTATTTTATATCATTAGTTTGACTTTAAGTCTTAGAAAAAGTACAAGGTCTTTGTAAGAATAATTGCCTATTATTATCCACTCTGATGCCACCTTGATAGGTGAAGAATTTCTATGCATTGCTGATATTGCAGAAAGTCAGTAGGAACAAGTATAGCTAAAATGGAAGAAACCTTGATGTATTCAAAACATTCAGTCATTTCTGATTTTTTTAATCAATTTAAGCAAACTCTTTTAAATGTTTACCTGGGAAAATAGTAAAAGCACTGATGAACTCAACCCTTACAAAACTGTTTTATTGGGCAGATTCAATTAGTTTTCCTTCTGTAAAACCATCAGAAAATTTAGTGGCTCCCTAAGGTATATTTAAATATTCTTTGATGAATTTTCTTGTGTCATGCTTAATTGTGCATGTATCACACAACTCCAAAGAATGTGTACAGTGCATTCACTTCACTACAGAGCAATCGCTTCTCCTATATAGCTGTAATATGGTTTCATATATAACATGAATAACTTACATACATTGGATTTGAGCAGGAACGACCATATTTAATGCAGTCCTTCATTGAAATGATTCTTGACAGTCATCTACTCCTGGGCAGATTGTTATCTACAAAGCAAGAATCTAGTCTGCATGTAAAGCAAAGACTGTGTCTTTTGTTAGTGTAGTGTGCTCAAGTGAATCAGGAAGATTCAAAACAATTCAAGTATTTTTGTATTTTTAAACACCCTGACTTTTATGTGTCCATATATCAACCAGTCCCTAAATCAAGAAGCAAACAGAGTCTTGTATTGAATGCAGAGAATGTTCCTGCCAAGGCTGGACAGCATTCCTGGCAGTGAGAGTTATTCATTACAGTTCACCTGGTGTCACTGCTACTACCTCAAAAGCATCCCTTCTCCTTAGAGCCATGATTTTCACTGTTGTATCTTTCCTCCTTTTCCCCCTCCCCCCACCATGTGTTATGCCAGCATTGCAAACCTGGTTAGGAGCACACAGAACTGGCATTTCTGCATCCTCTTGATTTTAGGCATCTGGGAAAGAAAGGAATTTTACCTGTTCATTAAAGGGTATACAAAGGAAAATAAATAATCTTCACCAGTTACTATTTTTTTTTTGAAACTGTGACCTGTGGGTATGGAAATGATAATTACTGCTTGCTTTTACATGAGGGTTGGGATTCTGGCATCCTTGGGATCTGCTCTCCAGACTGGAGTGGGCATAGGCCATTTCCCCCAAGCTGCACTCTCTGCTGTTCTCTGTTGTGGCAATTCCATCCCACCGTTATCTCCAGTGCCCTTTTCTGCCCCCAGTTCAGTCTCATTTTATTCAGCTCTCCAGGATGCACAGGCTTCTCTTGCAGCATCTCACTGACCACTCAGCCTCTCTCTCTCCCCTGCATTCTACTGCTGAGTTCCAGCTCCTCTCAATTCTGTCTTCAGTGTCTTGGCAACAACTTCTGCCAGTACCTCCCTGGAATCAAATGGGACAGCTTCTGTTCTGTTCCTGGAAACAGCTGAACTTTCAGAAATTATTTTTACATTTTTTTTCCTGATGTTTTCTAAAATCAGCCTGAGAATCTTGGAAATTTCCTAGATGTTTTAAATCTAAATACATCCTTTTTCATAAAGCCATGAGCAATTGGGCTTATGACTTTGTAACTGTAATACTCACAGACCTTAACAGAAGACAACCTTTCAGCATTGCCTTTTCAACTGTGCCAAATAACATTTTTTAATCATTGTGCCTTGTTATGTTGTTAATTCACAAGATGTGATTTCACTGAAATAGCCTGTTCTTCCTATCATGAAAATTAGTGACAACATCACTGCTAGCTATTTTTTGCTGTGTTTTAAAAATATTCAAATAGATCATTGATATCAACACATGGGTATTGTACCTCTAAGTTTAAACAAAATTTTGTAGACAAAGAGAATGTGTGACTGGAGGACTGAGCAGAAATAGCACTTTTTATTGCTACAAATATGACTTTTTTCTTTAAAAATAGGAGGGGGAAGTAAGTTCTTTGCTGATTCTATTTTTAATTAATTTTTAGGGCTATTTAACATAACTAGAAAGTTTGAAGTTTAATGTTGACACTGTATATTACGATTTAATGACCTAGACTTATTTACACATAAATGAGTTTTTTAATGGTGTAATTAACAAAATGCATCAGTTTGCCTCTTTAAATTAAGCGACTCTAAGGTAGTATCTTTTAGTAATTCCTAATGTTTAATAAAAGATGAAAGTCTCCCATTATTTGAAGTGAGTACTTTCCCAGCAAACTGTTTCCTTGTAACATGCTACTGCTGCTTCAAAATATAGGACTTTACATTCAGACTAAATTTTAAAATAGGATCAATTATTTTAATTTAACATTCAGAGGAATTTGATATTTTGGATAGGAAGAAAAAAATTAAAATGAAGGTTTACATCTTGATAAACTCCTGTATGAGTTTACTCCTGGCTCCCAGGAACTGCTCTTTTTAGAAGAGGGTTCTGTTTTCCTGTTGAAGTGCAGAAGGTCCAGTGAGTGAAATGAGAAGTAAGTGTGTCTTCTCTGCATTGAGAATGTTCTCTGCTTCTCTTAGCTGCTCAGTCTAAGTTGGTCCATGGTGGATTAAGTCCAGTTTGGACTGGAGTTTGGTTTTATTAGGAAATTTAATGATTATATACTTCTGATTTTTAAGCATTCTTTCTATCTGTATTATCCAGAAATCAGTTTAAATCAGAAAGAGACAATGTATTAATTTTCTGCATTTTATTATCTCTTGTCTGGAGGCTTCCAAGTGCCTTGTAGAGATAAATTCTACCCCTTTTTAAAGAGCAGAAAGCTGGGATATAGAATGAATCAAGACTTGCCCAAGATCACAGAGAAAACTGAGCAATAGATCTCTTCATTCTTAGCTGATTCTTAATATTGTGATGCAGGCCCCCATTCCTGATGTGCAATAGTAAAAAGGGGCAAGCTTCAGGTACAAGAGGACCCCCTCTGGCTTCCATGGGGCTACTTGTGTGAATGAAGCTGTGCATTCAGGGAAGGTATTTGCAGGATTAAGGCTCTACATACGGTGGAGAATTGAGCTTTATATATACTTTAAATAGATTCCCAATCCTTTGTGCTTCCCATTGTCCAGTGTTGTCTCTCACTCTGAAATAGGGCATATCAGACAGGCAGGAGAACTGAGCAGACGACTGGAAGGGAGAAGGCTGTCTGCTATGAATTAAAAAATCTAAAGGCTGACCCCCCAAATCATACGCTTCAGTTTCAATAACTTCCATGGCTTTGATATCTGCGCTGTGATTCTATTTTGGTTTGTCTTCTGATTTTTGAACTCCTGGGGTTGGCTACACTGACATCATCTCTAAATTTGGTGGGGAGAGAAAAAGGCAAGCATTGTTAGGGTGAGGGAGCCGGCACAGCAGCAGCTGCTGATTTGCTCAGTCAACACAGTCTATTTTATCACACGGCTTGAGATCGAAGGTTTCTCAACTATATTTTTAGCACCTTAAGTAAAAGCTTGTTTGTTTTTTGACTGAGGTGATTATAGCCTTGATGAGGCGCTACTGCTTGTTCTGCAAAATAATAAAGACTGTTAATCTTATGATAGACTCAGGGGTAAAAACAAGCATCACTCTAACTTCTATTATATTCATAGTCAAAATGTCCAGAAAAGAGACCTGCATCTTTTAAATCATTATCATCTCTGTTTTATTGTGCATCGCATTGCTTCCAAAAGACAAGAAAAAAGTTACCAGAGTCTTCTATTAGTGCTGGGGATCTATGCAATTTAAGTAAATAACAGCACAGAACATCAGCAGGATCAGAACAGGGAATATGTCTGTTTACGAACTGTACCTCAGGAATATTTTTAGTCTGTATCCCTTAGAGAGAGCATTTGCAGCAAGAAACAGGGTTTGTTCAGGGATTTCACTGTCACCTGAATAGCCCCTGCACTGGGAACCATGGAGTGTTGCAGACCATAATTAATCATTCAGTTTACTATCTGTGGTAGGTCAGTGATTTGGTGACAGACCAGTGAAGGTGGGCAGCTTGTGAGCCCTCTCCCAGTGAGCTGCTCCGAGGCAGCTCTGCAGGAAGCCCAGTGCAGCAGGGCTGTGCCTGTGCTCACACAGCACGGTGGCATCACAGGCATAGTGACAGCACCAGGCTCTGCCCAGGCTCATCCCCCTGATGGGAGCAGTGGGACCACACTGCAACTCTGCTTGTAGGGCCAAGTTATTTGGAAATATCACTACAACTCTGCATTGCGTTATGCATGTAGGCACCTGGGGAAATGGGAACAGAGGGGGGAAATCCTGGCTCCCAGCAGAGTCTGTAGGAGCTCTCAGGTTACTTCAGTTGGTTCAGGATTATACCCCTCGATGCCTTCACTGGCTTGGGGTTTCCCACCTCCACATGGATCCATCCCACAGCTGGGATCATCATGTCCTATTCATTGCATTTTTTATTCTTCATCCAAGTTGTTTTGTAACTGTTACAAATAGAAGAAAAAATCTCTGGCAATGTCTCGTCTGTTTAGACAGAAAGGTCTTTAGGAATAAGGACTGCCTTTTACTGTCTGTTGCTATAGTGCCCTAACACAATAGGGGCCTGGGTCTTCATTGGAATCAGTGCAAGATCCCCATTGTAGGGATAAATGTTCCTGAGGAGATAGAAAAATACAAGAGCTACTCTGTAATGCAGTCATGTGCCATAATGGCATAAAATAATGTGAGATCAGACTGGTTCCATTCTGTGTGGGATCACACCCTGCTCTGCAAAAACTTCTCTGGTACTAAAAATAATCCTCCATATGGCACTGATATTCTTGCAGTAGCACAGGTGATTTTAGAGACCCCCAGAGATCCCAGTCCCATGTACAGATCCCATACTCTAACCTGGGACTAAATTTCATGAAAAGCAGCTACACAGGGGATGAAATGCAGATAATATTTAACAGTACAAGAGCTGCAAGACAGAACAGGAGCTAAAAAATGTGTTCTGTTAATATAAGGTGGATTTAAATAGGTAAGAAATTATCTGCCAGGATGGAATTTGGCAAGAAGACCAAACTTAATTCTCTCATGTCATCCAAAATGTGTCATGTCCATCTGAATAATGTCCTCCCAAATGGAAATAGGCAGAAACTTTCCAGTAAGCACTACTTCATTAGAAAATGCTGAGTTACTGAGACCAAAAATATATCACAGGAAATTCTATGGGTTTCTGAGATTTTCTGTTGGGTTTTGTATGGCCTTCCTCCAACTCCCGAGCACTGAACAAGCTTCCTGAAGCTCAGCTAGGAGCTGAACCTAGAAGCTCACATATCTTCCAGGTATCTTTGGTTGAAATGGAAACCCTGAATTTCTGAGATCTCAGACCTAAGCTGGGGCTCCTGCAGCTTTGACTTCTTTCTTCAAAATTTTGGATACCTTAATTCTTACTCCAACCCCCAGCCAGTGGAGGTGGAAACCTGGAAGCCCTAGGAAAGCTTCCCCAGTAGTGGTTCATTCTTTTGCTTCTCCAACAGTGGTCACTGTAAATTCCAAGACTGGTGGTTAAAATGAATGTCCATATTTCTGAGGTTCCTACTCTGTTGGTAGGTGAGAAACAAGCAATCCCAGGAACCCTGAGACTCTCAGTTCTGTTACTTTCATAAGGGTTCCTCTTTCCAGGTTCATCCAAGATTTGTACAGTTGGCTCCATTTGTTTCAGACAAAATGATCAGCAATTAAATTATCTATTTTTCCAACATAAAATTTTCAGAATTTTAATTCCATTGCAAAATTTGAGAATCTACTATTTTATTTTCACTGAAAACAAAAATGTGGATCAGAAATCTTGAATTTGGGTGAAAGCATCTGGAAGAACTGTCTGGGGAATTATTCAGTGCCTGCTTCTTGGACCACATGCTCCATGCTGAACTGGTAGCATCACTCCAAGCATGCTTGCCTGGGGGTTTGCCATCTGAGGTTGTTGGAGTGAGTCATTCTCAGCCTGTGAGATGTGGCATATCCAGACTGGAGGTTCATAATGTTTGGCACTTAATTCTTGGTGCTGTATTGTTTACACTAGAGCCATTAAATGTTCTATAACCTTCAGATATCCTGGTTTTTAACCATGACTTTTGCAGTGTCAGGCTGTGTTGAAGCACATGAACAGTATGTTCAGTCATGTTGTGTGCAGAGTTCAAAGCTTTGTGACTGTTACACAAAACCTCCCTGTGCTTTCAGAGCTATAATCCTTCCTCTTGACAGAATCATTAAAAATAGCTGTGGATGTTAAACATGCTCCCTGCAACCCATAACAACAACATTTCATTGCATCAGAGTTAACAGCTGTGCAAGGACTGAGCACTACTGCCTCGTGCTGTGTGGCAAAGTGCTTGCAGGATCAGGATTGAAAAGAGCTTAGGCCAGGATTGGATTGCAAGGATTGGAAGCTGTCAATACCCAGAATCAGAAAATTCAGAAAAGTTTAGTGAAGACCTTATGCAAGGCAGTGCAATGGAATTTCCTCACTAACTGTTTGGCCAAAATTATATTAATAAACAGTTAATCTGGGAGTTATTCCAGCAGATCATGCACAGAGACATCAGAGAAATGATGCTGGCATGGTTTTATGTATAACGAGTGAGATGTCAGCACTGAGCAGTGATTTCAGCACACTGGTGCCTAACAAGAGAGGAAAGGTGTATGCTGGGGGAAAGAGTGAGAAGAAAGAAAAGTTTCAGACAGTATTTGTTTAAAGAAAGAAATCCATCATATGGCTTTTTAAAATGAGGATAAAACTACTCTCTCCAGCTGCATACAAATGGGAGAGCAGCTCACATATTAAAATGGATCTGGGACTTTCAAGTACTTCACTCAATATGCAGAAAATTATACTGGATGTCGACAGCTTTTCTCCACAGAGAAGACAGCTGTGGGGGTCCTTTTATTAGACAGCATAAAAAAATCCTAAAGTGAAGTTTTGCCAAGTAAATAGGCAACTATTCGATAAAACAACCAAGTGCTGTTTTTATTTTGCTATTCAGTGTGGAGTTTGTTACTTTTCCTGCAAATAATACAGAAAACAAATCCCTTTTTAGGACTGTGGGAAGTACTCACATATGACAAATGGTGATTGGTACACAAATTGCTGAGCTAGTAATGTCTGTGTTCTGCAGAGCCTATGAATCATCTGCCAATGCCAGTGTGATGTTAAAGTAGATAAAAATCTTTTCCTTTTCCATTCTGGAACAGAACCAGGGAACCTTCCTGATAATTAGAGATGACGCCCTGTGAAAGCACAAACCCTCTCCATTGTCAAGATCTCTGTCCAGTTCCAAGTGTGAACTCTGCATATTCCATGTGTGAGCTATACATGTCACCCTTATTTTCACACAGGTACCCCTGGAGAGAGCCAAGACCTGGATTCAGGCACTCAGAACATTGTGCTAGATTCCAGCTCCCCCGAAACTGCCTCACCTCCATCTCTCCATGGCTGGCATCAGTGTAGCCCTAAAGGCAAACTCACTGGGTTTGATGCACAGTGATTGCTGTGGAAGTCCTTTGGCTCAGGATGGCTTCCTGCATGTCCCTGCCAGCTGATGGTGAAAAAGCCCATCCTAAAGTTGTTCTTCAGGGATTCTTTGAGTCTTCTGCAAGAACAGAGGGAAAGCTGTTTAGAAAAAAATAGCTTATACTGTTGAAAGTGATGGTTATATCTTTCACAAAATATTTATGATCCTTTTAAGAGCATCTGGGACACAAAACAGTTAATATGCAAACAACAGAGCTAACTGGGATATTAAAGAACATCAGCAAACATATACAATATAAATTTGACAAGAGAGATAAAAATCAGCCTGGCAGCTCTTAATTTCCATTTCCACTCAAAAGGCAACTTCCAAGAAACAGCTGCACTATTCCCGTGCTTTACCTCTCTCAGATTCAAGAAGAGCCTTTGCATTTCAGGGAAGGAATGCTTCCTCCCTGAAACTTCATATATTAGCTCTCTTGGGTTTTCTTCTCTTAATTGCTTTCAATCAGACCAGAGGTTTCTTTGTTGTTTGTCTTTTTGTGTTTGCTTGCAGAGCTACAATTAAATACCAATTACAATTTGGATAGGTGACAATATAATGCCATTCCTGTTTAACTGTCTTTTTCAAGTCTTGATAACATGTGTTTTAATCATAGTGACTATTTTCACATAGAAAGCCAAATGCATCTAATACAGATGCTATTATTCAGTTTAAAATGATTGCCATTTAAGAAAAGTAAAAGGACTGATGAAATTGATATACTGAGAGTTTTGTAAATCTCTGCAAAGGTACAGGAATACTTCATATAGTGCATTGTGAGATAGGTCTGCAGCTAGTTCTTATTTAAAAATCCTTACACAGGTTCAGGAATTCATCCCATTTTATGTCTTTATAATGTGTACTTTGTTCTTCATTTTCTATAGTGGTAGAAATGAAAGGCTAAAATCATCTCCATGGCTTGTCATTTCACAGGTTATTGCACTGGCTCATCCTTCAGCTTTTTGCCACAAAGACCCTTTGAAGCTTGCCCAGTTCTCTCTAACTGACTTTTGTATCTGACCTCCACCAGCACTTAATTGAAGGATATTTGCTAACTTAAGTAGTCAGTATTGCATTTTCTGTCAAATGTCTCTAACCCTCTTTTCCCATGTCTACACAAGGCCCAGATTCTCACCCATAGCACAGCAAGGTGCATAATGCAGCTGCTCTTCCCTGACTCACCTTCCTCTATTCCTCTCCTGTATCCACAGAGCTGATCAAGGTGAGACAATTTATTGCCACTTCATTGACTTGTGCTACATTCCCACTGGGATTTCAGTGCCACCTGGGGCTTCTCAGAGCTAGAATGACATGAATGTTTCATAAAGTAAATTTAGAGAAGGAAGGGAGGCAGGTAAGAGTCACATTGCTCAGAAATGTTGAATAATGGGACTGGAAGGAATGCTGCAGGTCCCTGTAAACTGATATTCCACGCTGATGTCTCTATTCTGTCATTACATGAGGCACTCCACGGTTGTTAGTTCTGGTGGGTGTTGCACAGTAAAGATGCATTAGAGTAATTATATGGTAATGACAGAAGATCATGAGTTAAAGATGCTGTGAATCCTGTATACACATCTGAAATTGTTTGGAGCTGATGAAGAAGGTGTATCCACATGGAATTTGATAGCACTGATATTGTAATTAAAGCTGAGGAGAGAGATGAGGTTTGTACTTATTTCTTACTGCTACCTGTGAATATTAATTAGCTCATGGAGCCACCTGACCTTAGCAATAATCAGCTCTGTTACATAGAGCAGAAGGGAAAATGTGAACTGCCCTCTAAATACTTATTAAGAAAGCCAAGATGAAAAGAGCCTGGTTGTTGTAGAGAATAGAGGTTCCTGGAAGCCAAGTTGCCTCCTCCGTGGTGGCAGGAAGATCAGAATCTTTCCAGTTTCCTCTGCTTTGTGGAGGACAAGGACAATTCTGTCACCACACAGGTGACAGAAACACGCCTGGTTTGCCACACAAATGAGTAAGAGAATGTCAGGTCTACAGAGATTTCTCTGAGACTTCCTATATTCATGCTTGCCTTAATACCTGCATGGGCTATATGAAGAAGTGGCTCCAGAAGGCCAAAAATGTAAGCCTGAGCTCAAGAGTGTCCCCATGTCTGGACACCACATATGTTAGTCTTTTTGAGGGTTTCACAGAGAGAAGGGAAATGATTGTTTCATCATCTATGAGATGAGATGAGATGAAAAGGTACATTGGGAAACCCTGTATTTTTTGTACTGGGGAAATCCCTGAGAATTAAACTAAATAAAACTAAAATTCTAGTCCCACGTCTTAAGGCTGCCTGGCAAAGTAATCCTTTTCTCCATTCCCACTAGCAGTGTAGTCTGGGCTTTGGGGATACCCAGAAAATTGTGATCAAGGAGAAATTTGAATGTCTGGTTTTTACAGATGGCAAGTACAAGCTGTGGAGAAAAGGAAGATTATATCTATCTGCAGCATAACTAGGTAGCTCTGTTTCTTTCCCTGGTCCCCGTTAGGACCTGGTCTTGTTTGCTCTAGTCAGGAGCAGCCTTCCTAATGGTTTCCTGGTAAGGCTCATTATTGAGTTCATACTTTTGTTCCTCTCACATCTCCCTCATCTCCTGTCACAGTCCCCTCCCCAGTCATGAGGATTCGATCACCTGTGATACACAGACTTTGGAGTCTGTGTGGAGGGACAGGCTGTGTTAAAAACGAGGTGTGTTCTTAATCTCCTCAGGTTGACTGGAAAGTAATTCTCTGAAGAGGTGGAAGAGCACGACGCTGCTGTGCACTGGTGTCTGGCTGCTGCCCTGCTGGAGATCCATGAGCAACAACAGCACGGCAAGTCCTCTTTCTTCTTTCCTGACAGCACCACAGTACCTGTATCTTAATCAGTCAGTGTCAGACAGTGTCACAGGCTCTGAGCGCTGCTCGAAGCAAAGCACAGCACAAACGCCTCCCTGCTGCTGGTAGCTTAGGTTACCATTACCAGGCTGAGCTGCCTGATGTAACACTCCTGTGCTCCAGACAGGCTGAAACCCTCACAAGTGTTGGCACCAACACGTGTTCAGACCAAGACACCTCTAGCCCTGGGCGTGGTGGTTTCTGTGCTCCCGTGCCTCTGTCAGAGGCACCATGGCTACGCTGCTGGTGTCAGCACAGATGGGAAGCAGAGGTGCTGGAGAGGGAGGTGATGAAAGGAAAAATGCTTGCTGGGGTCACTGATATAATTTTAGTCATACATGTTATAGGGAAAGATGAAATTGTGCATATTTTATATGAAGACATTACATGCCTCTTGGGCTATCTGAATTGTAACTTTTGCCTGGCATGGTTTAAATCAGAAGGGATGGAGGGGGAAGCCTGCCTAACATGAAATGGTGACATAAGATTCTTAGCAGAAACAATCAAATAGCTGACTAGAGGGAATAATTGTAGCTCCATCAAAGTTAGAGTGGTTTACTGTTTCCAGCAGTGAGTCTGGCATCAAAGGGAATCCTAAACCTGAAATCCTTGGAAAGAAGTGGGTTATCAGCAGATACAAATTGATTCATGTAGAGAACAAAGACAACATTTTGTGAGTGGGACAGCCTGGCTTTTCCCAACTCAGTGACAGCTTTCCCTTCCTGGAGTATGGAGTGGTTAAGCTTGGCCTTTCACCATGTTAACACATTTTCCTCAAGGCCCTGTACCTTCAAGGTAGGAATAAATAAAGCTTAATTTTTTAAAGTATTATATAAATTACATCTGTTCAGTGGGTCCTGCTGGGAAAGTTTTCAAGTTCCATAAGCAAGTTAAAGCTGTGGTGTTAACACTGGGGTCTGGTGAACTGTGTTCATCCTAAGCACTGAATGAATATTCACAGCAGCTTTAGTAAAAGTGTGATGTTTAAATGTTTTGCAGAATAAGAGGCAGCAATGATAAACTTCAGCAACTGGGCTTTCTGTTTGTTGGTTCCCATTTCATGGGCCCTGCTGAAGCTGTATAGGCCTTTGTTGTGTGTGGAAATGAAACAATTATTTGGAGCTACCCCGCTAGTAACAGCACAGAAGGGAGGCAGAGCTGCTGCCACAGAGCTGATGAAAGGAAAAGATTGTTGTATGGCTGATATAATTCTAGTTGCACATGTTACAGAGAACAAAGAAAGTAAGTTCAGTAAGTGTGGAAATACAGAGTGATGACAGCTTTACACTGGGTGCTCCAGCTTGGCTGGGTCAGTCTTCAAACAGAGGATCTTATGTGAAGAGCAGGGTATTTGGGGTCTCAGATTTATTGTTGAGGGTGTTCCTTCTGTTCCCCTTTTAAACAAAAGCACCCCCCCCCCCCCCTCCCCTCAGGTTAGGATGTGCCTCAGTGTAGAGATGTGTCCCCCACAGCACAGTCCAGCTCTCAGGCAGAGGTACCTGTGCCTTCCTGCTGGAAGACACAATAACAATTCCAGGATGCCTCCTGCAAAACACAAACACAAATGGATGTAGAAATCAGTGGCACATTTTTTTCCAAGAACAAGGCCATTCACCCATTTGAGCTCTGGCAGGATTAAAACCTTGTTTAGAAACAAGATGTTCAGTAAAAACAGTATGTTCAATTTTCATTTTTTAAGTCATATAGAGGTTGTAAATATTTTGGAAGTTAGAAAGAATACAGAAATGCTCAAGTACTGCATATTCAGAGGCCTCAGATTTAGTACAATGTTTTATGAGGCTACCTCATAATTCATTTCAGCTGCCCCAATAGTAAGCAGACAGTGGTATTTCAGGGCCTGATTGCAGAGGTCACAACCTTGTGCACACAATATATTGAACAATTCCATCATTCCTGCCTTCAAAGTGAATTTAGACTGACATAGCAAAATAGAAAAAATGCTTAATAATCTAAGGGTTTTATTGCACACACACAGTCTCATAGGTATGCATTCAGCAAAGAGTGGGCATGACTCTATAATAGGTGCACTAAAGAAAGCCATCTGTTTGTATTAATATCTCCTTTCACCACACTGAGTAAAAAAGATCTCTTCAGTTATTTTACTCTCTATCCTCACCACCTTTACATTTGTTTGACTATAGTATTACCTTAGTAGAGAAACCTTGTTATGGAAAGTGATAAATATGAAATTTAAGAGAATGAATCTTTTATGGGCAGGAGCAGAGGCAGTGCACTGAGCCAAGCAAGGAGTCAGGAGACTGTGCCCTGGCAAGGGTGGCCTGTGCACGTCCTCTGGTGAGGAGAGGAACTTTCCACTGTGCTGCCCCTTCAGCCTCCTCCAGAGAAACCAAAGCAGGAGCTTCCAGGGGCCAGCTCATCAGCCCAGATGCTGAATCAGCCCAAGAATATTTAACTACAGCAGAAAAATGGACCACACCAGAGGATTTTCTCCTTGAAGAGAACTTCACACTGTTCTGATTAGAGATGGAAATTTCTGAGGTATTCTGGACTTCTTTAAGAGGTCTCAGCAGTTTAGTGGAATTAAAAATGGAAGTCATCTTCACCTTAGGCATAAACATCAGTTAACCCTTAGGTGTGATAAGATTTGTAAAATCTTATCAGACCTTCACCACTTTGAAAAGATCCATAGCAAAACTATTTGATAAAACATTCCTAATCTTTAGCACCCTTCCATTGACAGTACCTGTTATGAGAAAGAGCTTTAGTTTCCCTAATTTTGAGATGAGCAGCTGAACTCCAGGAGGCTTAGACCAATTCCTCCAGGATATCAGAACATTTGAGAGCCTAGGCCTGACTGACCCTCTAGAGGCCAGAATGAAGGATGGGAAGCAAAACCTTAAATCCAAGGCCTTCATGCCTTAAATGTTAATCATAAACACAGCACCATCCTTGTGCTATAAAGAAGTTCCTCACCATAAATAATTCCACATTAGCAACACTTGTAGCTAATTGCTTTTGCTTTGCAGTCTCGCTGTTCTGTTATGTTGTACAGCCACTGCGACCCTGCTTTTCAGCCATATGTTGTCAGTCATATTTTTGCCTCTTGTTGCATTGCTGTCAGACTCTAAGCTGTTTATGAGTCCCTGAAATGTGAAATTTTGGTCTTATTTAGTTTTCAGCTAACCCTGTTGCTTAGATGCAAGAATATCACATTTACTATACAGAGAGATTTATTTAAAACCAAATTGTGAGTTACACTGAGGAATCTTCAGCAAACCATGACAATAAATAATGAGGGGATGTTTGCCTGGAGGACCTCGCTAATGAGGTTTGGTCTTAGGCAGGCATTCTGTTCAGAAGTCAAACACTTTGTTCCTTCAGATTTTCATGTTTCTCCCTATCTAGCTTGGATTTCTGTGAGGTTTTGTTAATAATTGACCTTGGGGTCACTCATGATTACACATAATGCAAAAAGACACCAGGAAGCTACCTAGGGGAAAAGTAATGCTATATACAATTCCAATGTCTAATATTTATTTATTTTTAAACAAAAAAAATCTTATCAAGATAGCAGTTTCTTGGAAGTAGACATAGACTAATACACTTTAAAAGAGACTGTAGATAGCTGCGAATTAGAAAATATTATTGTGGCCCACATTTGGTCAGAGGAGGGTTTCTGCTCTGAGCTGCACCTTGTTGTATTGTTAGTCTTTTGTAGGTTCACTTCTCAAATGGATGAAATTAACTAAATGAACTCTTACTTCTGTAGCTGTGGCATTTTCATTAGTTCACCCTCCAAAAGCCACTTTCCTTTTCCAGTGCCAGCCTCGTTGTCTGCTCCCTCAGTGGCACAGAGCATCTATTGTGACATGGGATTGTGGCAGCCACGTGGGGGAATACTTCACCAGTTCAAACCTTCATCTCTCTGTAAGGTGCACAGATACACAGTTTTCCAGCATGATGTTCTGGACACTCTGTTATAAGGAGTGATAGGCAATAGCAGTGGAAGTATTTGCAAATACCCAAGTGATGTGTATGTGATGCATGTAAAGGAAGAAAATCTGTAGGGAATGTTGTAACAGCTTGTGATATTTGAGGGAGGTGGGTGCAGTTCTGATGGTCAATGAAACCCCTGCTATTCTCCATCACAAGCCAGTAGATAAATTTCACACCTATTAAGTGTGTTATAGTATTATAGTATTTCCTTGTAGGTTTACTTAATGCCTGTTAAAAGGAGAGGGAAGCACCTTTTTACTTGAACGCTAAGAGACACAAATGTACTTACCCAGAAACCCAGGGTCCTGAGTAAGTTCATTGTGCATGGAGAGTCATTTACGGGATGTTTCTTGGATTCTTCAGAGTAAATGAACATCTAGGTAGTGGGATGGGTAAGTCACCAGACTTAAGGATTCCCTTGTGGACAAATCCCCACCAATCTTTAAAGATTTTAAACGTGTCAGAATGCATGTGTGGCAGACCAGTTACCAGGAAGTAATATGTATGGCAAATGGTTCTGGTTGGATCTTTCAAGCTGAAATTCTGAATAAAGATCCAGGATGAAGTCTTCCTCCCTAGGTATATTATCTTTGCTCATTAATAGTTCATTCTCATACTGGAAAGAACTCTCCTTAAAGTTGAGAAAAAGGGAAAAATACTATTGTCAGACTCCTAAATTAATAAGCAGCCCAGCCATTTACTTAGAGTAATAAGCAGCACATCCTCAGGTTGAGGAGATGCACAATGGGAAAATCTATTCATTTGCCTCAGCTGCACATCTGGTAGCCCTTAGGCAGAAGACAGGTTTGAAAGGCATCTAACCAGGAACTGCACACAGTGCCTGGTTCTTCAGGTAGTGCAAAGTTCAGCAGCCAAGTTAAAAAAAATGCAGGGCTCCTTTCCTCCTTGCCTCCGGCGACATCGGCTTGTGTGACAAAGCGAAAGCTCAGTAGTTCTGCACTTCAAATACCAGTTTGATGTCTGACTTATAATCAAAGTGCTCACTAACTCCATGCTTTGCTCTTACCCAACTGTTTTAATCTTTCACAGGGCAAGCAACTTGATAATGTAATAAACAAAAGATTGACAGAGGATGTAGCAAGCTTAACATATCCCTCCAATTCCTCTGCTGAGGAGTGATGGATGCTTCAAGTGAAGAATTCCCCTGGTGGCTTCATTGTTTTCAAGGCATCTTTCTAGATGAACTTTTCCAATGGTAAAATCATTACAAAGTAGAAATGCAATCTCTCCAAGGGCTAACTTGGAAGCCCAGTCTAATATACAGTGCTATCATGCAGTAATGAATCCTACAGGCAAACCAGGACTTCTTGTGAATGGTTTTGTAAGGTGAAGAAATGGGGAAAAGTGTTGAATTGAGTTAGGTCAAAGTGCTATGTTTGGCCACCTTATAATTTGGGATGTTACAAACCAAGGTCTCTCAAAAGCTGGAGCCTAAACTCTGAAATGAGAAACCCTTAAACTCTCAAAATGTGAGCTCTATGTTACGGTTTTCGAAATGAATAGGCAATGCTGAGAACACTGGTGTTCAGGTATCTCTGATATTCAAATCTTGAACTGAATTTAAATTTTACCTCTCAGTGGCAGCTGCAGTATTTTCTGCTTCCATTTTTTCTGAGATGATTGTTCCAGGGTGCATAATTCCCCCTGTTACATGGGGCTATTTTATGGCTACATCAGAAGAAAGCCCCTTCCAGTCACACTGCAGCTACATCAGACCCTCTGATGAGCAACAGAATAATGCTTTAACATACCTCGACCAGAGGAAGGTAGTGGGAATTTAGGCTGATATCATCCTCTCCAAGATGGCTTATTGGGAATTTTTATATGCAAAACTAGGAAAAAATCTGGTCCATCAGAAAGTAAAACTCAGTGCTTGCTACCAGGATAGGGGATAAGTGAGAAAAAAACAAATCATGGTCAAAAGGTATATTTCATTTCTGGCAGGACAGAGAGGAAAGAGTTGTCTAAGTTACAGATTTACAGTGAGAGTTCAGCCAACAGAAGTCTGTATAAAGTTTTGAAAATTAGAGACACTTGTGAGAAATATTATTTGCTTTCATCTTAGGAAAACAGGCAATTGCAATCAATTATGTTGTAATTATCATATTGGCTTCAAACTATTTGGAAGATTATTTTGTGTTAATAACTCAGCTTACGCTAATAGAAGATAAAAACTCAGTTTGCCTAGTTTGGAAAATAAAAGTGCCTTGTTCAGAGTGAACCCATTAGTCATATGTGTAACTAACCATAGTGGCAGTTCAGAATAATGAAATTATCATATAGTGTTTTTTTTGTCTTTGTGATCAAATTAATAGGGAAAAAAATAAGTTTTCAATTTACTATTAATTGGCTCCTTGTAAGTTCTGAAATTTTTGTCTGTCTGCAATCAGAACATTTCTACTGTCCTCAAAAAAAAAAAAAAGATTATAACAAGATTCAGTGCCCTGCAATAAACCCTAAAGCAAACCCACCACAATTGTACTTGGCATCTGTACCAAACTACTTCCCAGCAAAGCTGTAAGAAAAGCCCACTATTTATTAAAATTATACTGAATAAGCATCAGGGCTCAAGTCCTTGAAGGAAACTTGTATAGTGTGAAAGTGATTTTCTTTTCAGAAGATTTGATAAAATTGACATTGTGTTTTCCTTAAAAAAACTAAATCTGGGATCACAGAAAGGAAAAGAAAAATCTCTGAATAAGTGATAGAAGTGGAGAAGGTAGAAAGCAGAAATTACTCTAAGTTTGTAATTACACCGGAACCATTCCCAAAAAGCCTTTTTGAGTGTCTGGGATGTTTGACCAGTGTCAAAGTGGGCAGTGAGACAAGGAAGAATTAAAGGTGTTAGTGAGCCATGGTGTTACCTACAGGGATACAGGGCTCTGCCCACCTTCCCTCAGCACCCTCTGATGCAGTAAAGAAAGGATGTTCCCCTGGCCACCAGCTGACTGAACGGGCCTCAGGGCTGGTTTTCATCTTGTTCAAGTTGCTATGATTTCCTTCCTTTTTATGCAATAGATGTTACACTGCTAGGAACAGTATGTGTTCCCTTCTGGTATTGCACCAGTCATTATTAGGAAACAACACATTTTTTTATTTATACATATACACACAATATATAGAAAAGAATATATTATTACTTATAAATTTCTTATAATTTTATTATTTATACTTATATTTTTACTTCTATAAACTGTATATTTATATGCATATTTTATATATATACCTTTATATATAGTCTTACATTACTTACATTAATACTTTATCTACTGGATTAATACTTTATCTACTGGATCTACTACTTTACCTCCTATAGAGTAGGAAGATATTATGTGAGTAGCAAATTATATTATGCATTTTCTCATTTTATATGGTTAGTTTATATCCAAAATGATAACCTGAAGGCTTATAGGTCCTTTCCACCTATTTAAGTGGATGGGGAGAGTAGGATAGGTGTTAGGAATATTTTTCTAATTTTTTTATTGAGTCAGCAATAGCAGCCGCTGTGTCCCAGGCTCAGGCTGGTGTCCCAGGAATGAGCGCTGGGGATCTGGAGGGGTTTGAGGCTGCAAGGGATGCAGCAGCAGCCCCAGCCACCTCCGAGCATCAAACTCGTGCTGCTCGCAGGGTCCCCGGTGGGTGGGCGATGGGGGCTGCCCAGAGGCTTCCAGCACAGCTCAGCCTTGCCCGGGGGCTGCAGGTAGCCACCCACAGCCCGGGCGGAGCAGCCCCTGCCCGGGGTGCCGGCTCTGTCCCACGAGAGGGCGAACCACGGCCCGGCGCTGCACTCGCCCAGCGCAGGGCACGGCTAATAAGGAGCAGGCTTTTGATATTGCAAAATTCTCCATCTGTTCCCGGGATTTCTAATTACAGGCATTAATCTGTGCCCCTCCAATGAGCCATAATTGGTAGGCGTTTGCCTCATTAATCATTCAGGTGCTGAGCCTCTCCATGCACAGCCGCAGCAGCCATGGCCAAGCAAATGTAGCTGTACGGGCTTTGTACGCGGTGCCATCGCAATTTCTGGAATTGTGGTGGATTCCAAGGACATTTGCAGTTCCTGTAGCTCAAGGGCGTTTCAATATCCCGAAATGCCACAAGATGGCACTGACTGATTCCGAGGCCCCTCGTCCCGGCAGGCCCCACCACCCGGGCAGGGCTCTGCCATGGCCGCAGGTGCGCTCTGGGCTACTCAGGGCCTGTTTTACAAACCAGCTGCACTCAGCTGCTCGTGGTTTGTTTTGATGTGGTTGTTTTAAGCTATGTCTATGAAATGCTATGACAGTGACATAAAGCTTTTGGATTTAGGCAGATTTGATTTTCCAATCTTATATGCAATGGCTGTTGGTTAAAGGCCTGAGCCAAACTTTACAAACAGAATGTGAAGCCCAGGCTGCCTAAGTGCTCCAAGAGCTGACATTTGTTATTTGTTGCTGAATGGGGTGAGGTCTTACGGAAAGGCAGAACGCCATAGCCATGGGACACTCACAGAGCCCAGCTGGAGGGGTCACTGAGAGGGTACTTGTAGCTCTGCAGTTCACAGTGTGTCACCATGGCTGCTTCTTTATGGGCCTCTTCCTGCCACCATGGGCCACCATCTCTGCTTCTTTACAGGCCTCTTCCTGCCACCACGCTGGTGAGCCCAACGCAGCTCCTTCCTTTACAGTGGTTCATAACTTGAACACTGGACACTATTGTACTTGAGCATTGGACACTCTTGTCTGGATCCTCCAGGTATCCCCAGTTGGCTCGTAAAGTCTTTTGTTTTCCTATCATAGTAAAGTATCATTCCCTGCTTTTGCCCATACCGTGCCTTTTAGGCTGGCTGCAGCCTCCTGTAGGGTGCTGTAATGGCTCAGTTGATTGATGACTTGCAGTAACTACTTTTGAGTCCCTTTGTTGTGACAGGGGTTTTGAGTTTCACCTGTGTATAATGAATAGCCTAACAAACATAATGTATTATTTAATTCCTTTATTAAGTCATTTATTATACAGAAAGTTCTTTAACTGAATCAGAAAAGTTTCTGGATAGAACCAATTTACTGTCATCATGGTGTAACATATGGCTCTTACAAGGACTTATTTTCAGCAGATCCATACATTGCAGAACCTGCCCAACACTAAAACAATATTTTTTTCCATTTAACAAACTTGTAGTCAAATCTAATCTTTGTTTTGCCTGGGAACTGATTTTTTTTCTGATTACTGAAAAGGGAAAAATTCTCTTTTAAATGATCTTCTTGTCTGTGAGAAGATACACATTGGCCACATGCTGAAATACTACCAAAACTTTACTTCTTCAAAAATAAGATGAATCCCATACTTTTTCTAGGTTTAAATCAAACTTTTAGTCAAAAGAAAATAAGAAATAAAGAATAAATAATACAGACAGTACAGACACAGAACAGATGCTTACATTTAAGCATATGCCATTCAGCGGTTAAAAAAATCATTCAGACACCATCATATCAAAGGCCTATTACTGACATATGGTGTCTGACATGCTTCCACAAATGAATACATACACTGGCTTTGATGACAACCATGCAAATTGTATCTTTCCACATGAACAGTTTACCAGGAACAGTCAGATTTCTGCCTGCACAGCTACATGTATTTTGGATTTCTTGTGGAGGACACACCATGTTGTTACCACGCTATGTCAAATCAGGGGAATGTGTGTCAAATCATTCTCCTCCTTGTTTCCACTGAGACCCAGGCTAAGACTTTAAAGCATGTGAGCCCCAGCAAGCAGCTCTGCTTGGCAATAAAGGCCAGCTGGCTGCTATGCTGCTGCACAGGACTGTGTTACAGCTCCAGGAAGAACAGCAACCCTGTACCCAAAAGAAGGGTCAGGGTAGGGTACCCTCTAAACCAGCCAGACAACACAGAGGCAAATTTCAGCCAGCCACACCAGGTTGGTTATTTGCCCTCTGCACTGTAGATTTGCCCTGGCTCCTCCAGTCCCTCAGGATCTCTGAGAATACAAAACCCAAGCACCGTCTCCCATCAGTTGTCACAACACAATCCTCATTTGGTGCATTTGCTAAAATCATTCCAAACCATTCACATTACTCATGACAGAACAGAAGCCCAGGAACAGCAGAGCCCAAGCACTATTGCTGCTGAGCTGTTCTCCCAGAGACAGGCAAGGAGAGTGAATTGGACACAGGGCACTTCCTCACTGAGGGATGATCTTCTTGGCAGATGGTGAGTGGTTACAGCACAAGGGAGGTGATTATTTCACCATAGGAGAAATATGTGTTAAAGTTTATTAATATTAGGGGGAATGGTCAGGCTAACATGGGGCTACATGTCAAGGTACTACAGTCCTGTCTAGACTTCAGCCTGTTTCAGTGGAAAAAGCATAATTTCAGGTGCTGGAAGAATTATGCTGGCCAAAATTAGAGGGGTCAACTCAGAGACTCTCGAATGCACCTGGGGTCAGATGTAGGGTTAAGGGAACTTTTAAGGTTTTAGCTTTAGAACCCCATGGCTAAATTTTGCCTGTGTTCCTTTCTAGAAAGTCATCAGGGGGTAGTTGTTCAGTTCAGAGCCTGTGAAAGCAAGAATAGAATAAGCAAAGGTCATACTGAAGTTTACACAAATAGCAGCTGAGGAAGGTCAGGTTGTTGAGAGGGACTTTACTGTGCCCACATATCTAAATAAGCAGGAACAAAAAAACCCAACAAAAGCCCCCCACTTAAAAAATCTAAATTAGCTCTATGGTTCTCTTCCCCAAAAACAGCACCAGCTCCAACAGTGATTTCAGTGGGCAGTATCCTAAATAAATATTTTTCTCCATTAAACATCTAATGTATTTCTTCGTCAGAACATCCTTGAGACTATCAGTTAATTCATCATTTTAAACAATTGCCATACAATCATGGACAGTCTCCTAAGAATGCAATAAATAAGGAGAAATGCCAAAGTGTTATTCCTTCTCTGGCTACATTTAGAGCCTAACAGGGTACATGTGCTGGTCCCACTGATGCCTGGACAAGGCTTTCAGCTCATGGCTGGCTCACATCCTGTCACTTTAGAGAACAGAGAGCAAGCTGTCCTCCCTCCCTGGGGACAAGAGTACATCTGTTCCTCAGGCCAAGGTGCTGAAGACAGGCAGCAGCTCACCAGTGTTCAGCATAAAAATGCCAAGCAACTTGGGCTAGCCTAAAGATGCATGTTTGATTGCAGCTCTGCCTTGACATTTCCTGTATTTTGGCTCCCAAGCTTACTGCCCTTAAATAAAAATACTGTTTATAGAATTTCCAGTTTATTTTATCAGCCTCTCCTGTGTGTTCTCTCTGGTATAATATATTGCATTTTTCCCAAAAGGGGGGGGAAAAATGCAATATATTGTCTTCAGTCACTAGTTGGTCCTCCTTTAAGGACCTTGTAAGACATTTTTTGTGTATTGTTTCCCTGCATATGTGAGCAGCTTTACTACTTCATCCCCCTTAGGACCACTTAACAACATCAGCAAAGCAATTAAGTGTAGTTTTCAGGAAAATGCCAGAGGCATTACACTGTCTGGATGGGAGTCTCAACCCAATTATTTTCAGCTAGTTGTGAACTGTGGAAAGTGGACTTTACTTCATTATAACTTCAGTTCCCACTGATTAAAAGTCTAGAATGTTACAGACGGTAAGGAAAAATGAAACAATTAAACTTTCCATCAATAAAATTGCTGCATATTCTTCAACATAGGGGTTTACTTCTCTCCAGAGAAGTGATTAAAATGAACTGATTGAACTATAATTTGATTGACTGAAGAGCTGCAATCCATTGCACTAAAGCTGAAATTCCATCTTATTGCTCTATTTAACTCTGAATATAAAAAATTACTGGCGGTCTTGCAAAGCCCTTATGCAGTCATCCACTGAAATTTCTTGTTGCTCACAGGCTCCAGCAGGTTCTGTTCTTTCACTGATGTGTCTGCATGATTCACAATGGATTGATGTCGAGAAATACACAATGACACCTGAGAAATTATATTAATACAGCTTTAGAAAAAATAGAAAGGGCCTGTTATGTTATATTATCAGGTATCTTCTACCTATTACATAATCATTTGGGGATTCTAAACACAACCACAGATAAACTGAACCCAAGAGACTGGAGAGAATAAGTGCCAGGTAATATACAGTTGTTGCAGCAAAAATTTGCATATTCTCCTGATGGAAAATACAGCGGTGATGCTCCTTCCTGCTGCAGAGCTGTCTTCAGGAAGGTGTGAGGCTGCCAGATGCAGGGGTTTGTAGGTGTGCACACATATGGATGCCTCCTTCCTCCCAGGGGATACCAGAGTGCCACACTGGGTCTGGTCTCAAGTAAGCTGTGCTGGCTGTGAATTAGGATGCCTGAATTCCAGTGCAAACACTGTTTCTTGGGACTTAGCACAAGTTTTAATGGTTTGCTTAGACTATGAAGGCTTTGTTTCCATGAATGTAAAATTCTGCTGCCAGAGCCAGGGGCTGCCATGGCATGGTGAGGGCTAATGAACACCAGCCGAGGAACAATGAGCTGCTTGCTTCTGTCAGCAGGCTACCAGGATGTTCTGCTCTATGAAATACCCAGAATATCATTCCCCCTCTGAAACTTTAGTTGAAATGCCATTTCCTGTTGTGAGGTTACTCCTCTGTTGTGTGGCACCTGCTTCTCTACTCCCACCATGTATTTTGAAATAAAACACAGTATTTGACCCATAGTAACATTGGGTAAGAATATAATATCATCCTAAGTCACAACAAGAATAGCTTATTTTGGTAATAAAATGTATCAGGCTGGGTGTGTGGATAAAGATGGGCAACAGCTGGCTCCAGTACTTTATGCACTTCCTCTGATAGGCACCTTAAACTCTGAATGAATTTAATACATGTTTTCCCACTAAGATCACCAAGAACCAGGGCATGTACCCCCTGATAATATTTACTACTGAGCTCAGTTTGCTGTGGAGCTTTGAACTTCTGGATGTGCTGATCTACGAGGCTGGCTCGTGGTTAATCAGGCCATGGAGGTGATTTGTGCCAGCTTCAACCCTTGCATATTGCCAATCCCAGTTCTACAGCAATGCCTGACCACACTCAAGGTCTATTAGTCCACAAAGTTCTTTGGTCTTAATGTTTACACCTAGAACATATCAATTCTTCCTATTTGTTAGCCAAAAGCTACCAGAACTGTGCTGGAGTCACTGAGGCAGTATTGATCTGAAAAAATGCTGCCTTCTTTCAATTTAGAAGGAATGCCTTTGACAAATTATATTTGGCACTTAATAATTGTCTTGCATTATTGGCCTTTTCCTTAGTTTCCTCTTTCCTTTTGATTACAAATTACTACAAATATTATCCTCTACTCTGCCTCACCAGAGGTAACTTTGAATAAAGATGTGCAGCCACAGGAGCCTTTTAAAGGGAGACAAGGGCAAATACAGAACCACAAATTTGTAGGTATCTCTGGAGGCTGCAGACTGTTTGCTACATTCCCTGAGCTGAGCTTTATGTACACACAGCAGAGGCACGTAGGGCTCCAAACAGCTTAAATGCCTGTTTAATGCCTATTTAATCTTTCAGTTCTTACACAGATAAATTCTCTCAATTACAAGACCTTTGCATCAAAGTTGAAGCAGAAGGTGCTGTGCTTCAAGTAATTTGTATCTTATCTTCTTGCAGGACAACAAAATGGCAAAAAAGAGGAGCCCCAAGTGTGAAACTAGCCTTGAGACTTCTCTAATTCCTGCATGAGAAAGTGGCAGGGATCTTGCAAAGCATTTATTCATCTCTAACAGCACTCCTACATCCAAGGCAGCAAGCAGAGCCTGGGAAGGGCTTTTTGTCACACTGACACAAGTCACAAGAAATTTGGGCAGTGTGCAAACATCAAGAGCAGGGCAGGACCTTCTCCCAAGCCAAGCCTTTGCTGCCACATGGAGGAGGAGGCACAGACATCTTGTGACCAAGCAATTGCATAATGTGGTTCCCCAGAGAAATGTCAGCAAGTGTATGGACAGGAACTGGCAAAAAATTCAACCAGACCATGCTGGCCTGGCCCTGGCACATCATGGAAAAATGGAAGAATGATTCAAGCTGGATGTGTTTTCTGTACCTGTGGGCCTCTTGGCAGATGCACAGGAATAGCCATATCTACCAAAAAGAACATAATTTTGCTATGGATGCTGCAAATCCCACATGTGACTCCTCTCTCCTTACCCTGCTATGGAGAGGCAACAATTTTCTGTGTTTCAAACAACCAGTTGATTTCAAAATCTCCGATTACACAAATATACAAAAATGTATTTGCCAGCAGATTTTTGTTTGGAAAAATACAGCACTTTAATTACATAGATACCATAACTCCCTATTTTAACAGAAATGTGATTACTGCAATTTCTTCATTAGGGAATAGTTTCACTGTTAAAGAAAATGTTATTTAAGAGGCGTGGTGTTATCTGTTTATCCCACACTGTTAACACCCCAGCAAAACATAAGCTAGCACTTGAATGCTTTCCTCCTAGCAACCAAGGTCTCTCACATCTGAAAAGCAGCATATTTGTCTTTTTCTCTACCTTGTATTGAGCCAAATTTCTAGTTTCTAACCCTTTGGTCATTCAATAACCATCAGATTCTTGGAATATAATTTTAGGTGAAAGTCTAAGCCAATGACTATAGTGACAGGGCCAGATTTTCAGGCTTTTGTTTATCCCTTACTTCTACTGATGGAAACATTGCAAAATTAATCTTAGGAACTAAGCTTCTTTAAATTTACTAACCTGCTACATGACTTAACTCTTCAGATTACCAGGAGCTTTTACAAAACACTGAGTTTCTGCAAATCCCACTTTGGTGAGTCTAAAACACAGATACTGAGTATTGCCTTGGGATCTCACTCTATCTCAATGCTGGGATAATGTGCTGGTTTTACTAAAGAAATCAGTTCAGATCTCTTGAAATCTTTGCAGGATATTGGGGACCCAAAACCCCAAACAAACCAGCAAGTACACCATCAGAATCCTCTACTTTCTACTTCCTTCTTTCCTTACATAAGGGTAAGTTCTCTCTTTTCTTATCTAAGGGAGACATGGTCTCCTTGATAAGTCTTCAAGAAAAACAGAGGAGCACCTGGGAAATCTGTCTTCCAAGGAAAAGATGAAAGATGTAGCTAAGTGAGAGGATGTGTCCTTCTCAACACTGACAGTGTGGTCAAAGAGGCAGCTCCCCCTGACTTTTCCCTGAAGAGTTCACAGACAACTGTCCAGAAGAGCGCCCGGTCTCCCGGCAGCTCTGCAAACAGCAGGAATCACTGCAGCACTCTGGGCTGCTGCTGCCGTGTCATTCCAGTGCCTCTGGGGTCACCTGAGTGCATTAAATTAACACTGTTCTCAGGCAAAGCAAAATGTCTGGCAACAGGATGGTGCAGCATAATAATGGGATAGGAGGGGTAGCTGCACACCTAAATATGAAATGATTGGAAGGAGAGGGGAGCGCTGATTCTGAGCAACGTGACAGTGCCAAATGCACGTTCACACACACATCTCCCAGCAGATTATGTGTCTCTTCACCACCACTTAACATTTTTATAGCTTATTTCAGTATTTTTGCATTTGTTTCACCTGTAATAATTTATTTATGAGTTTAAGATTATTAAAAATTTGAAGCTTCATTACAAACTATCCTGGGGGAATCTCACCTGCCTCATCCTATTACATTATTATTACCAAGTGTCTAATTTATATTTAATCAGACATCAATTGAACATCAATAAAATAATAATGAATTAATAAGCTATATCTTCCCAGAAATACTTGTAGCTTAAGTATGTCAGCAAAGGTAGTGCACTGTCTGTGGGTCAGCTATCAAATCTCTCTGAGACTATTTGACAGAACAATTTAGTATTTAGAATAGGATAATAAGCCATAAAAATAGTTGATTGCTATGGTCTTCAGCTAATTCTTGTGATAATTATGACCTATACCATCCTGTGAACCTGAGCTGAGAAGTAACCCAGAGTTCCATGTAAGACAGTCATTTCCAAACACTGTAAATGCCTAAGGGACTCCATGTTCCCACAAAATAAAATGACAAAAGAATTCTGGCTTGGGTAAATGCATAATTTTTTACTTTAACATGAACTCTTAAACTGAAACTATTTTTCTACACAGGAAAATCAAAATTTTTTTTAAATTAATATAACATCTGCCTATGAACATTAAAATAGCATAGGTCAACATTGTTGGTTGGGTGTTCTGTTTTAACAAAATATCAACCCAAGAACCAAGTTTTGGAAAATACTTTTTTGCAGAAAGATGTGGCATTATTTCAACCTATGGATTTTCAGTAAAGACCCTACTCCTATTCCTCCTTATGTCTCCACAGTGATTGCCATCCCTAAACAGTAATGAATATCACTAATTGAGGCTACTTCCATGTACACTTCTTAGGCGTTTATGTTTTCCCCTTTCTCTACTAAGCCTCAAGAGTCACAATTTTCATTCTAGATATTTTTATTTCTTCTTCATTTTCCTACTATGTACTTTCATTTATGGTTCAAATTTTATCAGGGATTTATCAGGAAAAAGAGCCCTAGATGCAAAAGATAACCATGTTGTCAGTATTCTTCTCTGTCCCAGTCCACTAAGAATCACTTAACCCTGTTCTTCAAAATGATCTCACTGAAGTCAGGGGAACTGCCTCAACCCCTCATTTCATCAGATTTACATGAGGGCTTTAAATACCCATCTGTGGAACTTGAGCCAAAAGACAATATTATCCTTCTATGACAGTCTGGTATTTTTTAATATTCACTGACTCTCCTTTCCTTTTCATCCACAACACATTTGTCTTTTATAGCTGCTTGGGTCCACTCTGTCTGTATTACCCAAGGAAGGGTTACAAGGCCAAGTGTCCTCAGGCATGCAGCACGGCCTTGTGCAAAATTACAATCCCATGGACACCTCAATATGCCCCTTGGGATATTGAGAAGTCCACCAAGAAGTGCCACTCAAATCTAACATAAAGAGATTCCAGTTTAACATTTAAAATTTTAATAAGATCTAAAGTGGCCATCAGAAATTCTGGTCTAATCTCATATGAGATTTTCACTCAGTTACTTCTGCATCAATCCCCACAACTCCTGTTTGAGTAAAACACATTCTATTGAAATGCTTCCAGTGTTAATCTGTGAATGGAAAATCCATTGTCTCAGTGGCTTACACTAGTATTTATTACCCCACACATTGATTACCCCAGTTGTCAATTGAACTTGTCAGGCTGTCACTCCCACTCACTGACTTGTCCTTCCCTCCATGCAGGGCTTTGGCAGCCTATGTTTTGGTCCCAGGAATGCTGGTACACCTCAAACTGAATGAGCTGGACTCATCAAAGCCATGGACAGTCCCACCACTCAGAAATCTGAAAGCCATTGCATGCTTATGTTCCATCCTCTTTACCAAGAAGGATTCATCAAAGTTCAGAATCAAGGAAGCTCTCTTCTTCCTGAGCACATCCAAATACACTCCTTTTTGGGACACACTCATGGGGAAATGATGACTAGTTTAACAGAGAGACCTTCCCACCCCTCTGAGGGACGGTTCTAATTTTTGGGCAACTCACTTACTGGATTTCACATTTTCTGCCATGTAACCGCAGTCAAATTTTGAAAAAAAAAATGCCACTCGCCTCTCTTTTTAAAAATCTTCCACCATGGAGAGCAGTTTCACTGCTCTCATTCAATCAAACCACTCACTGACTTGACAGATCTTTCTCATGAGTAAGAAAGAATAAAGGTCTTCCATTTCTGAATGTGCTTTGCAATGGATCCTGTGAAAATCAAGATAAATAATGTACCCTAATTCATCTTTAGTGAGCACAAAAATAGTTCCCCAGAGTGGCCGCTATCAGATTGTATCCAGTGAGTGCTGTATAACCCCTTCTGTAAACACGACAATGCATAAAGATCAGTCTCTTACTCCTTTCTTACTCTCTAGTGGGACAGACCCTTAATTATGGCTATTACATTAATAATGAC
Organism: Peucedramus taeniatus; assembly: GCA_013400575.1. Classification (NCBI taxonomy): domain Eukaryota; kingdom Metazoa; phylum Chordata; class Aves; order Passeriformes; family Fringillidae; genus Peucedramus; species Peucedramus taeniatus. The sequence continues at coordinate 42,760 of WBNO01033506.1, forward strand.
TTCAGAGAAACCTACACGGCCGAGGCTGCATTCTCCTCTGAACATCAAAGACAGTATTAAAACCCTGCCTGGGAAAACTCCTCAGTAAGTTCTGCTGATGTTCATCCCAACCAAGGAATGCTCTGTTCTAGACAGAAAGCACATACCTCCAGTTCACTTCCTCCTACTACTGGGTGATAAGGCAGCCTGCAAAAATTGATACGGCATTGAAAAGGGAACCCTGAGAGAAAACAAAACTCCACCTCTCATTAAGCTCTGAAAAACTACTAGAGACTTTGGGTGTCTTACCCAGGCCTCTAGATCCTGCAGAGTTCACCCACCTGACTGACAGGGTTTGTGACACAACAATGCAAAAATAGTATCACAAATCATGATTGTGTAACAGAAGATTGAACTAGAAATCCTCACTAGGGCCCTGTATCACCAGCATCTATCACTGCACTGCAACAGCAACATTTTAATTCTGTATGTGTAGCATTTATGGGCACCCTTCAGGTATAAACATGCTTCTACAGTCAGCTGAGGAGGATGTCTACACAAGATCCCAGCAAGGGGACAACAGGGCAGAATCAAGATTCAGGTTTGCACCAAACAATGAATAATTCATAAACCCTTCACATGTAGGTAGCTTGTAATTCTTACATAACAATTACTAGAAAATTAATGTAGCTGCCCCTCAAGAGAATTACTAGAAAACACCATTATCCTCTGCAGGTATGCACATGCAATCTAAAGCTAAGTCTATGTAACAGGTGATGACACATCTTGTGAAAAATTATTTGGTTTAAACTTGTTTTGGAATATGTAGCAATTTATTGATAGCCAACATTTACAACATTGCCTATGTAGAAAGCAATGCCTAGCAAATTATCAATTCTTAATAAAGCTCTGTGCTTCTAAGTATTACTGTTGATGCTGCTCTTGATTTAGATTCAGCTAATTTTTGTCTAGACTCAGCACTGTGGCTCATCCATGTTTCTCCATTTCCCTGGGGATTTGGAAATACAAATTTTGACTTGATGAGCCTATTAAAAATTTTAAAAATGCATGTGCAGCACTGTCCTTGTCTGCCCATGAAAGTAAAACTGATTCAGGATACTATAAAGGCACATAGGTGTACTGAAAGCTCTGGCCCCAAGATGGACACTGTGTTATCTACAAGCAAATATTACTGTCCTATAACAACACTGTCAAGGTGCATTACCACACTCAAATAAGCCTGGATGTGCCACGCAGGAAAAGAATTTTTAGACAAATCACATCTGTAAAGTTTCTTCAGAACTTCACAGCCATATGGTGATGCTGCAAAAACAAGCAGAATCAAACAGCTCTCTGCCAACATTAAGACTGTTCCATACCTGTATAACCATCACACAGCACACTTCATTGTCAAAAGCTGCTGTAAGCAACACAAATCTCAGTTATAACCTTAGCAGTAATGTTTCTTTGTGAATGTTTGCCCTTACAAATATCTTTTAACCAATACCATATCCAGTACTCTGTAAGCCATGATCCTCAGCTGTGGGAGCTCAGCAGTTTGCCACTCATTTAGTCAGCTCTGGGCATTGCTAAAGATCAGGTCTCATGTAATTCTGAGTTCAAAAAAGTCTTCTGAAAAAGAAAATTTAAACTATTTATGATCCTTTTTGCAGTTTCAATCCTGTATAATATTTTTGATGGAGCTTTTTTACTTCAAAAACCTACAGTTTAAACTAAGGCCAAGAAAACCCCCTCTGATTTGCCACAAAAATCAATCTTCTGCTGTCCAATTCCATTCTTAATGAAAGAGACAATTCAGAAACCTACAGGAACATGCTTTATTGATTCATTCACAAGTCACTAAAGCTTGTGCCTATGTTCCCTTCAATAAACCTAACCACACAGTGCTTCTCAGGCACTGAATTGCAGGGAAAGACGATGACCCCAGACCTGTTTTGCTGGAAGTCCAGTGAGACTAAACACACCCAATAAATGTAGACACAGCACATCACTAAGTTAATGACAAATGTGTGTAGGAGACAAAGAGACTTATATTTCCTTCATTTCTATTTCCTTTATTATTCCTTCAGCTGAGCCTCTGCCTTCTTTTTAACTTATTTACCCAGGGCAGTTGTGCCCAGATGCATACCTGTTTCTTCATGGAGGTTCTTGTTTTTCTCAATTTTGTAGATGGATTAAACAAAGCAGGAGGAGGCCAACCTACATGTGTGAGGTCACACAGTGACCTGTAATCTGCACTGCAGCTGATGACTGAATCCATTCAGGTTCAACACCTAATTTGGCATAAACCTGGAGTGTAGCTGCACTGCTCTGGTTATTTTATAAATATGTCTTTCAATAATCTCCCTCACTTCTTATGAAAGCAATAAGAAGCTGTAAGAACAGCAGAGCCTATATTGGGTGAGCTTTCCTATTAAATTCCTCTAATGCATCTCAGCTGTGACCTGTAGTAATTTGGGTAATCTAATAAGGCTGAATGCCCTGTAAGAATCTGGGATGATACACTGCCTACCTGCAAGACAGAAGAGCAAGAGAGCAGCAAGATACCAGGTATCACCCAGCAGTCAGAACAAGAATGAACTTAAAAAATAGGTGTTAGAAAATACAGGAAAACACATTATCAAGAAAATATGCTTTGCACAGTCCTACTGGTACTTTCAAGTACCACCAATACAACTTTCATTTCCAATTCAAAACATTGCATCTACTTGTCCTGCTTAAGGGAATATGCTACACTCAGATTTAGCATCAGGTTTTATGGTAACTACAGTTAATCCAATTATTCCAGTAGAAATACCTTGAATTATAGTATTTTTTCAGGTTCACCCAGGTTTTGCCAGAAATCCAAAGAGTCTTTTGCCTTCTACCTTATGACAAATGGGCTATAGGGAGCCCATTTCTCTTATATCATTGCAATATTCTTCTCCCTTTACAAATGTTTTTGATAAGCGTGCACAGACCCAGTTAAGAATAACACTCTTTACTGCAGAACTTACTAATGTCACCTGCATTAGAACTTAGTGGGTTTAGTAATTTTAGGGAAGAATAGTTTCAGAAAGCAGCCTCTGCTGTTAACTGGATAAATAAGGTAACAAACAATTTAGTGGTATATAGAGGAATTAAAATATTTTGTTATGCTCTTTAATATTTCCCCTAATTCTAAAATCAGCCAAAACTCCACACAGAAATCACTTTTCTTTTAGAATTGCCTGTCAGCAGGGTAGTGGGCACAAGTTATCGCTTTGTGCCATACTGTATGTTCAAAGCCATCAGCATTCAATGTGCTAAGAAGTGACACTGAATCTCACAATCAGAAATAAAAACCAAAGTTTCAAAAAGATTTTTGAATTCAGATGAATATAAATAGCTGCTTTGAAGATGGAAAGCATTTTACAGATTTACATTTTGGTCTGTTTTGTATGGATAAACAGACAAAAATATGCTTTTAAAAGGAGCAATATGATTTTCAGTTTAACACTTTCCATAATTAGATTGTAAGAAATACTTGTAGCCACAGAAAGAATTATTTATATTCACTGTACAGAGAGCTTATGTTTTGCTTCTGCTTATTACTTGAGCTTCTGAAAAGAATCTCATTTTATAACCTTAACAACTATAAATGTAAGCCACAAGCTTTTTGCAAATGTACATTCCAACTATCACCTTTCCCAACTATGAGGATTCAAAGAAATCAGGGCACTATCATTGTTTATTCAAGAGATTCAGAAGGTTTATCAAAGGTTTTATTTTCTTTTGAAAGACACTAATGTTGCTAAAGAATTCATACAAACTTAGAATTAAAAATGTTACAAAAAGTGCTCTGAAAGGAAAATTAATTGGAAGGATTCATACTCTAACACTGCTTGCTGTCACTTTGCTCTTAATGACTGAAGTGTTTTTATAGTTTTCTGTGTTCTTCCTTAGTGCTGTATAATTTGATTTTCAAATCCCCTGAGAGCTTTGTGACAAACCTGCAGGGTGTTTCCAGGATGTAAAGGTCAGAGCTGAGGACAATGGGCATGGAGTGTGCAGAAGACAAATCTCAGAATCTCTTGCTTCAAATCTGTCACTGACACACAAGCTAGGGTCAGCAAAGCACAAAGAGAAGTCTCTTAAAGGAAAATCAACCATGATGGCAACTTCCTAATGAAAAAATCAACTTTGGTGGGAGCCTCTTAAAGATGTTAGTGTAATTGCCAGCAGAGTCCAAGCGACATTCCTTTAGAAAAAAAAGAAGACAGCTTTCCCAGAGATCTGCTGCATGGAAATTAAACAAGCTTCCAAATTTCTTGAACAAAAATCATGTAGTGGGAAGCCCAAACTGCCACTTGCACACTTGTCTCATGTGTAACACTTGGAATTTAGGGAAATCCTCTTGCTATATTCCTGGACTCCTTCCCACCCCATCCTCCAAAGAAGTCTTTCCTCAGCCAGCTCCTTCCCTGCCCTCACACCAGCCTCCAGTTTTCTGACAAGATACTGCTCTTTTGGGCTAGACACCATATGACCTTCCCTGTGCTGGCTGGCCCCACAACTGTTAAATTAGTGCCAGCCAACCTCTGTCTTAGGGTTCCTAGTAACTTTATTATCTTTTTTATTGTTTAATTAACATAATCACTTCTTAAGAACAACTGTAATACTAGTTAGTGGAACAGGTGCTATAACTAGTAAAAAGTCTATAAAGAGAAAAATCAATATACCACCAGATGTATGCAGAGGATGTACCTTTCAACATCACAAATTCCCTTTCAGGGACCTGAAAGTATTCTCTGCTGCTTCTGCATGATGTGCCTCAGTTTTAATTCACTTGTTATTCTTTGCTTAATCAAGTTCATCTGTAGTATAAATGCGAGCCCCATTATGCTAATTTCTGCACTAGACATGCAAATATATAAACATTTGTGTGCCAAATTATTAAGGTTCTGTCTATAATGTTATGCCCCTATTTACTCTCTATATTTTATGTCTTATGGATTTCTAAACATTTAAATTTATATCAGTGCTGTCACATATCTGCAAGCAGAGACAGTTTTATGAGCACTAAAAAAGCTGCAACACACAGCCACTAAATACTAATGACATAAATGGTATCCACTAATGGTCTCTATTTTTATTACAATGCAAAACTTCAATACATTGCAATTACCATTGCTCTAAGGCTGAGCCATACACACTGTATAATGCCAGCTTCCATCTCTATAGCATAAAATGACATTATTTGTTGTTCAGCCCTGTACTGCAGATGTTGACTGAATACTCAAGTCAGCAGTTGGAGCTAAAATTCACTCTATTTACAAAGTCTTACTGTTAACTAATACCCTAAATTGTCAGAGATGCCATTGCATTAGACATTTTTCAAAGCCTGCTGCACTAATAGCATGTAAGTGTAGCACATGTCTTGTTGTACCTGTCAACAGCACAGGAACTTTGCAAAGGTAAAGCATGTCAAAAAAGGGAATTATCTTCATATGCCTCTGTGTTAAAAAAATCTTTAGTGAGTAGTTTTTCTAAAATATTTCAATACAAGAGTGCATTCAACAGAGCTTACTCTCTTGTAACTAGGTTTCTTTTTCACCTTTTCAATGTTATATTTTAAATTCTTCGTTCATAATTTCAAATGTCTCCTTTTACTTCAGCTACCAAAGAGACTAAAGCTTCCTCTTAGAACTTTGAGACAGTGGAAATCTCAATGTTCATAAAACTGGATGAAAACAAGTGCATTGCAAAATCTCTCCTACATGAGTGGGGTTGGAAGTATTAATTTCATTTCATCAATGCATTTTGCTTGCCAGAATCTTTCACCAAAATAAAGGAGAGCTGAGTTCTTTTCTCAGACTTTCTCAAGCTGGTTCATCTCACATAAAACAAGTGCAATTAGATTCCCTCCCATTGACTTCAAGAATAACCTCCAGAATGCTGAAAGTTTTGTTTGAAACAGGAGACATTTTTCCTATTTCCATGCAGCTGGGAAGTCATTTACACAAGGAAAACACTGGAGACAAAGTAGGTGTCAGACTGGGTAGCATTTTACATGCATTTTCTGACACAAGGCAGACAACAGAAACGTGCACACAAAATATTTCTTTTCAAGGGCTGGCTAGTGGGGACAGCAAAATCGAGGAGACATTAGTGTAAATATTACAGTTACCAAATACTCCTTGTCCTTAGAAACAATCCAATTATCACTCAGCTTTTAAGCATGGAAAACCATTCCACCTGAAAGCAATACTTTCTTTAAATTTTCTCACTCAGCTTGCAAAATCTAAAGTCACACAGCTGACTAGAGAAGAGCACATGATGTAAAATGCATAGAATAATTATACCTAAATCTTAAAACTGGGAACATTGACATAGAATTACTTATTTTTTTCTTCTTCCTTTCTCTGCCAAGAATCCTGAAAATGGCAAGTGCTCTCTAATGCAATCTGAACCCACTTCAGTGTCCTAATATTTTGACTAAATAGGTTTAAAGGATCCCAGTTAACTACCTCTGTTGTACAATTGGAACAATAAAATATTCCAACTGAAAATCAAATGGCAGTTTTAATTTCAGAATCCAGGATTTCTCAGAACAAATTCATTACTTCAAAGAGCTGTAGGAAAACACAGCTTTTCTCAATAAGTAAAATATGCTATGCATTTTCTCAACCAGGTTTTAAAATAAAAATTTTAACATAATAGCTCATTTTTGAAATTCAAAATGTTCAGGGGTGAGTAATTTTTAATCCTCTTTACACATCTTAAAACTTGAAGCAAACCAGACTGAGTTCACTAACACAAAAATGAAATATCTGAGTACATGAAAAACATTTTTCTTTAATTATTCTCCATTTTTCTTGAGGAAACTGTTGGGTAGCTGCAACCAGTTTTGAGGAGTATTTTGGACCTTTTGAAATTCCATCTTTGACAACCTGCATTGTTCACAGTAATTTTCTCCTTGCTTAATCACATTGTAACAAAGGAGGAAGTGAGCTCTTTATAAGAAGACCTTGGACTAAAACTGAGGGTATCAACTTAAAAGAAAATGTTAACTTGTTTCAGTTTCTAAGTGTAATGCCCCCCTAGAAAAGTAGAAATAGGTCATGGGTTGGCTAAAATCAACAAGTGCCTGACCCATTTTTTTGTGTGTGGTTTTTGCTTTTTAGTGTGGTTTGTTTGTTTGGTTTTCTTTAGTTTCATTCCCCCTTACTTTGTCTTCACAAGTTTGCCCTCATAACTCTCAATGCAACAAAGCCCAATGTCATTCCCCTAACAGACCACACTTGATGAGGTGCCTAATTAAGAAAGCAGCTGCCCTAAAAGCTCTGTAATATCAAGGAGAGAGAATGAGACACCTGCAGAGGCTGAGTCAGATGTCTCTCCTCAGGAGCTCCCCAGCCCCTAATGCAGGTGTCTCAGGATAGCAGAGTTACACGGTCTGGAACCAGCCCATGACCCAGACAGGGAGTTCTGGCTCAGCCTAAAACACGAACATTCCATGAGGGCATGAAAGAGAACACAGGTAAGGGCACAGCTGCTGCCCAGGATCAGACTCACAAAGCTCTCCATGGGTATTAGACATTCCCAGCTCCGGTGGGTTTGCAGACTTGGCAGCTGTCTCTGGGCATGTCTCCCACCCTGTTGCTCCAGTCTCTTCTACAGTAAAAAAGAACATAAGCTCTTGTGGTGCTTATCTCTGCCTGGATACACACATTGAAAATATTCTCCTTCACTGAAACAATTAAAAAACATGGAAAACAATAAGAGGCTTTCCATCCACTTCTGTGGATGGTCAATTGAGCCCTAAACTAAAAGACTCCTGGCCCTGTTCCCTGATTGGAGTATTTGGCTATAGTTTTGTTTTAAACTGTAAAGACACCATTTTCAAAAAGCACTCTAGGAGGGATGGCTGTCTGTATCTGCATTCCTTCCAAAGGGAGTGGGGTAGAGTATTTACACCCAAGGCAATGGCTTTTTAAGGTGTTTCTTCTGATTATAACAATACAATGAAACAGCTATAATACCTGGAAGCTTTAGACTTTTGCCTTGTAACCATGCAGATGAATAGCTTCAACCTTTGCAAGAAATTGCAGTATGAATGTCTGTTTTATTCCACAGTTGTGTCTGAACAGACTATTAATAGAATACTGATAAATGCTACAATAGCTATTCTTTTTCCTCCCCTTTTGCTTTTATGCTGTCGTCAATACCTATCCGTCCCCTGGTGCTGTCAGCTGATGCCTGTCTCATAACTCTTGGGGTAACAGCATTAGGTGAAAAAAGAAATTAAGTTCAAATAAAACTGCCAGGTAGAATCAACATGATGAGATTATGGACTGAATTGTTTTCTGAGGAGGCACATATATGCAGTGTTATACCACTAATGACCTACAAAGAACTTACATATTAAAATTTAATTACTAGAATATTATTTAAGAGAAGGGAAAAGATACTGAAGCTGAATTTGTTTCTTTTTATAGAAGCTCTGCAATTTTTAATGGCAAGTAGTAACTACATCTTCTCTATACATTTCCTGGGGACTGTGTGGATAGCACCACACACCACACTATGTTCACATAAAACCAAAATGTGTTATGAAATCTTGGTAAAACATGCACATGGCTGGTAGGACATTTACCCAGGCCTTTGCCAATCTGTGCCATTCTTGGGCACATGGCTGCATTTTTAAAATTCTCTTGTTTGTGTTCACTCTTGGGTAATGAACCTAAAAAGATAGGGAGCTGCCACTGTTGGTCCTGTGAGTAGAAAGAAATCAGTGAGATTATGGAGAAGAACACATAATATAAACACTACACAATGATTATGAAGAAACAAAAAAAAAAATCTGGATTTCTTGCAACTACTTGCAAGCCATGCAGCTAAAAATAAATGAGTATTTGATTACAATACCAGCAGCCTCAAATTATCAGTATAGCATGCAAATGAGTGAAGTTGTTTACCACATAACAGCAGTGTTATCCATGTTAATGTTTGTGTCACATACCCCAGCACCACAGTCAGATCCTTCATCTGGACTGCAGCAACTGCTATTGCAGTCAGAAGCAACCAGCTCCTGAACTGGGTCTTTCAAGGAAGCCAAATAATGAAGTGCCATGGAGAGCAAATATATTTTTTGCTCCCTGAAGCAATGTCTTCAGTGAGTTAGAGGAAACGGCTCTGTCCCAGAGAAGCCTCTAAGGCTGTAACTGTAACATTTCATCTGCTTTGAAAATTTGTATTTTCCAGAGTTCTCAGACTATAAGGATTGAAGCAAAAATAACACATGTAAAAGAAACTAAGAGAAATAAAAATCTTATTTTTCTCATAAATGCCTAAATAAAGTTGGGAAGAACAAGAAACACCTAGAGGTTTGTCCAATCTGAACACAAGCCAAGCCAGAAACAAAAGGCTCTAGCAAATCCACATTTAAAAGTAACAGTTCTGCTGAATAATAAATATTTATCTTTTAAGATCATGGTGGCAAGTACTGTGGAAACATGCAGGCATACATTTTAGGAATAGCTAACATTTGCTCATGGCTGGAAAGCCATTTTGGTGAAGACAATCTTATAAAAATGCTTTAATAAAATCAACAAGGAAACTACAAATGTAGTATGTGTGAGATGGGATAATCAAGAAAAATAAATTATGTGGTGTTTCCAGGAAAACTGAGTCAGCTGTGGCTCTGACAGTTGGAAATCTGGACAACAGCAGATAGCAGAGGAAATCCCGAATGTGTACTCACCAAAAGAAAACTGGCTGAATTGCACTGCACAAAGGAATACATTGGACCCTATAACTGTAGTAAAACACTATTATGGGACTGGAAAAAAAAATAGCAATACTAATGGCTGAATGGCAGTGAATGCAAAAATTGTAGGAAATTTTAAGAATGCAATAGTCATGGTGAAAGAGCTATCAAAAGAAGAAAAGAGGTCTAAGTAGATCTGGGAAGGCAGGTAAAATGCACAGAGAGTACCTAAAACAGGGGCTGATGGGAAAGAGGGACTGGCAAGGAACAAAAGGAAGTTGAAACCTTTATCAAGAGACACAGAGGATTTTTTAATATATTTTATTGTTTATAAAAAGCAAGGATTTCTCTTCAGCTGGGTTTTTTGTGTACTTATTTGCAGTTTTAGAGACTGTCAGTTTTGGAGATTACATCTTATGCATATTAGTCTTCCAACATATTGAAACTTTTTTTGACCTTTCAGGAATAATAAGTGGTATTTTTATGTAAATTAGTCTTCTTCAATCTTTGCTGTGATATCAAATATCTTAAATATTGGGCATGCTTCCCATAGCAGAACTATTTCAAAGAATGAAAAAACTAAGAATAAATAAACATGGCTTGTAACTTTAATTATTTCCCCAAAACTGTATTTTAAAGCTTGAAAATTTGCAGTTTTCTCTCACAGAAGCCAGAGACATGGCCCTTTTCACATCTCACAGACACTCCTATCAATATCTGCTCCAAGAAAAGCTGAAATGTTCAGTTCTGCAAAGTCAGGCTGACAGATTTCACAAGGCACAATGGACCAGTGAAACTCTGAAGTGAGGGCCCACTGGCTAGGACCTGGTTACTTTTATATTCAGCCTTTCCAGTCTGTGTTTATAACTAACAGGCATTTACCTGCTATAGCAAACCCTCACCCAGCATCTTCTTCACCTCTCCCTTTCAGAAAACCCAAATATCTCAGATGTCTAATGAGGGGAACGGATCAGAATAGATTTAAAAGTGTCTGCACAACGAAGGTGAAGAGCTACAAATCTCTCCACACAGCTCTGCACTAAGCAGTAAAGAGCTGAATTAAATGCAATAGTAAAGCAGAGCTGAATTTTGAGATGCATCCCCTCCACTTGCTCTGCCTTTCCTAGTAACAGAGGTACTGTTCAAAAGCATAAAGCCTAACTAGCTGGTATAAACTAACTTTACATAAGCAGTTATGACCTAAACAAAGTTTGAACAGTACATAGCCTCTGGGTACTCTTTTGAGTACATTTTGAGTTTAAATTTAGATTTTTATTGCCCTTGGAATGCTGAAATAAACTTTCAGTCCCACTGGTGCAACTCCAGGAAGAGACTATATTAAATTTCTCTGTTCATGAAGGTGTGTGCCTTCCTTCTATTCATTACCAGGCATGCAAGTGACATAATAAAGCCAAGCTGGTTTTATTCTTATCCAATATGTACCTTATTATGCTTCACAGAATTGTGCAAGGGCAGTTTCCATTAGCAAGTGGTATCATGTAAGAGCTGAGCATCCCATCAGGGGTCTCTGGAGCTGAACTCACAGATCTGACACACCCAGGGCCTACCAGGGAATGGTCACACAGCTTGGTCTTCACCCCTCTAGCCTGGGATAGATATCTTCAATTACCCTCCTGCAGAACAATATTTAGCACTAACTCAAATCAAATCAAACCAATCAACTTACTAAGATGACATTGTAGAAACATAACAGCAAAATTAAACATCTGAGGCTTGAAAAGGCAAAGGCAAACCTAGAATTTGCTTTTTGATAAGGAAAGAAGTCTTGAATACCCTGATATTAGTAATATGCACTAGCCTTACACACCCAACATTCTACCAGCAAAAGAGAAAAGTGGGACCAAGCAGAAGTAACAACTCTGACATGGGAACAACCTAACACATCATAAATTAAAAATCATTGTTTTATCTGAGATTTCATCATCACTTCCCAAATCAAATCTGTCCTGGATTCAAAACAATTTAACTAACTAGGAAACAGCAACCCTTCTCTTACAGGATAAGGAAAGATTCACCCATTTCATCACTTGCTTAGCTGTGTAACTGGAAGCAGCATTCCTTGTTTCCAACATACCAGTGCCTAATGCTGCACGGGCCCAAGGCCCATTTAAGGAAACAGCTGTAATATGCAGTGAAGCAGAGACTGCTACACACAAGACCAGATGCAAACCATCATTTACCTCAATAAATAAATAAATACAGTTGCTATGTAAGTTGGAAGTCAAGCAGATTCCTATAACCTGAAAATAGTCTTTAGGGCAAGATGAGATAACCATACCTATGACAAATAAACTAAATGTGGTGTGTCTCTTGATGCAACCTATCATTATTTTATTGATGTACTCCCAACAAATCTCACTCAGTTCTGCTTTTCTTTCAAGCAAAGGTCATAAGTCTTCAAGACACTGGGACCATGCCACAAGTTGTAGGTCCACACTGGTGGCAGAAGAAGTTTCATTGGTAGGAAATTTGACAGAAGTTATACAAATCTTTTTCTGGTAATAGCAGCTGTAGCTGGTACAAAACACAGTGTTAAATGAGAGTAGAGCATGGAACATTTTATAATTATAATTCTCCATTGGATTATTTACTTTTCAAGATGGCATAGAAGGAAATATTATGGTTTTAACCATGTTTATTACAGCAGTAGAGAATTTTTGCTCTAACCTCTAAGAGTAAGTTTAAAGAAGAATGTCATTTTGATGGCTCATTTTTGAGATTTATATTTTGACGTGGTTTGTGTTTTTTTGGTTATTTAAAGACAGAAAGAAAGTTTGAGGAGAAAGCTGAGAGATTCTTTGTGTATTTTTCAACACTGTCTGAGCAATATTATCAAATTGTATTGTCAGTGCTTCTCTGGTCCCCTTTACCCAGAGGAAACTTTGTGGTTATTTTTTCTTTCTGCGTACAATGTAAACAAAAATTTCTTAACCTTCCCTTCCTCTCCAGCTCCTAACCTATTCACTTAAACTGGCCTGGATGGGCTTCTCTTTTGCTGGTTTGGGGGAGCTTCTTCCATCTTTTGGCTTTATTTTACACTTTTTCAAAGCTGTTGTTTTCCGAATAGCCCGCTACTTGGGGTTCTGGTCCTTTCTCCTTTTCTATAGTATTTTGAAATTTAATTTTACATCCTTTACAGAGCTTTTGATTTTTTTTTAACTGCTACTTCTGCCTCTTCTTTATGTTTTTTATAGATATTGACAATGTTAAGAATTATATTATACAATACAGAAATAAAGCTTTCTTGAATTGAAACTTGCTGCCATTTTCTTCCAGTTTCTGAGACTCCCTATGAATTTATTTTAAAATCTCCTTTAATCTTCCTGCTGGACTGATGTTTCCTTTCAGAAAAGGAGGACACTGTTCCAGCTACAAGAAATGACATAGCATGAAGAAAATGAGGAAAAAAAAGTCCTGAGTCATGAAAGCAAAGAAGAAATACAAGTGAAACAGACTGGAGGGAGGATTAAAATCCACAAACTGGAAGGGACAGAAAAGTAGGATGGAGCTCTAATTGAAAGGAATAGAGAACTGACTCTACATAAGAACTAGGCTGATCAAGGAAGGAGAACTTGACCAAGGGAGAGCTGAACTAGCAGACACCTCTCACCTTTTAGCTCCCTTCATTATCCTCCCTCTGCCCCCAGGGAGAGCTGGGAGCCCTCCTGACAAACCTTTCCTGGCCACAGTCAATGCTGAAGCTCCAAAGTAAAGCATTCAGGACAGGAGCTGCTCTCAGAGGGTCACACAAGCACTGTCAGGGTGTAGGGATGGATCTGCCCCTCCTTCCAAGGGTGGGATGAATATCTGGACTCCAAGAAACACAAGCCAATTGTTGTTCCCCCAGCAGCAAGGAAACAGAAGATCTGTATCTAAGATCTGCAAATCAATGCATTTTGTGAGTAAGTGGTTGCCTTCTTTCCTGCTGCTCTGGGTGTCTGATTGCTGTGGAGGCAAAGCCCACTGCTAAGAGCTGCCCAGCCAGCAGTGTCTGTCAGCAGGGAGAGCACCTGGAGGAGCCCCCGGCACCGCGGCGCTGCTCGGGGCACCGACCGCGCCCTGCGCCGGCCGGGGGCAGCTGGGGGCCTCCCTTTTGGCCCCTTACAGAGCCAGTCTGGGGTTTTCTCAGGTCCTAATGCTTCTTTCTACTCCTAAACACTATTTTGGAGAATCCATGTTTACAGTAACTAAAGCACTCTGCACTCATCAAAAGGAGATGCACTGCTGGATTTGCCATTCTTGACCACTCTCTGTAGTGTGAGGCATCAGCACCTGAAACAAGAGCTGTGCCAACTCAAAAAGCTGAAAAGGGCATCCTTTTCTTCAATTATTCCCATGGAATGCACAACTGGAGTTTAAAAAACTATGATCTTTAAACATTCATCCTTCTGAATAGGAAGTTTAAAAAGTAAATCCCTCTGAGCATCACAGCTATACTTTAAAGATGAATCCCACAATAAAAAAGATTTCGTATAGATAACTGATACATTTTCTACTAGGTGGAGAGAAAAAAAAAAAAAAGATACCCCAAGCTATGACAAGTTTGCTGTGTAGGTGATATATGGTAGTAATTGACACCCTAACAATAGGAGACTATAGAGATACCTTGAAATTATTTTCTTTTCTATTTCTTCCCTATCTGCTTTTCCTCCTCCATTTCTTCAGTAAGGCAGATCTACCAGCAAGACAATTTAATCTTCCAGGGATAAAGAAAGGCTTCCTTGTCTAAGAAAAATAAAAACTTCTACTGGTCAAGGACAGAAAGCCCAAGAGAAGGAATTATCTCCTGACAGTGAGCTATGTTTTTTTATCTCTAGAAACGGAAGCAGCAGTATTCTGGAAGAAATAACATTGATTTAGCTGGAATGTAAGGAAGACATCTTCTGCTTGATGTATGTAGCCTTCTGGACAAGGGTAGGACAATAGCTTGTATTCCCTGAACAAAATACCTCCTACTGTGTTTTCTCTATCATTTAGTGAGAAGAATTTTATTCCCTTGTAACATTTAACTCTGAACCATGAGAAACTTCATGCTCAGTCATGAGCCTGGATGAATACTTATTTAATGAGCTACCAACTGGATAATTCTCCTGGGCTCTTTTGCCATGCATAACTGGGAGAGGGAAGAGTCATTGTCCCATCCAGTATGGATAATAAAGTAAACCACACCAGCCAAAGACACTGCTACAATTTACCTCCTTGGCGAAACAGACACAGAAACCAAACCTCAGATATTGTATAACTTTACAATGCAGAGCAACTCTTTCTATGATTTTTGCTACTGCACTTCACAAAATAGCAGTATGCCAGTCAGGTTTAACA
Organism: Peucedramus taeniatus; assembly: GCA_013400575.1. Classification (NCBI taxonomy): domain Eukaryota; kingdom Metazoa; phylum Chordata; class Aves; order Passeriformes; family Fringillidae; genus Peucedramus; species Peucedramus taeniatus. The sequence continues at coordinate 57,833 of WBNO01033506.1, forward strand.
GTATTTACTAAAGCAACTTATTAGTAAAAGAAACAAACTCGCTCACTTGAGCTTATGTGTAAACACAGAACAAGCCTCCACATTTGTCTTCACAAACATACTTTTGCCATCCACCATAAAAGCAGTTGACTGTTGCTTGTGATTCCTTCTAAAGGAATGTTACACTTCTCAAAAAGCTACTTTTATCTGCTGGCTTAAATATAAAACAACTCTTGTACTTTTATTATCTAGCTGAAGGCATACAGGGCTGGCTTAAGCTTATGGTTAAGTGCTTTAATTTAAAAATCAGGAAGCACCTTGTTGCTTTCAACTCCATGGACACACTTTCAGTTTCAGGGTTTTGCAAAACAGTAGGATCCTCTACAGAGTAACTGGAGGTATCAGCATCTATCTCCATCCTTTCCTGAGGAACCAGTCAGAGATGTGGGGAGCCAATACTTCAGCCAGAATGAACGTATTACTGGTTTCCAGCAGAGATCCTAATACTGAATATCAACAGGGTTCTTCTAAACAAGAAAAAAAAAATTAAGTTAGAAAAGGAAAAGCACAGCACGAACAACCTACAAAGGTAGTGGAGAAAACCAGAAAGGGCTACTAAAGGCAAGAATTATTTTAAGTTAATCTCAGAGATGACAGGAAGTCAATACACAGAGGCAGGCACAAACTGAGTTAGCACAGCCAAGAGGCTCTCCTCCTGACTGGCAAGGCTGAAGTATTGGGCCTTTTGAGAAGAAAGATTACTAAGCCAGTTAAAACTGAAAAGCTGCACAACTCTTGGAGGAAACTCAGCAAATGAGCAACTGCAACAGAAGGAATATACAAAAAATGTCTTAAATATATAAAGGACTGTTGCACATTACTGATGTGGACATAAACTGCTGTGGCAAAGGGTTTAAAACTCTGCTACACCTGGTCACGTGTGGCCAGGGCTTACCTTGCCTGCCCAGAAGTGCTCAGGGCTTCCCCCCATGTAACAGTCCCTTTGCTTCAAGCTTGCAGAAATGTTTCTGCGCCGCTGCTGTAGAAAGGAGCTCTCACCATCCTCCTCTGCCCTGAGAACAGACACAGGGTTAGTACAACCTGGCCACAGTGTAACAGGAGGGAAATTGCCATAAACTGCAGAGGTAAAGGGCTGAGGGAAAAGCATCTGAGTCAGACAGGAGCTCACTCAGCTGCTCAGTGTACAGCAGCCTTTGTGCAGAAGCATTCATTAGACACCAGTGTAGATACAGCAAGACAGAGACACAGTGTGATGTGATATGCTGTCACCATTAAGGTAGGATGTGACAGATACATTTGGAAAATATAAAATATATTCACACAGCTTTGAATTGCGAGAATACATATGAAGCCAACCTGAATGAACAGCCCTGCCTTCTTTGGAATGTGCTGACATTGACAGCACTGATCAGACCAGCTCCTAATTATATCAATTTATAGGCCATACCCAATGTTATATTTGCAACATCTTCAGCTTTGCTGAAAGCACAATAGAGTAAGGGAACATTAAAAGCATTAAACTAAAATTACCATTCTGCAGTTGATTTCTGATTATACAGGACTCATCTTCCCAGCTGCTGAAGCATAACCAAAGGGATTTTGCTGCATTTCCATGTTCTGAGCATAAAGCAGTCATGACAAAACCTGTGGGCACTGACTAGCTGGCCCAGAGAACTGCACCTTCAGTCTGGTGTCAGGAGCCAACACTACCTTACACTATGACCATCTCAGCCACACAGACACAACACAGTCAAAAAAAAATCTGCGTTTATCCTTGATATTTTCTCCACATTTTTTGTGAGCACTTCACTCATTTTGTCTTAAAACAACTCTAGAACAGTACAGCAATTTCCTTTCTCACACAGGAAAAGTATTCAACTCTTCAGTACCATCTAAAAGACTGCTAGTAAACAGAGGAGAGATGGTTTCTTCCTAAAACCAGTGACAACTTCAAGAGAAAATAGTAACAGACACTATTTAAATAAATACTTTACTTGATATATAAAGTTTCAATGCTTCTTAATGGATTTTGTTTGTCTTCAAAATATATAAATATTTAAAGAGGAATATTTGTCATGGGACTAAAACAGGTTATGCACCTAAAACCCTACACTGACAGAAATTTACATAACAATCACCACTTAACACTGGACCATTCTGTGACATTCCAGTCATTAAAAAAAAAAAAAAAAATTTAAAAAAAAAAATAATAATAACACCAAACCAACCAACCTATCCTAGACATCTTTGGACAACATTTTTTTGGACAACAGCATCATTCCACCATGTGGTTACCACTTGAACTACTGAATATCTCAACAGTTATCCAGAAGACTTACATGATCTTAAAAACAGGGCCAAAAGAATTTAGTTCTATTATGTAAGGCTCCATGAAAAAATTAAAATGAAATGTGATAAGAAGAAATATGGATGTATTTCTTCAAAAGTTCTGGTGATCCAAATAATCCTTGTCTCGTGCAAGTATATCTACTGCTCTCAAAAATTCAGGAAATGGGACTTTCTGTGTATTTCTGTGACAGCAGTTTCCTGAGTTCTGCCATAATATCCCACGGTCAGAATAAGTTGCAAGAATCTGCACTGCAACACAGCTATGCAAATTTATATCAGCAGAAAAAACTCATTTAACAACCCACTGGAATTAAAACCATATCTTCAAAACTGAGCCCCGGCATCTTTAAAAAAGAAAGATCCTCCTCTTCCTGCTATAGAGGAAAGCTGATTTTTCTCTCAATGTATTTGTTTCAAAGACCTTTCTTGTCAATAAAGTCCTTCCACTATGTATATTAGGAAACGAAATATGATTTTCACAGGTCAAAATGCTACGTTAAACCTGTGCTTCAAGACAGTGATGTCTTAGTTCAATAGAGGGAAAATAAATAATTCCAAATTTGGTAGGAGCTGTGCAATTGTTCATGTACGTGATAGGCTAAATGCAAAACTGGTAGGTTTACATATATTAATAGTGGTTAATTCCCAGCAGAGCTCTCAATTAGCTTAATCAAGCAAAAATAGGTGCCTGGGAATATTGCAGGAAACTCAGGGAAGGTCTCTGCTCAATGCAGCACTGAAAGAGGTTGGCCACATGACAAAGTGCACAGCTACAGGAATTAGAATTTATGCTGTGGATACAACTGCTGAGCCTCATCTCACTCTTCTGGATAGAGCTGGTCCTGCCATTTCAAAGGAGGTGTTTCAAAACTAGAGGCTGCAATCCTCTGGGTTGTGTGAACAATTGAGCCTTTGGAAAGGCTCTTCGAAGACTAAACTAGTGAGATTAATCACTCAGAAGACAGCAAAGGAACAATAAAACCAGATTAAAAAGAGAGACATCAGAAGGTTCTCTTTCCCCACACCTCAACTAACAGAATTGTAGGGAAAGTCAGCTCTATTGTCAGCCAGGAAACACAAAACCAAGTAAAGAAATGATAAAAACATTCAAAAGGGAATTATGAATCCATTCCAATCAATAATTTTAAAACACAATTCAATGTATGCTGAAAAATCTGGGGAGATTCAAAGTAGGAAAGATAACAGACCCATGAAATTTCAAGTCCTGTGGACCAAATTTTAACAATTATGAAATCAGGAAGAGTACCACATGCATGGCAAAGAACAAAATACTTCTCCATTCTTTCAGTGGAAATGGTATTTATCAGGTCAACATACCAGGCAGTGTGACCAATATCCTGAAGAGTTATACAAGAAATGTTGACGGAAAGAATTGTAGAGTGAGCAATATAACATGTTCATAACTCTTTTTTTTTAAGTCTCAGCATTTTTATTTTGTAACTGAAAGAAATACTGACCTGCTTTGGTGACAGCAACACCAAAACCAGCGGTCATGAAATTAATGGCATAGGGATTTTATCAACAGGAAAGGTTCAGGACTATGTTAATTTCCACTAAAATATTTATGTTTTTAAAGGGCTGGTTACTACTGGAAGAATTGGAAAACACTGTCAGTATAGAAGCAGCTCAAGGAGGATGGCCCTGACTTAGATGACCCTGAAGCCCAAAACATTGAAAGCACATTAAAATTTATTAGCATGAAGCCCAACAATGCAGTGAGAATTTCCACTACAAGCTGGATGACTATTAACTGCAAACAAAGCAGGAGTCCTCTCGTGAACCTTTAGTCCTTGAACGAGTGTTGTGTAGACATAAAAAAAAAAAAAAAAAAAAAAAAAAAAACAACAAAAACCCAAAGACTGGAAATATAACTGCAGCTGAAGCCCTGATACTTCTTTGAACATACTGTTTGCAACATAAATTACTAATGTGAATGACAATTATTCACATCTTTTGTCGTCATTTTGCTCAAATTCTTCCAACATCTCATTCTTGGGTCCTCTTTTTTCTGATAGCTTAGTAGAATTTCAGCCAATTAAAAGGTCACCAACATCAGGAGTGCCACAAGCAGCATGCTGCACGAGGACTCATGACTAAGTCTGAACCTGTCTTTGCAAGTGATGTAGGCACAAGAGGCAGGAGACCCTTGGGTATATTCTTCAAACCTACATGCTGACACAATGTTAGACCCATTCTCCAATAGCTCCACAATTCCCTCCCCAAGAAAAATTTTACAAACCAGGTTTTTTAGAATCCCAGGTACATCCTGAGTTCAGAACAACTATTTCACTTTAGGAATCCCATACTGTAAGAACCCAAGTGCTACTGGTGAAATGGGACATGGCTCATCACCACACCTCCCCAGCTGTATAAAGCTGCAGAAAGGCAATGGCATTATCTTCCTCTCTTGTCCAACAAAAGGCTCAAAGTTGTCACAGGGGAGAGCAAGAATGCTCTGCACCCAGATGTGCACAGCTGCTCACACTCGGATCAACACTACTTTTGACTTTGGACCACCAGAGTAAAGGAACCCCACTGCCCTGTATCCTGGGAATACAGCAAGAAGGAAGGAGGTACTAGTGGAGTGGAGGGGGAAGCGCACCCAGTGCAGGCATCACTGCCTCAGCCCACCACTGGATTTCAGCGAGCACCTCAAGGCACAGGGACTGATTACTACCTGAGCCCTCTCCTCCCATGCAAGGCAAGCAGCTTATTTCACTCTCCAAAAAATCACAAGGCCTCTTTTCTTTCTGGGCAAGCAACAATAGAGGCCTTTTGGCAACTCTTAGCTGGCAGAACACACACCACACTTCACCCACTGACCCTGTCTGAAGGTGAAACTAAAACATTTCCACAAGTGTGTGCGTCCCAACCAGGATTTCTGCACTACAGTTGTTTCCTCAGAACCTGAGCCTTCCTGCTCTCCCTCTGCACATCCCACTGGAGATGCCTCCAGCTAAACCCTGATCTCTCCCCTCCCAGGCCACCTTTCCCTTTTAGGGAAAGGACACTCTCAGAGGTCACCCTCAGAAACACAGACACCAGATGGAGTACACAAGCTGCTTCCAACTTCCTCACGCCCCGTCCTCACAGCACTCTCACAGTCCCCTCCCTGCCTCTAACCCCGCCGCGGCCAGCCCGCTCCGCTCCCGTACCTGTTGCAGCCCTCCGCACGGCTCCAGCCGGGGCTCTCCAGCACTGCCGGTCTCCGTCTCCAGCTCGCAGGAAGGATGCGGGCAAGGCTCTCGCTGCCGGGGGCGGCACTGCCGCTCCGGAGCCGGGCGAGCCGCCCCCGCTGACCCCGGGCAGGGCGCTGCTCTCTCTCGCTGCCGGAGCCGCGCAGCCGCCGGCGGGGCTGCAGGGAGCCGCTGCCCGGCCATGCACGAAGCGCTGCCTCTGCTGGCTCCTCGGGAACGGCCGCTTCACAACGAACTTATTGGGCTTCCAGATGTACCTGGGGGGCAGACGAGGGGAAATTTTGTTTAGCAATGTCGAGTGTGCATTAACTATTCCCTGAGTTAACTGCATTTGACTTGTTCGTCTGTTGGACCAAACTCCCCATCTCCTGCTGGAATCATTAATCTGTACCTTCTCATAGTGTGCACAGAAGAGAGCTGGTTTGTTTCTCCCTGTGCGCCCCCTTCGCCCCCACACGCCGTCCCTAAAAACCCAACAATTAAAAATGTGGATTCTCCCTTTAATTCCCCTACATTGTGTAATTATATTCGCATTAGAAATCAATCAACATTGGTCATTACCATTAGCGATATGCTCATAAAGCAAACACTAGACATGCTAATGAACTGAATGAAACATAATTTCTTGTTGTGTAAACTATGCTCAACGCTAATCAGCAATAAATTCAATCAGACATTACATACATCAACTGAAAACACATTAAAGCCGGGTATAGAGCAGCGGCTGCTCATTTCTGGGGGCAGCGCGGCCCCGAGCCCGGAGCAGCCCAGCAGTGCCACGGCCGCGGGGGCCGGGGATAAGGCCCCCGGAGCCCTGAGGGGACGCGGCCCCCCTGCGAGGGACCCCTCGGTGGCGGGGCGCTCGTGACTCCCGCCCGCTGCTCACCGGCCGTGGCCGGGCTCCGGACAAAGCCAGGCCCTTTTCTGTCTCCGGCTCCGCGCAGCCTGGACAGCGGTGCCCGCAGCCAGATCCCCCAGCTTGTCCGGCTCCGCCGCTTAAAATGGCACCTACGTCCAGTTCCTTCGGCTTGGTCACCCCCTCGGAGCCCGTTCTCCTCCCCGGACCCGCTCCCCCGGGCCCGNNNAGAAATCAATCAACATTGGTCATTACCATTAGCGATATGCTCATAAAGCAAACACTAGACATGCTAATGAACTGAATGAAACATAATTTCTTGTTGTGTAAACTATGCTCAACGCTAATCAGCAATAAATTCAATCAGACATTACATACATCAACTGAAAACACATTAAAGCCGGGTATAGAGCAGCGGCTGCTCATTTCTGGGGGCAGCGCGGCCCCGAGCCCGGAGCAGCCCAGCAGTGCCACGGCCGCGGGGGCCGGGGATAAGGCCCCCGGAGCCCTGAGGGGACGCGGCCCCCCTGCGAGGGACCCCTCGGTGGCGGGGCGCTCGTGACTCCCGCCCGCNCCCGTTCTCCTCCCAGGACCGGCTCGCAGGGCCCGGCGTTGCCCAGGCAGGACAGTGGCCTTGCCTCGCCCGCCCAGGTACGGGCGGTTTCCAGGATGAGAACGGGCTCCGAGCAGGTGCAACCAGTGCTCCTTTAACATTTCCCCGCCATAAACACGGAGCCAAAGCACCGGCCACGCGTAGAGATGGCAATGGCTGCGAGCATGGGTGCGACCGGCTGGCCTGGGGAAGCCAGCGCCCCCGTTTGCCCCGCCGGCCCCGGGAGGCTCGGCAAGGCCGGCTTCCCTCGGCCGCCCCCCGCGCCCTCCAGCCTGATCGGGGGCACCTTCACGACCTTCCTCTCCCTGTCCGCCGGGGGCGCAGGGATGGCAAAAAGGGGCTGTTTTTAAACACAACGCGTTCGCTGAAGAAAATCACTCGCAGCAGCTCGGCTGCCTTCCGAACACCGCGGCCAGGGGAGCTCCGCGACCAGCTAGGGCGGGGAGGCAGCGGGACCCGCCCGCCCCTCCAGGGAGCCGGGGCGGGGTCCCGGGCCAGGGCCCCCGCCCAGGACACGGGCAAGGTCTCCGCGGCCCGGCGAGGTGGCTGAGCGCCACGGGAGTTTCGGGACGGCGGCTTTACCTCCTCAGCCAGGGCGCCGTAGCTCCCGCCCTGCCCCGGGCGGCCCCGAGGTGCGGGGCTCGCTGAGGGGAGCATCGCTGAGCGGGGCGGGGGGCTCGCTGCGCGGGCGCGGAGCAGATAAGGCTGTTTCAAGCAGCCACGGCGGCGTTTTATAACAGCCACCGAGCAGCGATTTGCTGCGATCGGAGTAATGTAATATCCAGCTGCACAATATTAATGAGACGCTCAGAACCAGGGGAAAACTTTCAGCGGAAGGTGGCAGGTTTATTTGTTTCGCGTTAAGGGAGAGGAGGGAAAAGGAAAAAACAAAAGACAGGCATCAGCATCATCAGCCCCCGCACCTGCGGCGATCGCTGGGCTCCCCCGCGGCGGGCCCAGCCGGGAGCTGCTGCCAGGCTCCGGCGCGATGAGGCGGGGAGGTCACAGGGCCGCCTTCCTTTCTCTTGCAACCTAGGAATTTTTGTTCCTTTCCTCCCGCCTTTTTTGTTTTCCCCCACTGCCCACTCCCCGCGGTCACGGGAGGCAAGGGCGGCTCCTCTCGCCCTGACCTGTTCGGGGGAGGAGGGCGCGAAGGGGGCACGGGGCTGGTGGCCGGGCGGGAGGGAGGCGGCGCGATGTGAGAGGCTTCAGGAGAGAGTAATAAAGAGTCTCGCGTTGAGAGAGGAGCTTGCGGCCGGAGAATGCGAGTTGTTGGTTGTCTTGAGCAGTTTGTAACTCCAGGTAAACGCAGTCCGGCTGCCTTCCGTCACTATTCCTTCTCCACGGGTCTCAGTTGTTCCCTCGCACGGCTCCTGGCCAGCGGCCGCAGGCGCCGCGGCTCCCGGCGAGCTGCTGGCAGGGTTGAGGAGGGCCGGCCCGCGCCTCCCCCGCTCCTGCGGGGCGCGAAGCGCGACCTGGGCCAGGCGGCACCCGCGGGNCCTCGCGGAGCGCATTCCCGCCCGCCCCGCCGGTCTGTTTCCAGGGCAGAACCTGTGAATAAAGCGAGAAGCGTTGCTTATTGTGCTCGTATTAATCCCCCCCTTCTTGGAGCTAATTAAATTCCTTCCCGGGAGCCGGGGATTCTCCCGGCTCCGCCGGTGCCGCAGCCGGGGCAGCCCCGCGCCAGCCGCCGCCGCGCCACGCACACAGCCCGGGGGTCGTTTCACCGATTTATTTCACATTAAAGTTTAGATACAATCGAAATCCTCGGTACGCACCTTTTAATAAAAGTAGTAATCTCTTTGAGTACTGCAAAATTATAGCATTTNATTTATATCTTCAAAAGACGGTAAACAAATAATACCAGCGAATCAATAGTACCAGCCTCGAGTGCACATGGTCAGGTGGTTTTAGGCAGCCGTATAAAATGCGATCTGGTTTAGAGAATATAATACGGGTAAATGCTATAAATAAGTGGATATCAGAGACGACGGCGTGAAACTTCCTCCTATCGACGGGTCCGCTCGGGCTGCCGGCACCGCCCGCAGGGCTTGCGGGACCCGTGCGGGGGAGCTGGGGCCGCACCCCCCGAGCCGGGCCCGCTGCAGCAGCCCCGGGACTCCGCGGAGCCTCCTCCCCCGGCCTACCTGCATTGAGAAACCTTATTTCTGGTTAAGAAAAATAAAAGTCCCATTTAAACTTTATTGAATTAAAGCAAAAATTAATTTTCAATATTCACACATATATTACAGAGTAATAGTAAAAGTTCAATATACTTCCTGGCATTTAGTTGGGCCACGTTGTACAAGAGCAAAACAAGCATCAAAACATTTAGCAGCCTTAAATTTCACAATCACTCAGAATTACATAGAAATATTGAAATACTCTAGTCAGCCTTGGCTGTGGATAGTTCTTCATGTAGAAATTTTTCCTTTTGCCAGCCAGTACACAGCAAGAATTGCATTTTCCCTTCCATCATGGCATCCATGTATTCAAAAAATACTTTGCTTTTTTTCTTTTTTTAAAAGTTAAACTCAGAGAAAGAGTCAAGATTAACATGTTTTAAAAACAAAACTACAAAATATGCTGTCAAGGACAATGAAAATATCTAAAGTCTACTTGTGTGAGGCAGAAGCCATGGGGGAACAATGGCAGATTACACCAATGACACAGAGATGGGAACTAATTTTGTGGGAGGAGAGAGAAGAATATAAATGGGGGTTTGATCAATTATAGTGTCTCCCGCCTGTTGGCTGCAACACAACAAAAATAAGTAGTAATTCTTCAAAGCAGATGTACACAAACCTAAGCAGGATTAAGCTTCTTTAATACTTGAATGTAAAAAGTCTGCTGTCCATGACTCTTCAAACCCAGCTTTGACTTGGGAATTTGTAAGAGATTTTTCCCTTTTCTTGGATGAGAAGTGATTTAAAGCGGGAACACTAGAAATCCAGAGAATGTTGAATACTTCCAGCCTCCCATCAAGTTTCCTCTCTCCAGTTTTAGATAAGCTCTGTCTCCTTTCTCCATCTGAATCAGTACTCCATTGCTAGCAGCTTCTCGGGTCACATCTTGGTCTCCTGCAAAGGCAGAAATCACTGGCCACCCGTTTAGCATCAAACTCACCTAAAGAGCAAGATAAAACAAAGCCCTCTGTCAATTAAAGTCAGACAATGACACCGCTGGGGCTCGCCTAACGGGCAAAATGCTTAGTTAAGGAAAGGCCTCTTTTGACAGCTGAAACTCCAGCCCCATAAAAAAGAAATACCAGTCTAAACCCAGCTAAGGTATGTACTCCAAAGGAAGAAGTCTTTCACCACTGTTTTAGACCGACAACCACATCAAAACACCCGGTGCATATAAAGCAGGACATTGATCCTATTTTGGAGAATTTCAATAGGGTGCCTGTGTTTTCAGGCTATGAAAAGAGGTCTGCTTGTACTTATTGAAAGATGGCTTTATGCGAAACCTCAGAAACAGCGAGGAGCAGAGCCACAGCCGCTGGAGTCAGGGCCTTTGAAGTGTATTCCAAGGGGTAGTTTTCCTTTGTTAGGCAGCAAAGACAATATGCCACAACACAGTCAATAAGGTCTGCTAAGCTCGCGTTAATGATCCCGGGACTGCACACCCCACATTAATAATGCACTACCTGCCCAAGCTAAAGGTGTTAAGCCACTTGCAGCAGAACGGTGCTATATAGCTGTCCATACACCTTTGCAAAGTGCATCATTATACAGTCAGATTTCCTGTCTTGATTATATACCTGGCTTCAGGCCGGTAATTTATTAACCCTACCTAGAGCAGCATATGCATCAAACCCCATAGAAAAGACAGGTACGTACAGGGTAGCTGCATAGACATGCACAGATTCATTATCGTTTCCATGCCAGAGGCACCTCCCTGAACCCCAAATCCCTATGAAACCTTCTACCACAGAAGAGTGGGTGAGAATCCTGCCAGGGACCGCCGTTCCTACGGGCTCTGTGCAGGGATGCTCCCGCCAGCGCCCGGACAAGCTGGGAGGGGGCGGCATGCGGCCGACCACCTCCCATCCCGGGACGACTCATGCGGGGAGGGGCCGAGCGGAGGCCTGGTGGGGCTCCGTGACCCCTTGGGCATTGTCCCCTCGAGCGGAGAATCGCCGCAGGTCTGCGCTCCCGCGGCGGCTCAGGGGCACGTCCCGCCCCGCCGCCCGCACGGCCCCGGCCCCGCCAACCCCTCCG